>RWGZ01000861.1:173020-361506 GCA_009725065.1 Utricularia reniformis | reverse complement strand
CTAATTTTAATTTTAGTTCATATTTTCTCTAATTGGGTTTCATATGCTCATTTTGCCCATTAACGAGTGGAAACAACGTAAAATATTATTAATTTTTCATGATTTTGTTTACATCTACTAATCATATTTGCTACACTAATAAACTTGAAGAAGATAAAAGTTGATTTTTCTTATAGTTGTGGAATCTCGTATTTGATTATGTCTTGAGTACTTATTATTGGATATTTTAACTAAATTTCCAAATTTAAAGAACTTAAACTTCTTAACTTTTCAATTTGTAAAGCAATAAAAGACACTCAAATTTTAGAGTGATATCCGATCCCGATTCTTATTAGAATCGATCTTTTCGACAATCCACTATCGGACCTACAGTTTCAATTAACACAAAAAGAATCTTAATAATGTTCACAAATTGATAACACAACTAACAACATGCAAGTAATCACATAACATTAACCTCGCTATTAACTAACAGTGTTGTGGTATAAAAACCGGGAGTATCAACAGTCGTCCGGTTCGTTTCAAGACGAACTCGGTTTTAATTTGTTTAGTATGGGGGAAACAATTGAGAATAAAATAGAAAAGGACACGGCAAATTTAGAGTGGAAAACCCCTGAAAGATGAGGAAAAAACCACTTGACTAAGAGCTAGAAATACCCTTAGTCGATCCACAAATCAAACTGTTCATTACAAGATGCAAGGATTAATTCCAGAAGCACAAGAGAAAAGAAAAACTCAAGAGGACACAGTAAGAGCCCCTGAGGAATCTTTCTTTTGTTTCCGAAGTCTTCCTTTTATACGCCTCCCCAGCTGTGTGAATATTAGGGTGTCGTTTTGTGATTATTCCATGCAACTAGGTGGGCCTATGTCAGGAGGGAAAGCCGCTAGGCATCACCCTATATCGTTGCGCGGCGTTAGGCCGCGCTGCTAACCGGTTGTCTCTTGACCGGAGGAAGGTTCGTATGATTCTGTCAGGCATGCATCTGACAGGGTTGCCAGAGGATGTTGTCACATGTTGAGAAATGTGGATGGCCCGAAGCGCAGTCTGCGTGGTTTGGACCGATCGATCCCGATGAGGCGAAACCCGCACGACTTTGGCCTTCGGTCCCCGATCGCTATGCACGGGCTTTCGGGCCCGTCTGTTCCCTTCGGGCCGCTCGTTCACGGGAGTCGGATCTGGGGCCTCTAAGTACGGCTTATGTCACTTGGACTGGCCTGATAAGGCTTAGGTCTAACCTGGTTCGGGGTATCCGGATCCGAAGGTCTCATCACTAGCCCCTCGGACTTTATCGCCATCATAATGGTGATATAAGTTCGACCATCTGATTGAGAGCGTTTGAGGCAAGAGTGCCCGATCGAACCAATGGAGGATCGTACCCGAACGGGTTGTGACAGCGTCCTTAGGGACCGATCCTGGTATTGACGGCGCAATCTCTGGTATGGTGCTAGCCTATCTGGAATGCCAGGCCGTGGTATGTTAACTTCACATTTCGCCATCTAGTTGAGTTTCTGCTCTGACCAAGTTCGCTTCTTGCAGACACACATAAGGGTCCTGGACCTCGCCTCTGCAGTCCAGATGAGCTAAAATATCGCTTCGGCTTCTCAGGACAGAGAGTCGACTTGCCTTAGCTTAGCGGCAAGTTGAGATTAAACATAAAGAGTTGGAATGGGTCCGGGCCGATCAGGACCGTTTGAATGGAGAGCTGCTAGGGGCGGACACCGAGCTTTCAATAGCTACCTCCAAAGCGGGAGAAGCCCAAACAGCTGCTAACTCCGTAACAGACTTTGGAATTAGAGAGTCAGAATCAGGAACTATATGATGAGAGCAACAGACTTCTCCTTCGGTCCCACGATGAAAAGGATGCTTTGAAGGAAGAGTTGGTTATGGGCAAAGAAGCAATGGAGGACCATTTTAACAGACTTCTCCTTTGGTTATGTTGCTTCTTAGCAACAGACTTCTCCTTCTCCTTAGCGGCAAACGTTTATGAACCGAACGTCTCCCAATATATGGACAACATGAAGGACCAAATTATCAACAACTTTGGTATGGATCCCGAAGATGCGCGTTGGGAGACGATCAACCCCCTAACCAAGGACGGAAGCTTCCTAGAGATCCCCGAGCTAGATGAACCCCCACTGGAAAATGATGCCAACTATACTCTTTATGACCTGATGGAGAGATCGGTCAACGATTGAAGAGAAGGGGAAGAAACTAGAGGATCTTAAGGCATGGATCGTGGAGAAGTCTGGCGAAGCAGACAAAGATGAAGGGCAGTAGACTAGGTTTCAAACCTTAATTTCCTACCTTTTTGTACTTTGTATTTGTAACCTTCATCTATTCTAATGAACTTTTTCTGCTAAGTGTAAGATCAGGGTTCATGCTGAATCTAGACCGTTCTGTCCTATTAACTTAACTTAGAATCTTGATGGGCTTAATATGTTAGGGGATTTTAATTACGATAACAAACTACTCTTGAATCCGTCCCTATAAAACATTATAACATTGGTGGCGTAGTCTTGGTTCTTTATGAGTCTCATGGCAAGCTTTATCGAAGCCCTGGTTCTGAGAACAGTCTCATGACGAGCTTTGGCTTGCGTTTTGACTAGCTAATCATGTCCCTGTTATCTGATTTATGACTAAGTACAAAGAGGCAAGAGCTATTTCCGGATGGTGGGCTCCATCGAAGGGGAAATTAAGTTCCCAGTAAGTTCTGGGTGTAACGACCCGCCTTTCCGCTTGCACGATATTGTCCGCTTTGGACTAGGCTGACCCTAATGACACCCACCTAGTCCTCACGGCTTTACTTTTTCCATAGCTCCCACACTTCCCAGTGGGTCACCCATCCCTGAATTGCTCCAGGGTGAGCACGCTAAACTTTCCAGTTCTAACGTTCCGTTTGCCACTTTGCTAGGGAAAATGTCTCGTGCAATGGGAGACGAATCATTATACTTAACATACGATCGTTCCCCGTCTATAACCGATGTAGGGATTCGCCTAAGGTGCCCTCTCTCTCGCACCCCCGAGGGGACCTCACACTGGGAGTTTTGCAATCCATCTAAGTACTCAACAAGCGTGGAAGAATCTGACTCGTCAGAGCGGTCACACTACTTGAAAGTCTTATGGATGGACTACTACGGCCACTAATCCAAACTCGTCCAGAAATTCCAACTTCAAGATCGGTCACTCGCCTAACTAGAAATAGTTTGTATTGCATCTGTTGTATCTTGTTCATAATATGGGAAACACTTTATGGTTCAGAATTGCCAATAATGTCAAAGGTTTCATATAAAATATCGCCTTAAGTTAATAACATTCCAATTTCGGGGGATCTAGTTCCATCGACATTTTCTAACTTAAACGCCCCAGCCCCTAAGTTTTTCAAATATTGGTAGGGCCCTTCCCATTTCCTGTCTAGCTTTCCAACGTTTCTCTGAACTCTCACATTCCTGAGAAGAAGGTCGCCTTCTGAAAATTCTCTGGGTAGGACACGCTTATTATGAGCCCGCTCCATAGTTCGCTGATAAGAACACATGCGCGCATAGATGACGTTCCTCTTATCTTCAATCATTTCGAGATCTAAGGATCTTCTTTCATCGTTCAGATGCTCGTCATATTGAGTTATTCGAGGTGATCGTATGGCAACTTCCACTGGATTGACCGATTCAGACCCATACACCAGAGAAAATGTAGATTCCTGAGTTGTAGAGCGGGGTGTGGTCCTGTAAGCCCATAAAACCTCGTAGATATGATCGCGCCACTTTCCTCCCAAATCTTCCAACTTTTTTTTCAATCCCTTCAGGATAACATTGTTGGAAACCTCCGTCAATCCGTTAGTTTGGGGGTGAGCCACAGGCGAAAAATGATGAATGATAACCAATTTGACGCAAAGATCCCGAACGCCTTTTCCGCGGAATTGAAGTCCATTATCAGATACAGAAGCTCTAGGCACTCCAAAACGGCATATA
Organism: Utricularia reniformis; assembly: GCA_009725065.1. Lineage (NCBI taxonomy): Eukaryota > Viridiplantae > Streptophyta > Magnoliopsida > Lamiales > Lentibulariaceae > Utricularia > Utricularia reniformis. The sequence continues at coordinate 357,540 of RWGZ01000861.1, read as the reverse complement.
ATGTTCCTCCACAAGAAGTGTTTCACCACCTTTTCGGAAATAATAGCCACCACTTCAGCTTAGATCCATTTTGTATAGTTTCAACCGCCACAATGCAGAACTTTCGATGTTGTTCCGATCGGGGGAACGGTCCCAAGATATCAATTCCCCATCTGTCGATTGGACAAAGAAGTGGAGTCATTGATAGGGGTGCTCTTGGCAGTTGGGATACTGAAGCATGGTGTTGGTAGGTGGCGCAGCGTATGGTGTACTTCTTAGCATCCTCGAGGAGAAATGGCCAAAAATACCCGTCCCTGATAACACGATGATATAAAGATCGGGCCCAGAGTGTATACCGCATATCCTCTCATGAGCATAAATCATGACGGCCTCAGCCTCGACAGGGGATAAACATCGCACGAGCGGTCCTTCAAAAATCTTCTTAAATAATCGCCCATCATTTAAAACATATCGCTTAGCCCGGGCCTCAATCTTTCAGGCCTCAGATGCGTTTTCAGGTAGATGGCCATTGCTCAAATATTGGATAAAGGGTTCCATCCACGTGAGTTCCCCTGGAGAGTCAATAGCGTCGATATTGAAGCCTTGGAGTTCATGACATAAAGCCCCAAATTCCTCAATTGACTGTTCGGTCACGGATATCTCGACCGAAGGTCGGTCCTGAATGTGGACCGATACGGTGTCTGGTCCAATACCTTGTAGGCCTGCAGCCAATCTGGCCAATGCATCGGCCACTTTATTTTGTTCTTTAGGCACATGGTCAAGTGAGAACTCACTGAACTCCTTTGACAACTCCATAACCTTTGCATAATACAACTTCATCATTGGCTCGTATGTTTCAAATCTTCATGCGAATTGCTCTATCACCAACTTAGAGTCTGAGAACATCCGCACTTTAGCAACTCCCATCTTTCAGGCTAAGGTCATCCTCGACAGCACGGCATGGTATTCCACCACGTTATTCGTCTCGGAGAATAAGAACTTAACCGCGGAATGGATAACGTCGCCTTGCTGCGTAGTAAGGGTGATGCCCACCCCTTTTCCTCCAAAGGTCGATCCATCAACCTAGATGACACATCGATCATCCTGTTGGTTTAAGAATATGGCTGATCGGGTCATTTCGACCACTAAATCCGCGAGAACTTGAGCCTTGATCGCCCTTCGGGGCACGAATTCCAGATACATGGAGCTGATTTTGATTTTCCATTTGACCAACCTTTCATTGGAGTACTCCTGACCCAGAACTGCATTCAGAGGCTGATAAGTATACACATAAACCTTTTGGCTTCAAAATAATGCATTAGCTTGGATATAACTTTCTGCAACGCCAGCATGAACTTTTCCATGGTAGTGTATCTGGTCTCGGCTGGTACCAGGGAGTGGCTCACATAATAAACAAGTTGGTGAACGTCATCCCCAATGGTAACTAGAGCTACGCTAACTGCGCCTCTGATACTGCCAGATACAATCCTAAAGGTTCATAGCAGGTCAGACTCACCATCACAGTAAGAGTGCTTAGATAAGTCTTCAAATCTAATAAGGCCCGATCACACTCTTCGGTCCAAGTAAGGTGACTTGCTTTCCTTAACACTCTGAAAAAAGGCAAAGCCGGTCTGTAGGCCTAGAGATAAACCTGCTTAGTGCTGCCAATCGGCTAGTAAGCCTCTAAAATTCTCTTTTGTTTCTCGGAGATTGCATATCAATGATCGCTTGGACTTTCTCATGACTAACCTCTATGGCTTTTTCAGAAACATAATATCCTAGGAACTTGCCACTTCGGATCCCGAAGCAGCACTTGTTCAGATTTAGTTTGAGTTTATATTTACGGCATACTTCGAAACAACTAGACAAAAACGAATATGGTCTTCATCATTCATAGACTTGAAAATCATATCATCAACATACACTTCCATAATATGGCCTATGAGATCTCTAAAGATTTTGTTGACCAACCTCTAGTATGTTGCTCCAGTGTTCTTCAAGTCGAAAGGCATAACCTCATAGCAATAAACGCCGTCTTCAGTCATGAATGATGACTTTTTCTGATCGTCCTTGCCAAAGAAGATATGATGATACCCGAAGTAAGCATCCTTGGTACTCATCATTGTGCTGCCAGCCACAACATCCACTAATCGGTCGATATGCGGCAGTGGGAAAGGGTACGACTCACTGCTTTTGTTGACGTCAGTGAAGTCAATGCACATTCTCCGCTTCCCATATGCCTTGGAGACCACAACTCAGTTCGCGACCCATTCAGTATAGTGAATCTCTCTAATAAACCCCGATCGCAGCAACTTGTTCACCTCGGCCTGGATAACTTCAACTTTCTCAAGAGAGTAACGTCTCTTCTTTTGCCTAATAGGCTTTGTTCCAGGTTTGGTGTTGATCCGATACTCACTCTCGGATAGGTCAATCCCTGGAACATCGTTCGGGGTCTAAGCGAATATGTCCACATTGCTTGTAATAAATCCAAGAGAAAGCCAGAATGAATCTGTCATACGACTGTATGGATAGGGACGTCAAGTTCTTGAACCAGGTTCAGGCATCGCCTTGTAATCCGGCCACGAAGATGCGGCACTTCAGTGAGTTAGATGTCCGAACGGTCCCCATCCTCAATTCAAAGTCTGCGACATGATCGATCGGATCTCCATCGCCATGAAATGTCGGCAACCCCTCGGGGTTGCGGAAGTGTCGATCAGGGACTGCCGCCCAAATCACTTGAGAAAAAGGGAGCATCAAATCTCCCAGTGTGGCGGAGACACCTCCAGATTGCTGGGATGATACCTCGGCCACATGTAGATTATGCCACTAGTCATCATCCTTGTTCCGCCTGATCGGGGCATCAGTGGCCCGATAATATAACCCAAGGTTGCGCCCAAGATCGGGCCCGCAAACCCTCTACGTTTGCAGGGTCTCCAACTCCCTGGTGAGTTCGTCAATTCGTCTTTGCATCTGTTCCTGATCAGTCCCAAGAACGCGAGTTGGGGTTCTAACTCGAGGAGGTGGAGTAGATTGATATTCTGCCTCCTCATCGTCACTCCGCGCTTGATAATCTCCTCCTCATTGGAGCTTCGTGCGTCAAGGTCGCTTTCATACTCTCTGCTTGCTGGAACAAAGCTTGTAATAGCCGGTGGTTCTATTCCACTCCTTTCCGACGTAAATTCAATTATTACTTTCTTGAAAACAGCTTCCAGTTCCTATAGAGAGAACATTGACGCTGGAAGGCTATTGGGAAGTGTATCACTATCGTTCGTCGAAGTTCCGGTTGCCATGCCTTTGATTATCCTATCCCAGGTAGAAACCTCAAATGGGGATTAGAATATCGGTCCCCACGGATGGCACCAAACTATTGTGGTCTAAAAATCGGGGGTATCAAAAGTCGTCCGTTTTGTTGCAAGACGAACTTGGTATTAATTTGTTTAGTATGGGGGAAACGATTGAGAATAAAATAGAAAATGGAACGCCAAATTTAGAGTGGAAAACCCTTGAAAGATGGGGAAAAAACCACTTGTCTAAGAGTTAGAAATGCCCATAGTCGATACACTAATCAAACTGTTCATTACAAGACACAAGGATTAATTCCAAAAGCACAAGAGAAAAGAAAAACTCAAGAGGACAAAGTAAGAGCCCTGAGGATTTTTTTTCCGTTTCCGAAGTCTTCCTTTTACACGCCTCCCCATCTGTGTGAATACTAGGGTGTCGTTTTGTGCTTGTTCCACGCAACTAGGTCGGCCTATGTCGGGCGAGAAAGCCGCTAGGAATGACCCTATATGGTTGCATGGCTTTAGGCCTTTCGGTGCTGCTAACCGGTTGTCTCCCGACCGGAGGAAGGTTCGTACGATTCTGTCAGGCACGCTGTCAGAGGTTGTTGTCACATGTTGAGAAATGTGGATGGCCCGAAGCGCAGTCCTATGTGGTCTGGACCGATCGGTCCCGATGCGGGAAAACTCGCACGACTCTGGCATTTTGTCCCCAATAGGTATGCACGCGCTTTCCGACCCGTCTGTTCTAGTCGGGCTGCCCGTTCACGGGAGTAGGATCTGGGGCCTCCATGTTCGGCTTATGTCACTTGGGCTGACTTCATAAGGCTTGGGCCTAACGTGGTTTGTGGTATTGGGATCCGAAGGTCTCATCAAACAGTAAATAATGTGGTTTGAAAATCTTAATTTCACAGTCGTCGCTCGACCGTATTTATCACCAGATCTACGCCAGATCTAAAATCTTTCTTCAGATCTGTTTAGATCTAAAGAGTTCTCGTTAGTTTCTTAGTACTTAAGAATGAAACTCATCAAATCGTTAGTAGATTTCAAGAAAAAGTTAAACACATAGTTTTACCTCAGTACCGAAGCGTTCGAGGAGTATTATCACTCAGATCTCAAACCAGGAGTTCAAGATGTGAGTCTAACAGTCACAGCAGTCGACTAGGGATTGTTCAAATTTAACTAGTGAGCAAGAACATGTCTAGTTCGTAATAGTTACAAGGAGCGAACTAAAAGGCCTCAGTCGCAAAGAGCCACTCAACCGTCAAAGTTCAACGCGTGAACTAAAAACAATTTAGGCACACACATAGTACACAACTATCTCAAGAACCGATTTAGTTTCTGGACTGAGACAGAGATCTAAAAACTCTCAAGATAGCAAGAATGCAAACACCTAATACACTCAAGACGCTAAAGAGATTCAAACTTTCAGCGTTAAAGAACTGAGGGTTTTAGAGAGGGTCACAAACCCAAAGCAACGCTCGGAAGGGCAAAAGACTCATACGTCTGCAAGGGAGAAAACCCCGGCTTATATACTTGGGATAACGCCATACTGTTACTCAAGCCTAGATAAAGGTAAGTGAGCCCAATTACAAGACCAATACCCGATCCCTATTACAGGGCTAATGCATAAGACAAGTATCACTACTAACACTTATAGATCAATATTTCCATATATAAAGCTAAACCATTGAATTTGTAATCGACATTAAATGATGAAAAATAACTTCAAACCAAGAGCAAGACAAGAGAAAATGAAACTTGAAATTACATAATGCATCTAGTCAAAGAAAAATTGTAATGACCGAGAAATTTTGGAGAAGATAATAGAAAAGATGACAAAAGTGCGATAGGATGTAAAGGTCGAGTTTCAATGACGAAACTCAATTTAAGGTGGGAAAGATCTAACGACCGAGGAAAATGACAAAATCAAAGTACTTACGGGTTGGATTACGACAAAACCAAAGTACTCGTGAAATTTGCCGTGGATTTGGGTGGCAAGAGCAATTAACTGCGGAAATATAAAATGATGGCATTTTCGTGACGAATCGACACCGGGTCTAGGGTAACCAAATAGTCTCAAGTAAAGTAATGACATTGAAACTGGTTACTAAAATGTGTTACTAATACAGGGAAACAACGAGAAGATCAAAACACGTAAAGGAAACAAGTAAGCGGAGTGAACATGATCTTATAATGGAAGGTTTAGGTATAAGGAGAGAATTGATAATACGAGTGAGTGAAATAAGTCGTGTTAGCATTGTGTTAGGATGGGAAAGGGAAGAAGAAATGAAATAGGAATGTATGGGAATGTACTAGATGTAAATATAAACGAGCAAGCAATCGGAATAAGGTTGAACACAGGAAATAAAGATGAAATAGACAAGGGGAAAATGAGACTAAGGGTAGAGTCAATGAGCAAAAGACAATCTGTATAAGAAGTAAGAGACCATTATACGAGAATTAGGGTTTAATATGAATAAGATAATTAAATGAAAATGGATTAACAAAATATTGAACAACAAGAAACAGTCGATTAAGAAAGAAAAAGGGTAATCGAGGGGAAAGGTAGGCGAGAACCACAAGTGTGTATAGACAAGACAACTATGCAGAATGGGGCTAGAAAAATGTCATCGAAGAGTAGGAAATCCGATAACGAGGGCATGCGACAATAATGAATAATGAACGAGGACTAAGAAAAAAGAACGCGATAAGTTATGTTAAAACGACGTAGAAAGGAAACCACCGAGAGTTAGGGTTCGCATAGTAAAGTTACGAAGGTAATATTAACTCATTTAAAGGGGAGAACCCTAATAGAGGATTTCAGGATGAAAAAAAAAGGAAAAAGGATGAAATGATAGGTTAAGGAACGTCGGAAAAATAAATGAAAAATCGGGGTTAGGTGGAAACGCCGAACCCGACATCGTGACAAGTACACGGTTAGCCACAAATCGTGGAAGCTTTGGGTGAGGAAGGATGAACCGTTTGACCTAACTCGGCATCGTGCCTAATACATGATTCACCAAAGGAGGGGCATGTCTAATGAAGGAAATGAAATGTTCTAGTAAGGAAAAGGGTACGTACGGAATGGGCAGAACTGACCCAAGTGAGAAAAGAAGTAGCGTCTGAGTACTCATTCGGGGAAGGGAAGCATATGGCTCGTCGAGTCAACCAACAGCTAACGGTGGGCTTGGGCGAGACATGTACTGAGCATGTTACACTCGGCCACAGTAAAAGTAAACGAAGAACATAAAAGAAAAGAAAGAATTCAAATTGTGAAAAAGGAAATGGAAACGAATAGACTAAAAAGGCTTAGTGTAAATGGTAATGAAAGGGAGAAGGTAACGCTAGGTAACGGAGAGAGAGAAGGTGAAAGGCTTAAAGAAAAGTGAACGAATAAATAAAAGGCTTAATGCAAATGGTAATGAAAGAGAAAACTTAACTCTAGGTAACGGGGAAAGGGTGAGTGATGGGTCATAAGTAAATCGTTAAACAAGAAGAATATAGTACGATAGTTAAAACGTTAAGATAGGAGGGTAGTTAAAGCAAGAAGAATAGACTTGTTAAATGGGAATACCGTGGAATACAATTACGAAGAGAATAGAGAGGGAGAGAGCATATGTAGATTAATAACTAGTCAACTATAGGAGGATAAGAATTTCGGAAATTGAAAATGAGTGAATGTGGGTAGTAAATACGGAGGAAGGAAAGAAAAGAGGTGTAGAGGGTCAAGATACATAACAAATAGAGAAGAGTCGATCCGCTATAGGGCGGCTAGATGAGAAACGAGTAAAGTAAACGAAAATTGAAGGGATAGGAGAGAGAGAAACGACAGGAACGAAGTACGGTAGTTGAGAGTAGAATGAAGTTTCTATTATCAGATTATGACCACTTTACAGTCTTGTATGCAATACGAGAAACACTATGGTAATAAAAGACCCGACGTATGAGCAAGAACTGCCAAAGGAATAAGAGTGAAACTGAAGGAGGAAGTAAGAAGCTCCAATAGTCACATAACAGGGTATGTTTATGATATTTTATTCCAACTTTGTACTGTACTCTATACTTTATATAAATATATTATTTATATTCAATTTATTTTTTCGAATTATTTGTAGATTTCTACTTGGAGATTGAATAATTGTCTTAAGAAAGAATAAAAAGAAAATATCATTGAAAAATTCTAAGGTATGTTTCGGGTCGTTACAACAATGTACTTAATAATGTGAACACATATCACTTACACAATAAAAGAAGCATGCCACTAAGTCACCTACAATCATACTTAAATTAATAACAAAAAAGTGCAAAGAATAGTATCCTTTTCTGGCTTAAACACTTTACACTTCATCTTTCAAAAACTTCTAGCTGTTGAATAGGAAGTCTGTGTCGTGGCATTTGTTGTAAATTTATTTATAACCTAATCTGATTAATTGACTAGTTAATCTAAGCTAATTTGTTGTAAAGCAGTAAAGAACACCCAAATTTAAAGTGGTATCCGATCACGTTATCTTAGCTAAGATACGATCGTTTCGGCAATCCACTATCCAACCTACAGTTTCAATTAAAACAAAGAAACTCAGATATGTTCAAAACAACAGGAACATAAAATGTAGCAGGACAATTCACAGCACACTGGTAAACCCACAGTTTAACCGTAAAGTGATGTTACCACTACAGTTGTGAAAACAACTGTAAAAATTCACTAGAACTCAGAGTTCGACCAGATTTTGTTGTTCCAAGGAGATCTGTTTCAGATCTGTATACTATGCACCTGAAACTCAACAGATACGTTAGTAGATGTCAAGTGAAAATGATACAAGTTTACCGTTCAATGTTCGCTCAGTAGATTACTTAGAACGTTAAAAAAAAACGTTCTAGAAGTCGAGTGTTGTTTCTAAAACAGTAGTTAGGTGACAAGATCTCGAAGATCTCACAAGTTCAACCAAGAACACGAAGTTCAAAGTAGAACAGCCAGAAAGATACACTCACACTCAAACGATGTTAAGATCTTTGTGTGTTCAAGACGAACTCAAAGATTATATAGCTGCAAAAGGATTCAAACGCAAGAAGGATTCAAACGCATAAGAGAGATTCAAATCGCCATAGAGAAAGCCAACCGTCACACGCGATCTAGGGTTACCTCCACAGTGTAAAAAACCCCGGTTTATATATGCGCGCTAAACCGACTTACTGTTCCACGTGGAGGCCCATTGTATAAGTCGAAACTCATAATGGGCCTATAGAAATCTGTCCAAGTTCATAATTAAAATATACCAACTTTACCTTATTACAATATTAACAATATAACAATCTCCCCCTTGCTATTTGTCGATTTGTAGTTTGTACCTGTAACACTCGAGATTTACTATCCTCTTGGATTTCAATCTAACACACACTTAAAGGGGCGATGAACTCCCCCTAAATTCGAAAAGGGATTATCGGGGAGGGATGAACAATCACAAGACATGCCTAATTCTAGGTAGGGATTGTTCCCCCTGAGTCCAGATGCGTAAGCTCCTCGAATGGGAGTACGCCAGGCCCCGGGAATACAGGCGGTTAGTACTAAAATGCACATTCACTTTCACATATGACTCTTGGCAAAAGAGATAAAACACCATACACAAACTTACATGAAGCAGTAAAGATACTCTAGGTTTGATGTTCACATAATGAGATATAATCCATACATAGATCAGACAGTACACTACAGTTACCATGCAATTGCAAGAATTTTTCAATCAAAGCATCAAACAGCACATGCATACATCATAGCAAAGAAACAACGAGAGAAGTTACAACAGTTTATGGACACAGCATTAATCCTAACGCATTTCGTAGTTGAATAAACTGGTCAAATTCTAGAGGTTTCGTAAATATATCAGCAATTTGTTCATACGAAGGCACAAATTTCACACAGACAGTTTTATTTTCAACTAGATCCCTAACATAATGATGCTTAATCTCTATGTGTTTACTCATAGAATGATAAACTGGATTTTTGGCAAGATTTATAGCACTTGTATTATCACAATACACTGGAATAGTATCAATTAATACAGAATAATCAGAAAGTTGTGACTTCATCCATAGAATTTGAGTGCAACTACTACCTACTAACACATACTTAGCTTCAGTCCAAGAAAGTACGACTGTGTTTTGTTTCTTGCAAAACCAAGATATTAGACACGGACCAAAGAAGTGACAAGAGCCACTAGTACTTTTTCGATCAATCTTACACCCATCATAATCAGCATCACAATAAACACTAACATTTAATTCATCAAATTTTGGATAGAAGAGACCAATATTAGTAGTTCCAAGCAGATATGGAAAAATCCTTTTTACAGCTTTTAAGTGTGAGACTTTGGGATTAGATTGAAATCTAGCACACATACACACAACAAACATTATGTCGGGTCATGATGATGTAACATATAGTAAGGAACCTATCATGCTTCTATAGAGAGTTTCACTCACACATTCTTCAGTGTCATCACTTATGAGAGTTTGATATGTTTGCATAGGTGTTTTAATAGATTTAGCATTATAAATTTCAATCTTCTTTAAGAATTCCTTTATATACTTAGACTGTGAAATAAAAATTCCAGATTCACTTTGCTTAATCTGCATACCGAGACAAAATGACAATTCACCCATCATGCTCATCTCAAATTCTTTTGACATCAAATCACAGAATTCAGAATTTAAATCATGATTTGTGCTACCATATATAATATCGTCCACATATACTTGAACAAGAATTAAATCATTTTTCACACATTTTATGAACAAGGTTTTGTCTACACACCCTTTCCTATATCCACAAGATATTAAAAATGAACTTAACCTATCATACCAAGCTCTAGGAGATTTTTTAAGACCATATAGAGCTTTATGCAGTTTAAACACATAATCCGGTTTTGATGGGTCAACAAAATCAGCAGGTTGTTTAACAAAGATATTTTCAGATATGAAACCTTTTAAAAAAACAGTTTGACATCCATTTGAAATAATTTAAAGCCTTTGTAAGCTAAAAATGCAAGTGACATTCGAATAGATTCCATTCTAGCAACTGGAGCAAAGGTTTCACCATAATCTATACCATCTTCTTGACTATATCCCTGAGCTACTAATCTAGCCTTATTTTTTACTATATTTCCATGTTCATCTAACTTACTCCTAAATATCCATTTAGTTCCTATGATGCTTTGATTAATTGGGGGTGGAACTAGTTCCCAAACTTTGTTTTTCGTAAATTGTAATAGTTCATCCTGCATGGCATTTATCCAATTAGTATCATTTAGAGCATCATTCACACATTTTGGTTCAATCAAGGAAATAAAAGCATGTAGTTTGCAGATAGCATTAAATGATCTACGAGTTCAAACAGACTCATTAACCTCACCCAAAATATTTGATTTATTAAGACATTTGGGCATATTTGGTATGTAGGAGGGTTTACTAGCTTGCTGATTTTCTGCAGGTGGTTCTAGTTCATTATTTTCAGGTAACTTGTCACTTACAGGCCCTTTATTATTCAAAATAAAAGGTTCTTCTTCATTTTAAGATGTTATAGAGTTTTCTTCAATTGGTTCTATTTCTAGACTTTCTAGATTTTTATATGTTTTATCAAAGAAAATAACATGAATTGACTCTATGACATGTCGTTTATCTTTTTAGAATATTCTAAATGCTTTTCTATTTGACGAATATCCTACAAATACCCCTTCCGAACTTTTACTATCGAATTTGTCTAAGTTTAGCTTATCGTTATTATGAACAAAGCATTTACACCCAAAGACATGAAAATATCCAACATTAGGTGTTTTATTAAAGAGTAGTTCATAAGGAGTTTTCTTATGTATACCTCTAAGAGTAACCCTATTAATAACATGACAAGCCGTGTTTACTGCTTCAGCCCAAAGGTATTTAGGTGATTTATGTTCAATTAACATGGAACAAACCATTTCTTGTAGAGTTCTATTCTTACGTTCAACTACACCATTTTGTTCGTGAGTTCTAGGACAAGTGAAGTTGTGTTCAATTCCTGAGTTTTGACATAGGTTTGAGAATTCATTATTGTTGAACTCACTACCATTATCACTTCTTAAAAATTTTATTTTAAGATCCATTTTATTTTCCCACTCGTTTTTAAATGTACTAAAGTATGAAAAGGATTCAAATTTCAGTTTTAAGAAAAATACCCAGGTAAACCTTGTAAAATCATCAACAATTAAAAAGCACCAATTTTTACACCCTAAACTAGATGATTTTATTTCATCAAATAAGTCCATATGAAGTTTTTCTAATTTCCTAGAGGAGTTTATTCCATTAACCTTCTTAAAATTGGCTCTAGTTTGTTTAGACTTAACACACACTTCACAATTAAATTTATCTTACTAAATGTTTTATCTAGATCCCTAATTAACTCATGCTTTTACAGTTTCAGAATTAAATCTAAGCTAGCATGTCCAAGTTTTCTACGTCATTCAAGTGTAGAATCACATTGGGAAATTAGGCATGCATCAATACTATCAATTTTATTTAACATATAGACATTCTTAAATCTACATGCTTTAAAGATTAGTTTATCATGCTTGTACACATAACATGCATCTTTGCAAAACGAAACAGTATATTTAGAGTCACTTAATTGGCTAACACTTATCAGGTTATGCATCAAATTGTCAACATGTAGAATATTAGAAATTTAAAAAGACTGATATTTAAAAGTTCCCGTACCTACTACCTTACAGTTAGAGTTGTCCCCGTAGGTAACTCTACCCCCTCTAGAACTCTTATAATCAATAAGCAGTCCTTTGTTTCCTGTCATATGTCGGGAACACCCACTATCGAGTATCCATGCCTGCAATTTTAGGTATCCATTTCTGGTTAATACTATAAAACCTAAGATGTTCATGTTTCCTAGTGTAAGCAATTAATCGGTCAATCAGTTTATAAACAGATACATATTTTTCATTAGGGTGTCTAAATTTATTTGGGAGTGTAATAACAGATTGGTTGAGTGATCTAGTTTTAATTACTCTACTAGGAGATTGCCATTTTCAGATTTGGATTTAAGGTTAAAACCTATTCCATGTCTAATTGTTTCATGAGTAGCATTGAATTTAACAGATTGGTCATTCTTTGAGGAGCAAGGGAATTCAGATTCTAAGAATTCGGAGTTATAAGATGTAGAGGCTTTCACAAATTTGGTTTCTGCCATTTTATTTAACACAGTGGCATATTTATTTATTTTTGAAGATTCAGTATCTGGAACAGCAGGTTGAATATCAGATTTTGCTGGGGACAGCAAATAATCAGAACATTCAGGAGTGACAGATTTAACAAAACGCATAGACTGTTTTGGAGAATTTTCAGTTGTGATATTGAATCCATGACCAATCTTGTCATGAAAATTCTTTTGCACACTTAGAATTTTGTTTAGACATTGTGAACTTGGATTATTTTGTATATCTAGTTTTTGGATATGTTCATTTTTTTTCTTTTATTAAGTTATCATATTTTTCTTCTAATTCTTTGTATTTTTTAGCAAGTTTTGCAAACTCAATAAGTAGATAACTGCATTCATCGGAATTGTTCGAACTGACCTCACTGTCAGATTCAATCCGATCCATTCCAACTAGGGCTAGATTCTCTTCAGAGAGAGAAGCATACCCACAGTTGTCGGAATCACTTGATGAAGAGAGATCTTCATCAAGGAGAGCTTGCAAAACTGAAGTTGTCTTTTCTTTTCCTGTTTCAAAGATGGACAATTAGACTTTAGGTGACCTGGTTTTTTACAGTTAAAATAGATAATGTAATTTAATTTTTCATTATTTGTTTTAAATGTCTTCCTAGCTTTTAGGAGTTTCTGAATTTTTTTAGCTAACATGACAATTTCTTTATCTGAATCACTTGAGGATTCAGATACATCAGTTTTCTCAGAGATTTATGAGGTAGTTGAAGTGGAAGGAGCAGACTTCTTAGACTTAGTTGATTTTCTAGGATGTTTGCTAATGATAGAGTCTGTTGATTTTAAAGTAAGAGAAAATGACTTTTCAACTAGTTGTTGTCTACTCCTAATGTATAGTTCTTTTGTCAAAAGTTTCCCAAACAGTTCATCGACGTTTAAAGTTTCTAAATCTTTGGTTTGTTCAATTGTTGTCCTAAGAATTTTCCATTTATTATCTAGACTTCTAAGCACTTTAGAGTTCTTTTCTTCATTAGACATTTTATGACCCAACAGTTCCATTTCATTCACCAAGAGAACGAAACGCTGCTACAGGTCAATCATGGACTCATCATTTGACATTGAAAACATTTCAAATTCGTGTTTAAGCATATTTAGTTTTGTTTTCCTAATTTTGGAAGTTTCTTCATATATGATTTCTAGTTTAGTCCATACCTCAAGAGCACTGGTGCAACTAGAAACTTTGTTAAATTCTGACACACTTAGAGCAGAGAATAGAGCACTTGAACACATAGCATTCAGTTCTATTGCAGTGTCCTTAGATACAGTAAACGGTTCAGTATCCATATCGGGTACTAGACCATGACCATATACGACACATCTGTAAATTTTTAAATCTTGTTTAAGAAAAGTATGCATGTTTGCTTTCCAGTAGCCAAAGTCTTTTCCATTAAACTTAGGTGGTTTATTTAAAAACCATCCTCTTTTATGGTGATTACTCTCGTTAGGTGTTTCTTCCTTAGACATGCTTATCAAATTGAAAGCAGTAACACTTAGCAAAACAAGTAATCAGGCAACAATTAATCACGATCAATACAATCAGATAGAGACTAAGCACACACAAGTATACATGCAGTTTAGATTTAAGTCAATAAAAGAAAACAGGTTATTTACTAGCTATCCCGCATCTACACCACTTGTTGTAAATTTATTTATAACCTAATCTCATTAATTGACTAGTTAATCTAAGCTAATTTGTTGTAAAGCAGTAAAGAACACCCAAATTTAAAGTGGTATCCTATCACGTTATCTTAGCTAAGATACGATCGTTTCGGCAATTCACTATCCAACCTACAGTTTCAATTAAAACAAAGAAACTCAGATATGTTCACAACAACAAGAACATAAAATGTAGCAGGACAATTCACAACACACTGGTAAACCCGTAGTTTAACCGTAAAGTGATGTTACCACTACAGTTGTGAAAACATCTGTAAAAATTCACTAGAACTCAGAGTTAGACCAGAACTTGTTGTTCCAAGGAGATCTGTTTCAGATCTGTATACTATGCACCTGAAACTCAACAGATACATTAGTAGATGTCAAGAGAAAATGATACAAGTTTACCGTTCACTGTTTGCTCAGTAGATTACTTAGAACGTTAAAAAAAACGTTCTAGAAGTCGAGTGTTGTTTCTAAAACCGCAGTTAGGTCACAAGATCTCGAAGATCTCACAAGTTCAACCAAGAACACGAAGTTCAAAGTAGAACAGCCAGAAAGATACACTCACACACAAATGATGTTAAGATCATTGTGTGTTCAAGACGAACTCAAAGATTATAGAGCCGCAAAAGGATTCAAACGCAAGAAGGATTCAAACGCACAAGAGAGATTCAAATCACCAGAGAGAAAGCCAACCGTCACACGCGATCTAGGGTTAGCTCTACAGTGTAAAAAACCCCGGCTTATATATGCGGGCTAAACCGACTTACTGTTCCACGTGGAGGCCCATTGTATAAGTCCAAACTCATAATGGGCCTATAGAAATCTGTTCAAGTTCATAATCGCAATATACCAACTTTACCTTATAACAATATTAACAATATAACAATGAATTCTTCAAGATCAATAATAAGATCACCAACTTGTCCGGGATGAATAAAGTCTTGAAGAGTTATCACAACATCAGTCAACACTCCCCTTTGTTGTGAAGTTTCTTTGTTTTTGCGAGGTTGAATGTCACATAAACCTCGTAGATATTTGAACTTTGTTTGAGGAGTGTAGGGATGACAATTTGGATTATCTACCTCACTACCTGACGTATACCCGCACCAGTTAAAGGGTTATTGGATAATTAAACGGGTAGTGGAAACGGGGTGGGGAAGAAAATCAATATCCGCCTTAAACGAGTGGGTAGTGATTTGATACATAACCGCCCCACTATCCGTTCTGTTATCTATTTAAATAATCGTATCCGTCAACTTATATTAATTAAATATATTTAATATTTTAAAAATCTTTACCTTAATTATAAGACCCTTATTAGGAGACTTAAGAATTACCAATTAAACTCACTATTTCCTTTTTCAAATTCTCTAGGTTGTTTTTGGTTTTTTCATATACCTTTCATTAATTTCAATACGATTATTACCCATTAATTTGTCTATCTTCTTGAAAGTTCGAATTCTTGTTATGTAGATCTTATTTTTAGGTTGTATTTTTCCTATTGCTTTTTTTTGGACTTTTTTGGTGTTTACTTTAAAATTAATTCAAATTCTTCTTATCATAGTGTTTTCAGTTTTTATTTTTTGGTCAAGCAATATAATCGGATGATAGACAAGCAATACAAGTTCATGGGTTTTAGGGCAAATAATCTGTATGAGTTATGATGGTTTTGTTTAAACACTAATTATATTGAATTCCGTGTAACACTTATATTGTTAATTTGTTATTTATCTTATTTTTCGTACGGCTAATTGTACCAATGTTCTTGACTACAATATCATGCTATATATGTTAACATGATAATTATTTATTTAAATTTTCTATTAGGTACTTATAAAACCCTCGAGTGTTGTCCGACCATAGAGGATGGGGAAAATGATACTATTGATCTCGATGATGAAACCATCAAAGTTTAAGATTATATTCATTGAAAGAGTTTTTTTAGTTATATATTGTTGTTTTAATATTCTTTTGATATATTTAAATATGATTATTTTGCTGATGAGAATCCTAGGACCATGTACCTTGCAATGGGTAAGACCCAATAACGATTGGGCCGACCCAAGTAATAAAAAGCGAACTCGCCCAGCCCTGAATCCCCAACTTAGCATATTTGAGATAAATTGGCCCGATGTTCCGCGATGGGACCGAAGATAGACTTGGCAAAATAGAAGGGCGTTTGACAAATGGCCCAATGGTTCGGTTCAAATGGTTACAGCCCACACGTTCCATGCTTCGGCCTCCACAAGTTTACCACGCTTCGGGCCAGATCCCGCAGGCCACGCTTCGATCCCGGCCACGTTTTACATCGTGCGACAACAACCTTCAACAAACTTATCAGAGGCAGTTACAGGGCATGGATTACACACGCCTTCAGCTCTATAAATACAGAGCTTGACGACGGAATTAGCAAGACATTTTGGATGCGTAAGAACATGCTGTTACTTTGCCGGAGTTCTTATCGCTTTCTTATTCCTCATCATCTTCATAAACCTCTGATGTATCTTGTAATGAAATGTTTGATTAGTGAATTGACTAAGAGCTTTTCCTGCTCTTAGTAAAGTGGTTTTTTCCCCATATCCCGGGGTATTCCACTCTAAATTGTCTTGCCAATTTCTTCATTTGCTTTATTTAATCGTTTCCCTACCACAAAAAAATTAAAACCGAGTTCATTTCTTAACGAACCGGACGACTGTTGGTACCCCCTAAAAGGGACCATAACATTTACTATTTTAAAAAAATAAAAAATGTAAACCGTTTGTTAACCGATAACCCAACGGTTAATCCATAGCGGATGTGGGGCGGGTAATTAAAGAATGAGGCGGGTCAGGGTGGGGAACGGTACACATTATGTTAGGCGTGGTGGGTAATGGTTACTGGTATAACCATGTTATATCCCCCGTTGCCATCGCTAGAGCAGGGAATTGGTAAGGATGTCAGCCAATTGATCATCGGTCCTGAAAAACTTCACTTGAATGATTTTTTCATTAACTAATCTAAATTTGATTTCATAGACTTCAGTACTGCTACATAGCTTAAGACTTTCTCGGCTGTGAAGATGATTTTCATGAGCCTCAATCATAAATCTAGACATGTAACTAATGGAAAACATGATATCTGGCCTTATTGCATATGAATATAGATGACTTCCTATTAAGCTTTGGTATAACCTGGCATCAGTCAATTTTGAGTCATTTCCCTTACAGTTTTATTTTAAGGACTTAATTGTATAACGAGTCATAAGTCGGCCGAGTATTTCGTTTCAGCAAAATTAGTGAAACCATATTCTTGATGTATCTATATCCCCAAAAAATAGCTAATCAATCCTGTTAATACATGGAATTATGGCGACGGCCGAGCCAAACGGGTCGGGTGTGTAGAGATGACGAATGGATAACGATCGATGTATTTGTTGAATACATGATCAACAATTGATGCGTAAAAGCATATCGGTATGCTGTTACTTGACGTTGGATGATCCCAATCGACAACTTTACAGCTTTGATTGACACCCACCAACACCGGATTGATAGTGAATGATGATTTTGACGATCGACGTAGATACAATATGTCAACAATGACTGCCACCAATCTCAGACAGCACCGAGCGACATTTTGTCACTTAAAGTCATATAAATCAACTCGAGGACGACTCATGAGACAGGGGCAAATTTTGTAATTAATTATTCATCTTTAACCCCTATAAAATAAGGTAGAAGAGATGAGGAAGATAAGCTGGAGAGTCTGAGTTGCACACTTTCTGTAATCTGTAATCATTATCTCGAGTGATATTCCTTCCTGGGTTTGATGTCCCGTGGGGTTTCCTCCATGTTCTCAAGTTTCCCACGTATAGTTCTTCGTTTTTTCTATTACTAACTGTTATCACACATTAATTTTACAATATTAACGAGTATCGATTTTTAACCTTAACTTATCTTAAATGAGTCATTTCAAAACTCTCCATAAATATTCATTTGAGATCACTCACAAGAGCGTCATCTTGACTTGTGATTAGGAGAGCGTCAACATATAACGAAACAATCACTGAGGTTCCATCTCCATTGTTGAGTAGATAAACGGTTGTTCCTGTTGGCTTCTCTAAAAGACAATTTTAAGAAAATGATTGTAAAATCTTGGAGTATCAAGCACGAAGGGTCTGTTTGAGACCATATAAGGCATTGTTCATTAGATATACATCATACTCGTGTCCTATTTAGCGAATCTAGGGGCCTCCTCAATGAAAATTTGATCTATAATGTTCCATTTAGTAAAGCGGATTTAACGTCAAGGTGATGCACATTCTTGTTTTAGCAGGCCGCTATGTTTAGGAGAAGTTAATGGTATCCTGTCTAGCGAAAAGGGAATTTTTTTACAGAAAATCAATGCCTTAGAGCTTAGCAAATCCCTTCACCACCAACGTGTCTTTTAATTTGTTTAATGTGGCATCTACATTCAACTTCGTTCTAAAAATCCATTTTACTCCACTTTTCTTCTAGTTTGAGTGTTTTTGAACTAGTGACCAAGTTTGTGTTTTTCTATCATTTCCAATTTATCTTTCATAGCCACTCGCCAACAAGAGTTAGCTAATGTCATTTCAAGATTGCTTGGTTCGTTTGTGATGATCATTTTGCATGAATCCATGAAGGTGAAAAGACTTTTGTATCGTAGAGGTGTGTTATCAATGTTTTCATCAATTTCTTCTTGATCACTTTCGTCAACGTTGTCATCCTCTTGATGTATAATTTCAGCTTAAAGAGTTCGAGTGGGCAGAGTTTGTTCAGTCAATGTAGTGGTGATTTTTCTGTCTTGTATTGGAGTACAACATCCATCGTTTTCTATCTTCTATTGACCTTGGGACTAAAAGCACAATTTTTCAATTGTCATAGTCATATGCATACTCATCAAGAAAATCGCCAATGTAGGAGAAATAATCAACATTTTTTTGTGACCAATCTAGTTTTTCCCTTCATCTACCGTCACGTCCCCAATGATGATGTTAGTGCTAGAATTTAAACTGAAAATCATGTAAGCTTTTGAGACATCATAGTAACCAAGAAAAATTCCAGCTTTTGATTTTGCATCAAACTTGTTTTTCCCTTCATTTGGCACATGAATGTAGTAGATGCTACCGAAGATTTTCAGATTAATTACAATTGGTTTTTCTCCATTCCAGGGTTCATAATGTGAAACACCATTAGTTGGCTTTGGTGCAATTTCGTTCCTAAAGTAAGCATAGTTGTTTACAACTTCCCCAAAAACTTTTGTGCCAAATTTTTCAAAGAGAAGACATTTAATCATTTCCAAGATAGTTCAGATTTTTGTCTCGCTAATTCCATTATATTCAGACTTTATGGGGTTGTAAGCTGATGAATATTTCCCTAGGAGTACACATTTGCATAAAGTCTCGTTGAATACTAGAGAGAACTTTGTGACCAATCTTTTTTCAATGACTTCTTCCCCATAGATTTTGAGTTTGTTGGTTACCTTGGTGAGTTATTTCGAGAACTTTGGATTGTTTCAGTGGTGTCCATTTTCTGGTTGTCAAAGTGTCTCCACATGCTCGACCTTCATCATGAGAGTGTTCATTTACACCATATGTAAACTTCATATTTTCCCATGCCTTATATGGAGATGTGTAGTCTACTAGACACAAATATAAATCCTCATATATGGCACTGGATATGGTGTCAAAGGCTCTTTGCTGACGCAAGAGAGCTTCCGCATATGTGTTCATTTAGTGGAATCTTCAACTAATTCTGTATGCAGTTTCTTTTCATTGCACTCCTTAGGGCTAGTGCCAACATAGAGTGTGTCATCCAAGTGGCCTAGTAGTGGTAATTTATTGTTGTGAAAAGGGTTAAGATGATGAAGATAAAGAGCGATTTGAGGCTATTGAGGTTCTAAAGTTTTGCCCTGCAAGATGGTACAAGAGTTGTAGAGTGTGGTTTAGTGATGGAAGACAAGCTCCAAGACCATGATAAGCTTGATGAAAATGACCGTTGAATTTTTAAATGGATGTGGAATATGGTGTTTAATGGTTGTGGTTATTATATACGTGATAGGCTATATTATATGATTAATTATTGATCAATAGTTTCGTTAAGATAGCTTAACTATTAAACTTGTCATCGACATTTAATAGTTTCGTTAAACTTGTCATCGACTATTGATCAATAGTTTCGTTAATGAAACTTAAATTGCATAACGTACATTTAGACGAAGAACCATGTAACTTAATAATGTTATCAATAGTTTCGTTAATATAGCTTAACTATTAAACTTGTCATTGACATTAAATGATGAAGAGTGTTTGGAAATGACGAGAAAGATATGAGAAAATGAAACTTTAAATTACATAACATGCATTTAGACGAAGAACCATGTAACTTAATAATGTTAGCGCAACTCACTTACACAATAATAGAAACATGGCACTAAGACGCATACAGTCATACTGAAATTAATAACAAAATAGTGAAAAACATACATTCCTTTTACAACTTAAACACTCTTGAAATAGTAGGTCACTACCCTAGCATTGAATTCCGAGATCGATAATAAGATCTCCAGCATGTCTTGGATGAATAAGGGAAGATTTTTTAGCATTTGACATAACGTATCACGAGCAACGTGAATTAGAATTTAAATTAATTGGTTGGTAGTCGATATAGCTTATTGCAAGAACCTTAACAATTATTGATTTCCCATTGAGAACATTACACTACATGACATTTGGGAAGTTGAGGTAGCACAATATAACAAGACTCGCTGCTACAATCGCATCCACATGAGCATTCTTAATTGCCTAGATTTTTCTATCTTCATTTCAGCTCAAAGAGGAATGTTCGCCGAGGCAGCCCAACTAAAATTTGCATAGTCCGAGGATGCAGACCGACTCTTCCCCAACGTTTGCAATCACCGTCTTTTGCCAGCAACTCCTTCCCACTATTTGCTTTCGGTGCATTGTGCTAAAGGTGCCAATCATTGCTGCTTGGGAAAGTTGGCCACTAACTGGACTTTTGATAATTGTTGTCTTTGTCACTTTTGAATTATTCAGTAATATTTAAAATTATTAAATTCAGTATTTTGGACTAGTAATTAGCTTAATAATCATATAAGTTCTGATAGATGTTTTTAAATGTTATCATTGTTAGTTTGTAGGAGTAACGATTGGTTCAAATTTAGATATTTTTAACGAACTATATTTTTTATGTTGGGAACCCTTAATCAATGTTTTTTATGCTGGGGCCATGAAGAGAGTTCAGTCTAAATATGCGCCCAAGCCAAGATGATGGCGACCAGGCCTAATCAATGTTTTCATACCGGTCTGGAATCACGTACCGGTCCGGATCGGTATGAGATGTACGACTGGTATACCGGAGGGTATACCGGCCAGTACCAAATTTTATTTTTAAAAAAATTATATTTAATTAATTTTTTAGGGTGAGACCCGAAAAACCCGGAAATCCACCTTAATAATATATTTTGGACGTTACGAAAAAAAATACCTGTAACGAGCGAAATTTGATGTACCGGACGGTATACCACCGGTATACCGTCCGGTATCACAACATTGAGACTAATAGAGGATTCAACTACTTAAATGGCAAAGTGAGTGATCGGTCCACACAGGTGTTGGAGCAGTCCTTACAAGTTGAATCAGTCCTGACATGTGATTGAGCGGTCCTAACAAATGTTGGAACGGTCCTGACACGTCAGATGACTAACAAGACTTAAGGAAGTTGCAATAATCATGGTAGGGGTGTTTCCAAGGGGAAGTTACCTATTTTGGTGGATCTAATAACAATAATTCCTTGAAAAATGGAAAGAAAAAGGATGACTCAACACCCTATACATAACGACTCCTCCGATGGAGGAAGGGAGACTAAGATATTCACGGATTTGATCTTAGCCCAAAATCTAGCCGTTTCATAATGTTATTCAGATGTTCTTATTATTGCATTTTGTCGCCTCCTTTATTAATCCCTTGTAATATTTTTTACTCTTTTTTCATATTAGATAAACCGTGGAAGTTATCTTCCACGCACCGTGATTTTTTCCTATTTCTTTTGGGTTTTGCCACATTAAATCGCATCTGTTCATATTATGTCCTAATCCTAAGATGTCCATCAAACAACAAATCTAAAAATTGAATATTGATCGAAATCTCGATCATAATTCGGTGGAACCATCTAAAAAGAGACCATAACAATTTGTTGTTGTACGTGGAGACGATTTTTGTAAAAAACCCATTGAGGATTTTTGTCCTGCTAGGATCATACAAGCAATGAATCTCACTGCTGGTAGTGAATGTGATTCACCTGCTAACCCTCTTGTTGTTATCCCACCCGATGATCTTGAGGCACTATTTCTTATGAACTCGAATTGATATATGTTTCCTTTAAATATTCTTTAAAATATTTTTATTACTCAACAAGTAAGTGAGCTTAGTTTTATTCAGGCTAATTGTTTTTCATTAAAATACAAGTTAAACTTGGAAGGGGAGTTCTGGACTAGTCACCGCTCCTTTCAAATTAAAAATACCTAGAACTTACGAAGAATTTAATCCCCCACAAGAACTCGCTAGCCGAATATAAAGTTTGAAAAATGTCGGTTTTTTAGGTATCCATAATATTATAATGTTGAGAAAAGGTGTAACGACCCGTCTTCCTGCTTACACGATATTGTCGGCTTTGGACTAGGCTGACGCTAATGACACCCACCTAGTCCTCACGGCTTTACTTTTTCTCTAGCCTCCAGACTTCTCTATGGGTAACACATCCCTAAATTACTCTAGGGTGAGCACGCTTAACTTTTCAGTTCTAACGTTGTCCTTTGCTAGGGAAAATGACTCGTGCAATGGAATACAAATCATTGTACTTAACATACGATGGTTCCCCGTCTATAGCCGATAATGGTATTCACCTAAGGTGCCTATCGCACCCCCAAGGGGTCTTACAAAAGGGAATCTTTTTGCATTTACTCCGTTAATGCAAAAAGATTGTCAGCGAATACTATAATCTTGTCACCTCTTTGCTCTTCATGGAACAAAATGAGAAACTCGCATGCCCTGAATTTGTTGGGATTCATGACGTAAAGGGCCTAAAAGTCATAGTGTAATGGAAAATGATAAGAATAAGCTGAATTTAACACTCAAAGAAAGATAATTGAACGACTCCCTTTCAACCTAAAGAAAGAAACATGAACATTTTGAGGAAAATCTACCTGTCTCTTCTTTGAATTCTCCTTCTTTAGATATTCAGCGAAGAACTCTTTGGACATTGGACACCAGACTTTTGCACACTGAACACTAGCAATAAATCCTCCCTTAACTAAATCCAACCAGTTGGCTTCATACAACTTGGGACCAATAAGAAAATTCAAGTCTGTAATCCTTTCATCCTCTCTAACAAGCGTAGCTGCAAATAATATGGTCATTCAGTGCACCAAAATATCTTGGAAAAGATGTACAAGAAGCATAAGTTGTAGCCATTAATGCAACATTCTTGAGCTCATACCTGTCAACCCAAGTTTGCAGTGGGATTTAGTAAGACTGATGACTTTCCTATACATATGCGCAGGAACCACGTGCACCTGAAAGGAACATAAGCATGTGTCACTAAAATAGTTCTTTAAAATAAAAGGGGAGTTTGCCCTGGGACTTATAGAAGAACCAGGGTTCCCTAAATGGAGCATGTCTTGATACTTTTAAAAGAAAAAGAGATCCCTAAACCGTAAGTCATCCATTGGTCTTGGGAGGAACTAACAATCCTCAAACTTATGTTGATGTCTTAATAGAAAACGAAATAAGACTCCTCCCCTTGATGGCCTTATTCAACATGCCTTATTTAGGATGAGGGCGATTATGGAGGCATGAAGCGGTCCCAACCAACACTTGGGTAACAATGCATGAAGGTAGGGTTCTTTGTAATTGCTTTCAATCATAGATGTTTCAGCTATGACAAACCCAAGGGCTAGTGTCGGAAACCCTGAAATTGCGTACAAAGAGGAGTTCTATGCCCCGGCAAAGAGTTTGGTCCAAGGATGAGACCCAAGCTAAGATGGAGTTAGTCAGTCCCAAACGAGGATTCAACTGCAGAAACGGCCATGTGAATGATATGTCCTGAATGGTGTTGGAGTTGTCCTTACAAGATGTAGTGGTCCTTACAACTTGGATCGGTACTTAATTGTGTTGGAGTTGTCCTGATGGGTGTTGGTGTGGTCCCTACACATCAAATGAATCACAAGACTTAAAAAAGTTGCGATAATCATGGCATGAGTATTTTCTAAGAGAATTTATGTATTTGATTGGATCTAAGTGGAACTAGATAGTTAATCGTGCTCACCGTGGAGTAGAGGTAGAATGTGTTACTCATTAGGAAGTTAATAGCTAGGAAAAATGTTAAGACATGAAAACTAGGTGCCGCTCATTAGTGCTATCATAGTTCAAAGACTACATAATTCTGGAAATTAGAATAAGATCGTTACACCTTTGTCCCCAAACTTTAAATATTTTTGCAAAGTTTATCAATATGTCCTTACATTTCATCAGTTACAATCCCCCAAACTTTGCATTATTTCACGATTTCTGCCATGTGTATTTTGTTATAGGTTAGGTTTTTCTATTAAAGGTAGGGTGTGTAGACTTATGTTGGTTCTGAAACAACTCTTGGAGGAGGTGTTGACATGGTAGTCATAACGTTGGGTATATCGGCATTACACAAGGCATTTTTTTAAATATCGGCCATTTCAGCTATACCGCCATTATACTAATAATATGTTTTACTAACTTGAGTTTTCGGATAAAACCCCACACGAAACTCGCCAGCCAAATCTAAAGTTTGAAAAATGTCGGTTTTTTAGGTATCTGTAAAATTATATTGTTGAGAAAATGTGTAACGACTCGTCTGTCCGCTTGCACAATATTGTCTGCTTCAATTGGCCTTACTAAGCACCGACGACCCCTCAACGAAAAGGGTCGCATGTATTACAACAAGGTTATTATAAAGTAAGATATGAGTAGTTTCACCATATTTTGAGCAAACCTCATCGAGGACGCTGATTCCAACAAAGAGGGGTGAATGTAAGACAACTCGGGTTTTGTAAGAAACCTTAGGTGAATCCTAGCATCGGTTATAGATGGGAAAAAATCATAGGTTAAGTATAGTGATTAGTCTATCATTTCACAATGTATTATCCCAATGTGACATTGATCACATAAGAACTAGAAAGTTAAGCGTGCTCAATTTGGGTTAGAGGTTTGATGGGTGATCCATTGGGAAGTTTATGACATAGGAAAAAATAAATTTGTGAGGCCTACGTGATTGTAAATAGGGCTACCCTAGTCCAAGCTAACTATATCGTGTAAGTGGGAGGTGAGTCGTTACAACATAGTATGCCCAAGAAAAGAGGAAGGCATAAGTAAACAATGAGTAAGTGTAAGAATATGAGAATCATGGCATGTGGGCTATTAATGGATTGTTTTTTACTTATGTATTGTTTGAGATTGTTGGGGGCACTGTTCCTTATCGAACACACTAGTTGTTAGACTAGGAAAAATTGGTAATTGTGTGAGAATAAACAATAGGACACAAGACCATGAAATCATGAATGTTGAACAAGCGAGAATAAACAATAGGACTAGTTCGAAAGAACAAAAGCTGACTTGATCGAGCTAGGGGTATTGCTATACTCTTAAAATATTTTTTTAAGTATTGATTAGTCAAATTTTTTTCATGTGTTAAGACACATGGAATTAGGATGTTGCGCCCCCAATATGTGAGCTTACGTACTTGGGAGAGCAAAACTCTAATGGGGTGTTTCACTATAATCGAATGTAACAATACAAAATATGGTGTATGTAATCAAAATAAATAAATTGATGTTGATCCGAGAGGAGGATTGATCTTGATATTGAAAACAGAGACGAAAACATTGAAAACACTATTCGCTAGAAAATTCAACACATATTTGGAATTTGCAGTGCAAATTTATCGTAGATTTTGTGCTTAGCCAAATTTCTCTTCGATTTTTGCTCATAAAGACTATTCAGTTTCAAATAAACCACGAATTGAGCCTAGATGTGAAAATTCAATGTGGATTTGGGACTCCTTGCAAATTCAACATGGACTTGTTGATCGTAATACGTTTCTCGCAATTTCTAGACTCCAACACTCTTCAAGGAAAAATTAACCTTGTATTTTTGTCTCCTTCTAAATTCACCGTGGATTTTTAGATTGTAGCACGTTTCTCAGCCAATTTTAGACTCAAACACTATTCATGCAGAAATTCACTGCAAATTTGATCCTCTTTGCAATTCAACGTGGATTTTTGTATTGTAACATGTTTCTCCACATTTTTTGGACTGTGTTACTATACACACATATAATTCAATGTGGAAATTTCTTAAAAAGAAAATCCACCTCTGATTTGATGAGTTATAATACTTTCTCAAACTAAAGCTCTGAATTTGAACTTAGTCACTCATTCTGATCCTTTTTCAGGTGCCAAGAGACCAATATTTATAGAAAATAAGCTCATTAGATCAACACTAGATGAAATGCCCAATATTATCCAATTCGGCTCGATTTGACCCTCTTTTTCCGAAAACACACTATTTCACCAGGATATCTATCGTAATGTCCCGGGCTACTCGAAAGGCCTCTCGATCGACCCCTAACTTGCCAAAAGATGCAAAATTACGCTCGACATGATTCCATCTCAAAATGTTCAAAATATATAAAAACTATCACTGAATATTGGCTGAAATGTTCTCCGAGTGTCTAAATTACGAAAATACCTCTAACGCTATTTCACCCCATAATCACCCAAAAATACTCAAAACATTATTATAGTCCTGCCATGTAACCCTAGGATGATTCAAATTACAAGAATACTCTCGAAGTCACTCT
Organism: Utricularia reniformis; assembly: GCA_009725065.1. Classification (NCBI taxonomy): domain Eukaryota; kingdom Viridiplantae; phylum Streptophyta; class Magnoliopsida; order Lamiales; family Lentibulariaceae; genus Utricularia; species Utricularia reniformis. Next base: position 330,451 of record RWGZ01000861.1, on the reverse strand, counting down.
TTCTCTAAATCATCTAAGAAAACTGAAAATATTAATATAGACCCGCCAAACAAACTCTTGGTTTCAAAATTACGAAAATGCTCTCGACATCACTTCGACTCGAAATCATCCCAATTCAACGAAAATACCATTTAAGATGAGCCATAGAACTTGAGGGGTCCAAATTAAAAAATTCCCGAGTTATCTAAAGTACCTTGGAAAATGTGATAGAAGATTCCCGAGTTATCCAAATTAAAAAATTACCCCCGGGTATAAGCAATAGTAATTTGTTTGCATATTCAACCTCTTAGTCGTAAACTACAACTTTTTCCATATGTGCATAGATTGCAATGCTTAAACAGATGCCCAGATTAGAAAACTGTATTGCTAAAAATACCCTATCATCGATATGGTCTTTTTGACACAAATAACGCTAAATTCAGACATCGGTAAAAAATATCTAGAAATCCCGGCCCTCATACTCACTTCTAAAAATAACACTTACACCAATTGTGATGACCCCGGAAAAGGTACCTTAGAACGATAGCGAGCATATAGTTATGGTGTCTAGAGAAAATTAAAAGGGAGTAAGAGTACGGAAAATGAGAAAGGTGACGAAAGAAGCGAACAAAATGAAATAGCAAAGGAGGGGTCAAATAGAAATTGAGATAAGTTTAAATGCCTATAAATAAGGGTGGAATGACCCAAAATCAAGTCATTGCCGCTTAGGTACGGAAACGTCTCGAAAAAGCCTAAACTTCATTTCACTGTGGATTTGGGGGTATAAAATTTACCGCGGATTTTTTGGTTCACATTTCACCTCAGATTTGTAATGTTTAAATTCACCGAGGAAAAATCCTATATCGCAAAATTAATCGCGGATCTGAAACCCCAAGCAATTCACCACGGAATTTTAAGTTCTAAATTTATCGCAGATTTTCTGTAACGCACGAAATCACCACGGATTTTTTAGTGTGAAATTAACCCCAAACTCAAATTCACTACGAATGTTACCCTAAAACACGAAATTCACCACTGAATTCTTAGAACTAGGCAATTCACCGTGGAAATTCGAAATTAGGGCATTTTCGTCGCAAATCCACATCGGGTCGTGAAGGAGGAAAGATACGTAGTGTCTACGGTAAACAAATAGCTTTAACAAGGACAATAGCATCGAAAACAAGGTACTAAAATGTGTTACGAATGCAGGGACACAAAGACAGGATCACATTACGTAAAGAAAACAGGTAAGCAGAGTTAACGCAATACAGTACGGGAAGGTTCCAACGTTGGAAACATGGTGATTTCATAAAAAGGAAAGTTATGTCTAAGAACGAATGATAATAAGACTTGGGGTGAGAGAGGATGGACCGTCTCACCAAACTAGGCATCGTGGTTTGTACACAATTCGCCAAATTAAAGGCATGCCTGATGAAGGGAACGATAAGTTCCAAAATGGAAAGATATATACGGAATGGGCAGAACGCAACTGAGTGAGGAAAATTGTCGCGCCTACGTACTCACTCTTGGAAGGGAAGCATACGGCTTGTCGAGTCAATCAAATAGAAATGAAAAGAAAGGAAAGAAGATGGGTTTTTTTAAAGAAGATGAAAGAATGTATAATTTTTTAAAGGAAATGACTTATGTGTTAAGTTGATCTTATGATATTATTGTAATGAAATGATAAATAGAGTGTAAGAAGTTTTTTTTAATAAATTGTGATCGCTTTACAGTTTTTGTAGTTGACGAGACCCGGATGTGAGATGGGCAGGGGAAAGAAGTCGTCGGTTGTTCGCCATTAGAGTCTAGTCATTTGAACTATTTAGATTTCGTATTGTCGAACAGTGACTTATTCCGCTTTTATTTTAGAACTATGATTTAAATCGAAATCGCAAACCAGAATAAGTTACTCTATTCGGCTAGGCCGGATTTTCAATCATAACATCACAATTCACCGTGTATTTTAGAGCACAAATTCACAATGGATTTTAGAGCACAAATTCATTGTGGAAATTTACCTGTCAAAAATCCAAATTCAAACACATAATCGATCTTAAAAACCAACTAATAACTCATAAAATCAATAAGATAATGTCTTCCACCGCATCGTCTGATTCAGAATCCACTGTACAAAGCAAATCAAATCCGCAAACATTGAACTTGGAATTTTACAAACTTCTCGAACGCTATAAAGTGATGGATGGTCGTTATGAATCCACGATAAAAAATTCAAGTCATTTGACAAAAAGGCTCGAACGGGAAAAATTAAAGAGACAATACCTCTAATGGTCGTTACTCCACATTCCCCTATTATGAGGGGGGAACCTCTCTTGAGAAGTATTAGGCCTTGACCAGAACGCGGCGGATGCGATGCAGACTGTCACACCTCGAAATCGGACATAGACGTTTCCGGTGCGCGACAGACCGTGCTCCATTCTTTTTTGGAACACAAGGCGCTTATCGTATTACAATATCAATAAAACTTACAACATCAATATACAACTCATAAATAAACTTCTACAACTTTATCTCATTCATTTCAAATCTTCCTCTCGGTAACATATTAACAAGCTCACTTTTCTCCCGACTTCATAATCACTCTCGATATTAGCCGACGACTAACTCATTCCATGATTTCCTTAATCTCTTCCTTTCCTACAAACTATAGAGCGGTCATAATCGAATAATAGAAACTTCGGTAAAAAACTCCTTTAAAAAAACTTATCTTTATTTCGTAAACATCTTTTCTTTTGAAAACTCTTCTTGCTTTGAAAACTTCTTTAAACACTCATCGTAAAACATCTTTATAAAGGTCATACTTCAAATTTAACTATTTTTAAAGCTCTTTGAAATATCTTATAAAACTCGTTAAAATTCATTTCTCAATGAAACTCATTTAAATCACGTTTGAAAACCTCTTTTGTACTCACTTAAAAACTTATCCCTCTCGGGAATTTTTCGAGATTTTATTTTAAAACCTCGCAAAACTACTTGAAACCTTACTTGAAACCTTACTTTAAACATTACTTTAAACATTACTTATCCTTTTCTCATGTGCCTTTTACTTATCTTGCCGGCTCTATTTTACATGCCCGGTGACATGTCCCGCCCAAACCGACCGTTAGTTGTTGGTTGACTCAACGAGCTATATGCTTCCCTTCCCCGAGAGAGTACTCAGGCGCTACCCCTTTTCTCAATGGGTTCCGTTCTGTCCTTTCCGTACATATCTTTCTATTTTGGAAGTCATTGTTCCCTTCATCAGGCATGCCCTTCCTTTGGCGAATCGTGTGCTAGGCACGATGCCGGGTTCGGTCGGACGGTCCATCCTTCCTCACCCCGAGTCTTATTCTTTCATAACATTTCATAAAAACAATACAAGGACACCCTCAGGGACAACGTATCTCAAAACATTATAATTTAAACATTTCATTGTAAAAAGAATAAAATATCATGAACTTTCTATTATTTGATTGATCATCCCGCGTACATTTATTCGTACGTTGTTCACCGCTCCATCCTATAGTAAACTTTATCGCCATTTCTCTCCTCCAAAATCAGCCCCTAAAATCAAGTTATAGCTTTGACACATGACATAAACTAATCCTCTAAACTAACAGGAAAGGAATGGTCCTAGACAATATCAAGAATCTCTAACCATGAGTCACAACATTTTAGCTTTTCAAATCCCACCAACGAAATTATATGCAACAACTTGAACTAGAGTATGTACTCAATTTCATACTCTCAAAGTGTATAACTTACATAGCAAAGGAATGACTACCCAATCTTGACAATCCTTCTTGACTCTGCATCCTTTAAATCGGAAATATGGGTAATTCTGTTTCATCCAAATAAAAAGTTCAACATGGACACATGAAAGTGCCTAACATTCTGTAAAGAAAGATCAAATAATTGATTATGGTTGTATAAACATTCAACTTTCACACCATGAACAAACACACCAGCTTCTTGTATTGAATTCAGTAAGTCGAGTTATCAATATTCTATTCTATTCTCCTTCACAATTCTATTGTCATTGAAGGAAAAATATTATCAAGAAAACTAATCGTCCATTAGGCGAAGAGAAGAGGCCTGGTGTCACCATATAGCTAAAGACTAACATGACTCGTGCAACCATCTCAAGTTCATTCCACAAATCATCATTTAACAAAGGTATTTCTCTGATTTCATTTCTCCCACGCAGATGCACTTCTCCCCATTCATTCTTTTTAATTTTACCTATTATCCCCTTTATTATTAAAACCTAGAATGGGATGATGTATCAAATTGTATGGGCCTCCAAATCTAATATTAGGCCCAATAATCATATATTATTGAGTAATTATCTAATTTAAAGTATCATTTCACAATCACGTATGATCTAAATTCTAAATTTAATTTAATTATTACATTTCTACTTCAATTCGATCTAGTTTAGCCAAAATCGTGAAACACTTCTTAATGAAATTTTACTTCTTATAGCATAACTTAATTTATCTTGTCTTTGTAAAATAGATTAATTCACTCCTTATAATATATCATAAACTTTATCAAATATTTTAATAGCTACTATTTTATTCTAATATAATATCTTGTAATTTAATATTATAGATCCTAACTATATTACTATTATTATTCACAACATATATTTATATCATTCATTTATTAATATAATTACCCATTTCTATTACATTGAAACTTAAATATATATCCAATATATTCAATTTTATTATCTTCATATTATATACTCAATAATATTTATAAGTTATCAAATTCTCTTAAAATTTTAGGTTTATGACAATCCACCCACCTTATAATGAGTTTCTTCCTCAAAACTCGTCGTTATTATATTAAACTCTTAACCTTGTAATTTCTCTAAATTTCCGTGTCATTACATTCTACCCACCTTAATATTGAGTTTCGTCATCGAAACTCGCCGTTAATATATTCAACTCTTATTCTTCTTTAGTTTATCTAAATTTTCGGGTTATTACATTCTACCCAACTTAAATTTGAGTTTTGTTCTCGAAACTCAGATTTCTTAATATTCTCCTTATTGAATTTACTTGAATTTCCCTTGACCATCAACATTCGTCAATTAATACTTTTTCAAAGAACTTGTATCTCCATCCTTAGCACATTCCATATCATACGTTTGCCTCTACCTTATCAATACATCTTTTCATCAAGTTCTATTAATCCTCTTCATTATTCCATATCATTATTCCATCTTTTCTCTCTCTCGTTTCTTTACAACATTCTTATTTATAGTAAGTTCTCTTACCATTTTACCCATTTTCGAGATTGATTATCTCATATATATTAATAGTTTACCATTCTTATTTTTGTACCTTTAATGTTATATTCCACGTTAATTATATTTACTTATACTTACGATACCTTAATCCATTTTATTAATTTAACTTTATTTAATTTACTCTTGACTATCCGATTTCTCTTGAACATACCATTTCCCGGTCCATAACCAAAATATATTCATACTATAATTCCTTCATGACTTCTCGTTATTTCGTTTTATATATTCACATTATTTATTAGCTCGCTAGTTTCCTAAATATTCGGGTTATTACATCCTTCCAACCTTACAATGAATTTCGTCCTCGAAATTCGATTCTCTTGTTATTTCTTTATAAACCTCGATTCCCTACTATTCCCTTCATTCTCCGTTATTTCTCAATATCCATCTATTAATATTATTTATTTATTATTATTATTCATATCTATAAGCTTCGAAAGTTCAATACCCTTTTCATCTTCTTGCTACTAGTGTATGAATACATCTTTAGGATCACTCATCTATCCATCGTCAATCTAGAACCTTCTCATCACTTCTTAAATCACTTATATTCCACTCTTGCGATGCAAACGTATTATTACTTTATCCATCTCCAAAAATCTTTCAAATTTTCGCTTCTCATCTCAATGTTAACCTTCACCGGTAAAAACATTCACCTGCTAAAGACCATTTTCCCTAGTTGGCTCAAATACTATTTCGATCTAACAATATATATTTCATCCAAATAATTCCTTTTGAGAACTAATCTCAACATTCATCTCGTATTTCATACATCTCCTTCTATTCAAGATATAGACATTACTTAACTCAACACGTCGTACACACTCTACACTTTACCCTTGTAATAGCCAGGAAAAAGGTATGATGGAGCAAATAGAAGGGAGTGTAGCGATAAAGTCTAGACAGGGAATAACGAGGGGTACGGGAACGAAAGAACGTAAAAGGAAACGAAAAATAGAAAAGTAAAGAAAAGATAAGGGAGGGGTCAAAAGCAAAGGAAGGAGGGGTTAAAGTGTGAATTATAAAAGTTAGGATGTCTATAAATAGGGGTGATGAGGCCCAAAAACGAGTTAATTATCATTAAGACACGAAAATTCCAAAATTGCCGCGAAGAAGGAAAATTATCGCGAATATTTGGTAGTGGAAAATTATCGCGAAAAGTTGGCCTGCCAATTATTGTCGCGGAAATAAGGATGAACAAAATTGTCGCGGAAATTACGAAGTGTAAAATTGTCACGGATTTCAAGTTATAGCATAAATTATCGCGGATTTGTGCATAGCATGAGATTGTCGCGGATTTCATCCCCAGTGTAGAATTGTCGCGGATTACAAGGCAGAAGTGAATTATCAAAGAAATACCAAATTCGAGTGTTTTCGTTTCGGCTCAAAGTCGAATCGTGGGAAGAAAAGGACACGTAGGGTCAACGGTAATCACATAGTTAACAATAAGATAATAACGTCGTAATTCGAATAACTAAGACTTGTTACGAAATGCAGGGGAAGCACGGGAGGATTATAACAAGCTAAAGCGAACGGTAAGCGGAGTAAACACAATATAGTAAGGGAAGGTTCAGGCTTATGGAACGGGATTAGGTTAATAAAGAAGAAAGAAAAGACACGAACGAACGAGATAAATGGTAATAAGACTCGGGGTGAGGAAGGATGGACCGTCCGACCGAACCCCGCATCGTGCCTAGCACACGATTCGCCAAAGGAAGGGCATGCCTGATGAAGGGAACGATAAGTTCCAAAGAGGAAAAGATACGTACGAAAAGGGCAGAACGGATCCGGGTGGAAAAAGGGGTAGCACCTAAGTATCCACCCGGGGAAGGGAAGCATATGGCCCGTCGAGTCATCCAACAGCTAACGGTTGGCTTGTGCGGGACATGCACCGAGCATGTTAGTCTCGGCAACAGTAAAGTTAAAGTGTGATGGGAATGATAAGGGTAAAAAGAAGAGGGAAATAAGAAAACGGTTAAAAGGAATGATTCATGTGTGTGTTTACGGTGTAATTAAGAAATGTAAAGATAATGTCTAGCGTGTGTGAAGTTTCCTTTAATAGATTGTGACCGCTTTACAGATTTTGTAGGTGACGCAGACGAGGTATGAGAGGGGCATGGGAAGGAGGTCGTCGGTTGTCCGTTGATAGAGTCCGGTCCCTTGGAGAATACTCTAAATTATGCTGTCGAACTTTGATGTTTTCGAACTATGTTTTAAGTTTACATTCGAATGTTTCCGTTTTAGTTATCACGTTTTAACAAAACAGCTAGGCCCAAATTAGGGTCGTTACAACCCATCCTATGGTCGGCTGTACCACTTAACTTAATCCTGAAACTTGAGATAACCCTCAACTTCAAATGACATTCACTAGAATTTCTACGACCAATTCAATACCAATTTAGTATTGGAGTTTGCTCTGATACGAATCTGTAACGACCCGCCTTTCCGCTTGCACAATATTGTCCGCGTTGGACTAGGCTGACCCTAATAACACCTACCTAGTCCTCAAGGCTTTAATTTTGTACTAGCCCCCACACTTCCCAGTGGGTCACCCATCCCTGAATTGCTCCAGGGTGAGCATGTTTAACTTTCCAGTTCTAACGTTCCGCTGGCCACTTTGCTAGGGAAAAAGCCTTTTTTAATGGAAGACGAATCATTATACTTAACATAAGATCGTTCTCCGTCTATAGACAATGTAGGGATTCGCCTAAGGTGCCTCTCTCTCGCACCCCCGAGGGGTCCTTACACAGACACCTCACGCACGTTGGCAGTTGGATTCAATGGGCAATGCGCACTACATTGGCCAAAAGGATGAGTAAAGTGTATCATTTGTGGGTTCTCTGGTGTGACAATACGGTCTTAAGACCTTTTATACAAACAAATCCCATTATTCCTTCGTCGGTGTTACTTGGTTTTATCGATCATCAATGATTATTTTTGTGAGTTACATTTGGTGTCACCTTCGGGCTATGCAACTGGTTCTTACAGGAGAAAAGTATCGTCTACAAAGCATTTTGCTTTTGATTTTCTCATTTTGCTCGAACATCACTATCATCGTTGATGACATGACGAACGCTTGCTATAACATTTTTTGTACTTTTTTCGAAATAGTGTCACATCCCATGCCATATTTATAAAATTTCCACATTTACCTATTATAAGGGGTGAGCCTTTCTTAAGAGGTACTGACGTCGCAATTCATTTTATGCTTGTCCGAAGTCGGATAACTATCTGTCAGGTTTACCTTTCTCACATGTCCTTATCCAATATAATATTGTTTTGTCATGGGAAAATATAGAATTTTTTGGTATGATACGTTGGGACTACTTGCGCACGACCATATCAATATTGGCGCCTAGGGTTGTTGAGTCGATGCATTTACCTATTTTTGCGTAGGCCGTTGTAAAGTAGTTGTGTAATAGCCAGGAAAAAGGTATGATGGAACAAATAGTAGGAAATGTAGCGGTAAAAACTAGACAAGGAATAATGAAGGATACGGGAATGAAAGAACGAAAAAGGAAACGAAAAATAGAAAAGTAAAGAAAAAGATAAAGGAAGGGTCAAAATGAAAAGGAGGGGTTAAAATGTGAATTAGAAAAGTTAAGATGTCTATAAATAGGGGTGGGGAGGCCCAAAAACGAGTTAATTATCATTAAGCCACGAAAATCCGGAAATTGTCGCGAAAATTTTTATGGGCAAAATTATCGCGGAAATGGGTGAAGAACAAAATTGTCGCGAAACTGCTTGAAGTGTAAAATTATAGCGGATCTTAACTCCAGCACAAAATTATCGCGGATCTTAACTATAGCACAAAATTATCGTGAATTTTGAGGAAGAAGTGAATTATCGCGGAAATACTAAGTTTGAGTGTTTTCGTTGCGTCTCAACGTCGGATCGTGGGAGGAAAAGGACACATAGGGTCTACGGTAATCACATAGTTAACAATAAGATAATCACGTCGGAATTCGAGTAACTAAGATCTGTTACGAAATGCAGGGAAGCACGGGAAGATTATAACTAGCGAAACCAAACGGTAAGCATAGTGAACACAATATAGTAAGGGAAGGTTCAGACTTAGGGAACGGGATTGGGTCATTAAAAAAGAAAGAGAAAAACACAAATGAATGAGATAAATGTTAATAAGACTCGGGATGAGGAAGGATGGACCGTCCGACCGAACCCGGCATCGTGCCTAGTACACGATTCGCCAAAGGAAGGGCACGGCTGATGAAGGGAACGCGAAGTTCCAAAGATGGAAACATACATACGAAAAAGGGCAGAACGGATCCGGGTGGAAAAAGGGGTAGCGCCCAAGTACCCACCCGGGGAAGGGAAGCATATGGCCCGTCGAGTCATCCAACAGCTAACGGTTGCTTGGGCGGGACATGTACCGAGCATGTTACTCTCATCAACAGTAAAGTTAAAGTATGAGGGGAATGATAAGGGTAAAAGAAGAAGGAAATAAGAAAACAGTTAAAAGAAATGATTCACGCGTGTGTGTACGGTTTAATTATGAAATGAAAAGATAATGTGTAGCGTGTGTGAAGTTTCCTTTAATAAATTGTGACCGCTTTACAGATTTTGTAGGTGACGCGGACGAGGTATGAGAAGGGCATGGGAAGGAGGTCTTTGGTTGTCCGGTGATAGAGTCCGGTCTTTTGAGAACACTCTAAATTATGTTGTTAAACTTTAATGTTTTCGAACTATGTTTTAAGTTTACATTCGAACGTTTCGTTTTATTTAGCACGTTTTATCAAAACAGCTAGGCCCGAATTAGGGTCGTTACAAAATGGTATCAGAGCGTAACATCGTTACTAAACCGGTAACGGTGCGGTCCTACGTAGAAGAGTCTAGGAAACTCATAGGAGTACAACCGACCATAGGAAGGGATGGGCATAGAATGTAACGGATGACATGAGTAGGCATAGACATAACGAAAGCTTATTGTAGGAATGGCTCCTAGGACGAGAGCGCATGGAAACCGAGAAGAGGATAGCAATGCATCAGAACAGGCACCGGCGACAGAGACTCCGGTTGTGGATTCATCGACGCCTCTCACGTTTAGCCAGGAAAGTCTTAGGGATCTGTTCCAAACCATGGCTAGCTCCTTAGTTAGTGCAATAAGACAGGGACAGACGGAGAGGGGAAACTCCGTGCAAATGGAACCAGTGTCATGACCCGAAAAGGGTAGAATGTACTACAACGAGGCATTAAAGAAGGTTGGGATGAACAGTTTCACAGGGGATAAGATGGGGGACGCGTAGGCGTGGATTATCCGCCTTGAGGAGAAGTTCGAGCTGATCGAAGTCCCAGAGGAGTTTAGGGCAGGATTGGCCCCGGTATGGTTCGATAGTAGCACTGCCCGATGGTGGGGGAGCGTGTCGGCCTCATTACTGAAGGATGGACCCATCTCTTGGGAGAAGTTTAAGAATGCATTATTGGATTACTATGTGCCGAAAGGACTTAAGAAAGATATGAGGGCCGAGTTTGACAGATTGACTCAAGGAAACCGCCCCGTAATGGAGTACATGCAAGAATTCATAGAAATAGGCAGGTACGCCCCCGAGATCATGGGGAGTGAACAGCAAAAGATGCACCGCTTTACGAAAGGGCTGAATGAAAACGTGAAACTAACTATATATGGACGTGACGACGAAGAATTTTCGAGTTTAGTGGCGGCGGCAGTCCGAGTGGATGGAGGATTGCGGAGAATGGATAAGGAACGCACCAGAAGCTCTGCGAGGAACGAAGTCCAGGGAAGGGGAGAGTGGAAAGGAAAGATTACTACAGAGAATTTCGGATCGGGACAAGGACCCCCGATAAGACCTACGTGCTCCAAATACGGGAATAATCATTTTGGAGAATGCCGAGCATGAACCAACAGTTGTTTCAAGTGCGGGCTGGAAGGACACTTTGCCAAAGATTGCCCGAAGAAAAGGAGGATCGAAACCGGGGTAACCGAAAACAAGGCAAGGGAAAGGATTACTGGAACTACTCCCTGGAACACAACCGATCTCCAAGGCTCCTTACCGAATGGCACCCAGAGAAATGCAGGAACTGAAACAACAGATTGAGTCACTATTGGAAAAAGGATTTTTTAGGCCAAGCAACTCCCCTAGGGGAGCACGAGTGTTATTTGTTAGAAAGAAAAACGGCGAGTTAAGACTGTGTTACGACTACAGGGAGTTAAACAAGGTCACGATAAAGAACAAGTATCCGTTGCGTAGGATCGATGACTTGTTTGATCAGTTACAAGGCACGAAGGTGTTCTCAAAATTAGACTTGAGGTCAGGGTATCATCAGGTCCGAGTAAGAGAAGGAGACATACCGAAGACAGCTATTTAAACGAGGTACGGCCATTACGAATGCACGGTAGTACCGTTTGGATTGACTAATGCCCCATCAATTTTCATGGATTTGATGAATCGGGTATTTCGTCAATACCTAGACAAGTTCGTGGTGGTGTTCATTGACGACATCCTAGTTTACTCTCACAACCGGGAGGAACACGAGCAACATCTGAGAATAGTATTACAGACTCTCAGACAAGAGAAGTTGTATGCCAAATACAACAAGTGTGAATTTTTGATGGACATCATTGCTTTTCTAGGACACGTGATATCAGCAGGAGGGGTGACGGTAGATCCAACCAAGATAGAGACAGTGATGAATTGGCCCAGACCGACAAATGCTCGAGAAGTGAGGAGCTTCTTATGATTAGCCGGCTACTATCGGAAATTCATCGAGGGGTTTGCAAGGATTGCTAAACCGTTGACAAATTTGACCCGAAAGGAAACGAGGTATACGTGGGATGAGAAATGTGAAGAGAGTTTTGAATGTCTCAAAACGAAATTGACATCTGCACCAATACTGGTATTACCCACACCAGGACATGACTTCACGGTATACAGCGACGCATCGAATGAAGGACTCGGGTGTGTACTGATGCAGGGAGGGAAAGTTATAGCATATGCATCCCGTCAATTGAAGATACACGAGTTGAACTATCCACACACGATTTAGAATTAGCCGCGGTGGTATTCGCACTCAAGATTTGGAGACATTATCTGTACGGTGTGAAGTGCGAGATATTCACCGACCACAAGAGTTTGAAGTACCTATTCACCCAGAGGGAGCTTAACATGAGACAACGGAGATGGTTGGAACTGATAAAAGATTACGACCTGAACATTCAGTACCACCCCGGAAAGGCAAACCAGGTAGCCGATGCACTGAGCAGGAAGACTCATGGCGTGCTAGCAAACACGTTGGTAAGGGAAATGGAGAACTTACAACTGGAAGTGGTAGAGTCGACCACAGTCATGTTAGGGACTGTTACCGCGATGCCAGGGATACTGGAGGAGGTACTAGAAGCACAGATATCAGACTCCGAGAAACCCGTAACGCGAAAAGAGGAAACTGAATCGATAAATCATAGATAAACAAAGGAAGCGATGGGCTAATCCGAATGAATGAACGAATATGGGTACCGAACCAGCCGGAGCTAAAGAATAAGATTATGGCAGAAGCACACAATTTCGGCTTTCTCAGTTCATCCAGGAAGTACTAAGATGTATCGGGACCTAAAGACGCACTGGTTGTGGAATGGAATGAAAAACGAGATCGCAAACTTTGTGGGCAAATGCGAAAATTGCCAACGAGTTAAGGCCGAACACCAACGCTCGGGAGGCGAGCTACAACCCTTAGAGATTCCAGAATGGAAATGGGATAGCATCGGCATGGACTTTGTATTGGGATTACCCAAGAGCCCACGGAAGAACGACGCGATATGGGTAGTGGTTGACCGTCTTACAAAGGTGGCTCATTTCTTAGCAATCAAGACAACATACGGGGTAGACAGGCTAGCCAGAATATATGTGGATAACATAGTCAAGTTACATGGAGTTCCAGTAAACATCGTGACAGACAGAGACCCGACATTCACGTCTAGATTTTGGCACAGTTTACATAAATCACTCGGAACCCAGTTAAGCATGAGCACAGCCTATCACCCATAGATGGATGGTCAGACCGAGAGAACCAACCAAATTATGGAGGATATTTTACGGGCATGTGTGTTGGAGTTTAAGGGAGGTTGGGAGGATTTCCTACCGCTAGTGGAATTTGCGTACAATAATAGCTTTCAGAGCAGCATTGGCATGGCCCCATACGAGGCATTGTACGGGAGGAAGTGTCGTACACCGCTATGCTGGGATGAGGTGGGAGAGAGAAAGACCACGGGAACAGAATTGGTGGAAGTCACCATTGAAAAAGTGGCCGTGGTACAAAAGAACATTAAGGCGGCACAGGACCGATACAAAAGTTGGGTAGACACAAAAAGGAGACCCTTAGAGTTAAAAGTTGGGGATCACGCCTACCTAAAGATATCACCGATGAAGGGGGTGCTAAGGACCACAAGGACAGGGAAGCTGAGTCCCCGGTATATTGGACCATACGAGGTGGAACGAAGAATCGGAAACCTAGCATATCAGCTGAAGTGTAATAGCCGAGAAAAAGGTATGTCGAAACAAATAGTAGGGAATATAACGGTAAAGTCTAGACGAGAGATAATGAGAGATACGTGAACGAAAGAACGTAAAAGGGAACGAAGAATAGAAAAGTAAAGAAAAAGATAAAAGAGGGGTCAAAGGTAAAGGAAGGAGGGGTCAAAGTGTGAATTAGAAAAGTTAGAATGTCTATAAATAGGGGTGAGGAGGCCCAAAAACGAGCTAATCATCATTAAGACCCGAAAATTCGAAAACTCCCGCGAAGAAGGAAATTATCGCGGAATTTTGGACTGCATGCATTTTATCGCGAAAAATTTTGTGAAGGAAATTGTCGCGGATTTCACGTGAAGAGGAAATTGTCGCGAAAATGAAGCAGGTGTAAATTATCGCGGAATTTTGGACTGCATGCATTTTTATCGCGAAAAATTTTGTGAAGGAATTTGTCGCGGATTTCACGTGAAGAGGAAATTGTAGCGAAGATGAAACAGGTGTAAATTATCGCGGATTTGCTTAGTGAAGAGAATTGTCGCGGATTTGCTTAGTAAAGAGAATTGTCGCGGATTTGGTTTCTAGAGTAAATTATCGCGGATTTCATATTGCAGCATAGAATTATCACGAATTTCGAGGAAATTCTAAATTTAGGTGTTTTCGTCACGTCTCGACGTCGAATCGTAAGAGGAACGGAACATGTAAGGTCTTCGGTAACCACATAGTTAACAATAGGATAATAACATCGAAATTCGAGTAACTAAAACGTATTACGAAATGCAGGAAAGCGCTGAAAGACTATAGCAAGCGAAAGCAACGGTAAGCGGAGTGAACACAATATAGTAAGGGAAGGATCAGACTTAGGGAATGAGATTGGGTTAATAAAGAAGGAAGAAATGATACGAATGAACGAGATAAATGATAATAAGACTCGGGGTGAGGAAGGATGGACCGTCCGACCGAACCCGGCATCGTGCCTAGTACACGATTCGCCAAAGGAAGGGCATGCCTGATGAAGGGAACGATAAGTTCCAAAGAGGAAAAGACATGTACGAAGAGGGCGGAACGGATCCGGGTGGAAAAAGGGGTAGCGCCTAAGTACCCCGGGGAAGGGATGCATATGGCCCGTCGAGTCATCCAACATCTAACGGTTGGCTTGGGCGGGACATGCACCGAGCATGTTAATCTCGGCAACAGAAAAGTTAATGAATGATGGAAATGATAAGGGTAAAAGAAGAGGAAATAAGAAAACGGTTAAGTGAAATGGTTCATGTGTGTGTGTATGATGTAACTAAGAAGTAAGAAAGATAATGTGTAATGTGTGTGAAGTTTCCTTTAATAGATTGTGACCACTTTACAGATTTTGTAGGTGACGCAGGTGAGATATGATAGGGACGGGGAAAGAGGTCGTCGGTTGTCCGGTGATAGAGTCCGGTCCTTCGGAGAACACTCTAAATTATGCAGTCGTACTTTAATGTTTCGAACTATGTTTTAAATTTGCTTCCGAATATTTACGTTTTAATTATCATGTTTTAACAAAACAACTAAACCCAAATTAGGGTCGTTACATGAAGCTTCTGTAAGAGATGGGGGGAATACACAACGTGTTCCATGTATCCCAACTGAAGAGTAGGGTGACTGAAGGAATTCAAGAATGTGTGGGGGAACCTGTTACGAAATGTAGGGAAGCACCAAGGGACTATAACGAGCAAAAGAAAACGGTAAGCAGAGTGAACACAATATAGTAAGGGAAGGATCAGACTTAGGGAACCGGATTGGGTCATTAAAGAAGAAAGAAAAAGACACGAATGAATGAGATTAATGTTAATAAGACTCGGGGTGAGGAAGGATGGACCGTCCGACCAAACCCGGCATCGTGCCTAGTACACGAATCGTTAAAGGAAGGGCATGCCTGATGAAGGTAACGATAAGTTCCAAAGATGGAAAGATACGTACGAAAAAGGGCAGAACGGATCCGGGTGGAAAAAGGGGTAGCGCCCAAGTACCCACCCGAGGAAGAGAAGCATATGGCCAGTCGAGTCATCCAACAGCTAACGGTTGGCTTGGGCGGAACATGTACCCAGCATGTTACTCTCGGCAACAGTAAAGTTAAAGTATGAGGGGAATGATAAGGGTAAAAGAAGAAGGAAATAAGAAAACGGTTAAAAGGAATGATTCACGCGTGTGTGTACGGTTTAATTAAGAAATGAAAAGATAATGTGTAGCGTGTGTGAAGTTTCCTTTAGTTAGTTGTGACCGCTTTACAGATTTTGTAGGTGACACGAACGAGGTATGAGAAGGGCATGGGAAGGAGGTCGTCGGTTGTCCGGTGATAGAGTGCGGTCTTTTGAGAACACTCTAAATTATGTTGTTAAACTTTAATGTTTTCGAACTATGCTTTAAGTTTACATTCGAACGTTTCGTTTTATTTAGCACGTTTTATCAAAACAGCTAGACCCTAATTAGAGTCGTTACATGTTGGATTGAGCATCGGGTCCCATTTTATATTATGTGGCTTTTTGCGACTGATTCATTCTTGTTTACCATTGGTGGAAGCCTCTGCGATAGATCACTCACTTTATTTGTTTGTCATTCTTTGTTTACTTCGGTATTGATTTTCATGCTGCCTGTTCAGTTCCATGAGCTTATGCACTTCAATTTGTATCCATGTCCACTTTCTCTCGGCATGGGTTCTTATTTTTGTTGATGACATGGGAATTTTTTGACGCTTAGGCATGTAAGTGGCGTTTCCTTGCATGCGTTATTCGTGATTTCGTTGGCTTGTCATCAATTTCCATTCACTGTGGGTGCTAATATGATTCAGGTTTTGAGTATCATTGATGAGGTTTTTCATTTAAATTACTTGTGTCAACGGGGTTCAAGTTAGTTGTTATGAATTTCTTGTGCCTCTCACTTGTGAGCTTTGCTGTTGAATGTCAATTTGGTGTCGCGCTTTGATGTACGCTTATGTTTTATTACTTGTGCGCAAAATCCATTTCCGATCCCCCTTGTCATAGGGTTCGCCCATGCAGTATGTCAATTGCATAATATAAACCTAGCCGTGTTACGATGCATATAAAATTTATCTAGCTACTCTCGATCTACTTCACAATTAGGTCCTTCCTTTGTGCTTGTTTGTTCTTGTTGAAGTCATTCGCGTTTTGGCTTTACAGAATACTACATGGTTGATCATGCAGTAGCCATATGCTTGTCTCAAAGATTAATCCATGCACGTGTGAGTATGAACTAATTAAAACTGTGAAACTGTGAATGACTCATTATATCAATTATAGTTTGCTTTATTGTACATGCTACTCGGATAACCGTAGTAATTCTAGAGCTAATACGTGCAACAACCCCCGACTCTTGGAAGGATTGTATTTATTAGACAAAAGGTCGACACGGACTTTGTCCCGTCGATTCGATGATTCATGATATCTTGATGGATCGCACGGCCTTCGTGTTATCTATGCATCATTCAAATTTTTGCCCTATTAACTTTTAATGGTAGAATAGTGGCCTACGATGATGGTTTCAGGTAACAGAGAATTAGTGTTGGACTCTAGATATGCAGCCTGAGAAACGGCTACCACATCCAAGGAATGTTGCAGATGCCCAAATTACCACATGGGGAGGTAGTGACAACAAATAACAATACCTGGCTCAATGAGTCTGGTAATTGGAATGAGTACAATCTAAATACCTTAACAATGATCCATTGGAGGGCAAGTCTTGTGCATGCAGCTGGGGTAATTTCAGCTCCAATAGTGTATATTTAAGTTTTAAAGTTAAAAAGCTCGTAATTCTACTTTGGGATGGAACGGTCCATCCGCCTCTAGTTTGAATAGGTAGTCTTGTCCCTTTTACGAGTGATTGTCTCTTGGACTTAATTAGTCGAGTTGTGCCTCTGGTGTTGTTACTTTATAGAAATTAGAGTTCTCAAAGCAAGCCTACACTCTGCAGACATTAGCATGGGATTACATTATAAGATTTATGTCATATTACATTGGCCTTCGGGATCGGAAATGATTAACATGGATAGTCGGGGGCATTCGTATTTCATACTGAGAGGTGAAATTCTTGGATTTAAGAAAGACGAACGACTGCGAATGCATTTTTCAATGATGTTTTCATTGATTAAGAACGACTGCGAAAGCATTTGGGGGTTGGAAGACAATTAGATATTGTCCTAGTCTCAACCATATTGTCGTAGTCTCGACTAGGGGCGGTGGATGTTGCTTTTAAGACTCCACCAGCACCTTATGAGAAATCAAAGTCTTTGGGTTCCACAGTGAGTATCGTCTCAAGGGTGAAACTTAAAGGAATTGACGGAAGGACACCACCAAGAGTGGAGCCTGCAGCTTAATTTCACTTAACATGGGTGATCTTGTCTTAACTATTTTGTATTGTCTTCTTGTTCAGTTAGATTTTCAGTTATTATCTTGATTTAATTAATGTAGGTACACGAGTGATATACGAGGTTGGACCCATAATATATGAGCTTATGTCATTAGGAGACCAAAGCTCTACATTGATTTTCACTATGATAAATCAACGAATACGATCACAATCAAGGGATATTATGAATATGAATGAATAATGTTCGTGAAACGATCGATTTCAATCGGTCTACTTCGATTTACCAAAAACTCGCGAAGGGCTAGCCAAGTTCACGCGACTAGCCATATGTTCGCGACTGGCTAAGTCCATGTGGCTCATCAAGTTCACTCAACTAGCTAGTTCCAAAATTCACGAGAGATCAAAAACTCAGGACTCAACCACTACAAAATAAGATATGAAACTCTGCAACCAATGAAACGAAACGAAAAGAGGCAACTCAGCAAGAACTCATGACTCAACAAGTTCACGCGAGTTTCGGGGGAAGTTCACGCGAAAACCTTTCCTTGGGATGCTTGCGAAGAGTCTGAACCATTTTCCAAGGCCTAAGGACATATTTTTAAAGAAAAACTGGGCCAATAGGTTAATTTCAGGTCTAGGAGCTCAGTCTTAGTCACTTTGGCCCAAATCACTTAGAAGCACCCAATTCCACGAGGATAAATGCCTAACGTCCCGGAACTTTTAAAATACCCTCCGGTCGACCGCTGATAATACATAATACAAGGAGAATACCAAAAAATACTATATATCAGTTGTCACCTCTAGGTACTTAGGAAATGTCTCAAAACATGTCATGAAAGCTCACTTATGTGTTTTCCGGGCACCAAATTACAAAAATACCCATGTTATCATTCCGGGCAAAAAGCATCCAAAATTACTCAATACATTATCAGAATCCTCATATGCAAGTCAGAGATATCCATATTACAAAAATACCTTCAAATGTACTTCATCTCCCAATTAAAAACAGAAAACCTAAAATACCACGTCATATGGGGGGAGAGGTTTGTAATGGCTCTGATCATTCTTAATTATAAAATTCTACGCGCTCAGAGCATATATGCTTGTGACAACCCGAAAATCCGAATCCGAGGAAGGTACGAGGATAAAAGGTGAACCTTTACATGAATGACTTATAAAATAGTGAATTAAGAAGAGTGGGGTAGAAAAGTAATAAGGAAAGGGAATGAGGTACTAACATGCAATTAGGGTAAGTTAGAAAACCTATAAATAGCGGTTGGAAGGGGTAAGAGAAGGTATTTGCAAACTAACCACAAAAGACCCGAGAATTAAGTTTTGCCTCCTTTTCGCGGTGAGTTGTTAAGGGGTAACAAATTCACCGCGGAAATTTGCCGCGTATTTCAAACGAGAGGAATTCACCACGGAGAAAGTGGGGACGAAATTACCAGCTTATAATTAGCAGCGGATTTGCACCAGCTTATAAATTCATTGCGAAAACGAAGTTAGACGTAAATTGCCATGGATTTGAATGAGGCTAATTCACCGAGGAAATCACAAAGGTGTAATTCACCGCGGTTTCACCAGCACGTGTAATTCGCAGCGAATATCGGAAAATTCACTGCGGATTCACTCTTACGCATAATTTATCACGAAAACGTACATTTTACCGTGGATTCGCGGAACATTAGGTTTACCGTGACTATCTGGAAGCAAGGTGTGAGTCATAGTGGGTTCGGAACGGAACACGAAGTCGGGAGGTAGACTAGCAAGGGACTACGGTAACTAGAACCCGAATGAATAAACACAACTTTAGTACAATGTCCTAAAATATGGTAATAGTGGGTGTCTTGAATGCAGAAAAGTTACTAGGGACGAGAAGCAAAACTAGAGGTAAGTGTGATGAGTGGTAAAATAACTTAAAGTTCAATTTCACAAACGAGAGGTGGGATACGTTTTTCCTGTGGGAGCAAGCGCCCGCCAGGAGGGGGTGTCTCGTGAAGTAATAAAGACGAATAAGCTAAGACTCGGGGAAGATGGACGCATCAACCCGGCACCGTGCAAGATCAGGTGAGCCACACGGCAAGGCATGGCCCAAGTTAAGGTGATGTTACACGAGGGGGAACCGACCGAGGTCGGGGAAGCAAAGAGAGCTCGTCGAGATCCGATTCTCTAAAGAGAGGCTGGTTTGAGCGATACATGTTATTGGGCATGTAAAAACCCGACAAGATGAGTAAAAAAGACGAGTAAGAAAAAGCTTTTCGACAGGGTTTTATAAAAATAAGAATTTAAAGTTTCATTTACAATTATTTATTATATTCGATGATTTTGTTATTAGACCATGACCTCTCTACAGACTTTGTAGTGAGGAGGAAACTTGAGCTAGGAGGGGAAGGATCGGTCGTCAGCTGATTCCAAAGGTTTAGGGGTCGTCGAGTCTTTTGCGATTGTATAACGTTTGTTTGCTAACTACTGTCAGGGTCCTACCCCAGTAGGTTGTTGTTTTGCGGCTAATGATCGCTCGCTACATTACTTTTATCTTATAACTTCTGTTATTTCCGTTTACAAATTTAATTGCATCGCATCACAATACGAGGAAACACGGTCAGAATCCTCTACCGGCTAGGTCCGAGTGCGGGGCGTGAAAATACTTATAACTTTTATTTTTCTTTCAGATAGAGCAAACGTGCATAGATTTGGGTTTCAAAGCTGTAGTTGTGGAATACTGCATGTTGAGGCATTCCAAGCTCGATCATCCTGATATAGTCAGGGAGCATACTACAAAATATGCGGAGAAACTGATGCAAAACCAAGGGGAGAAGCATGCGCAAGACATGGCGGCGCTTAGGGCTGCACAAAATAAGGCAATTGAAGCTTTGACCAGGGCTCATCGCAACGAATTGATAGAAACTAGCCCTATTCATAGGAAAGAGGCATGCTCTGGAACACTCTATAAGTACTCTAAAAGAGAACCTCAAATATGTCAATGACAAGGTGGAAGAAAACCGAGTCCAGACCGAGGCAAAAATAAAAAAGCCAAGGATGCTAATGTTGCGAAAATAAAGGCCCTCGAGAAAGAGCGATGGGAGAATGCCGAGCTGAAGATAAAAAATGGCTCTCTCCAAGCAACTATAGATGGTCTCAGGACTCGGGCGTCTAGTTTGCCACAACAATTAAATGACTGCTTCCGGAAACTGATATGAGAGTACATGGTGCACTCCCCAACCTTCTGTAACTTGGCGGCTCTAGTGAGCACAAACATGTACCTCCGGTACATCATCAACAGAAGCTCCCAGACTCAAAGAATTCTGGGCGGAGCATTGACACGGAGGAGTGGGAGAGATTGGATCCTAGCCTCTCCGGGAAATTTGAGGCGGACCTAGCTACTGAGAAACTTGATTGTTCTCTGCATAAGTTCGGATCACTCCAATTTAATTTGGAGGAGGATTTGCATAGAAACTGCTTCTCGGAGGAAATGGAGATGGAAGGGGGTCCGCCTCGAAATGCATATTCAGGACTGGCTCCGCTGTTTCCCGAACCGATGGGTTCTCTCCTTGCTGATATTCTCAAGGATGAGGATGACGGAACATGACCCTCCTATTTGCGTTACTGTGAGGGTGAAGGAAGCCCGGGAGGGCGATCAGGCCCGGGAGCACCATCAAGCGACTTTGATCCGAGTAGGCCGACCAATGCGGATATGATGGCTATCAAAGAAGATCTCGAGAAGCCTCATCCCCCAACAGTCGTTATACAAAAGCACCCTAGTGGAGCTTATGAAAGTTCTTGCACCAAGAAGAAGAAAAAATATGGCGACCTCCCCGATCTTTTGTTGTTTCCTCTTATTTGTAATATCTCCCCTGTTTTGTATTCCCTGTTTAGAAATGATATTGGAACTTCTTTTCGTTTCTTTATTTTGACTTCTCAAATAAAATATATCTCCGGGTAATCCGCGATTTTCCGTTGAAAACTTATCCCTGGAATAACTAGCAATTTGCTGTATAATCACTTCGATGATCATAGATGAATAATATTTCGATATGCCTCGATAAATAGCTTTATATTTTTGCAGCATGTAAATCAAACTTCCTATCAAAAATAATAAGAAACTCTATGTTGTTAGATATTTTTATGATAATTTCACATATAAATGAGAGTCCGTAGTTATAATAGTACGAATTCGTGCCATAAGGCAAATATTTGATCTTGGGGATCTTGATGAGTGAAACCCACAAATATGATCCTATGGTTGCTCATAGGCAAATAATTGAATCATACTAATAATTTCTTAGATGATGATCCATGTTATAAGGAGATTACTTTCAAATTTCAGTAATAAATGAGAATACCCTATCATAAATAACGAGAATTGATGCTATAAGACCATCACTTGGTTACTATGATCGTACATGAAAATATCCGATCATAAGTATAATTCCTGAAATCCCGGTGTTAGACCTAAACAAGCGCCCAACACCACATACTTAGATCTACATGTCACATTCTCCTCCAAAAATGAGCGAGAGATATATCGCAGTACATATGAAAGTAGTGTTAGGTTCAAGGTACAATCCTTAGATTGAAATAATTTTTTTACTTCCAACCGTACAGAAACATATCCTTGCGTTAAACGATTTTACTCATTTAACTGGTGACTCTTTCAAGTCACGGAGGAGACGGATGTCTTTCCTCGGACCTCACCAAGCATCCAATACGTAACATCACACCTTCTTTTCGACCTTTCCCGCTCTCCTACAAGAAATAGCATAGGAAGCCTTCACGATCTTGCTGAAAGTAGCGTTAGGTTCAAGGTAAACTCCTGAGACTGACGTAAATTTTTCACTCCCACCTGGATAGATTGGGTACCTTGCGCTAGAGAGAGCCTTCACTGCCTATACGGAAGTAGCGTCAGGTTCAGGATACAATCCTTAGATTGACGTAAGTTTTTCACTCCCGTATAGACAGATCCAGTACCTTGGCTTTGGCGGTCTTTTTTGGACTATGGGGGAAGCGGACGTCTTTTCACGGATCTCAAAGAGCATCTGACATCACTTCCACTTCTGGGTCTCAACAAGTACCCACTAGTCCAGGGTCTCACTTAGCAATCCAACTCATCTCATATGCTCGAGTCTAAACAAGCACTTATGGGCCGCATGTAGCGCCCCAATTAATCTTATAAATTCGGGTCTCAACAAGTACCCGTGGGCCTCAAGTAGTGCCTATCATATTTTCTTTCTGGGTATAAATTTGCACCCGTAATCATCTCATCCTTTGAAACATGATCTTTCACGTTCTCCTCCACAAAATAAGAATAGTACACATTTATTGCCTGAGTAGAAGTAGCATCAGGTTTATGGTACAATCCATAGACTGACGTAAAATTTCACTTCCGCATAAATAGATCCGGCACCCTGGACTACGTGGTCTTTGTGGGAGAGCGGAGGAGACGAATGTCTTTGTTCCTCTCACACACTCACATTCACAATTCTACATCATCAGCTGGACCTTTCTCGCGCTCTACGGAAAAGCGTTGGTGGCTCTCACTATCTAGTTGGAAGTAGCATCAGGTTCAAGGTACAATTCTTTAGACAGACGTAAATATATCACTTCCACCTATACGGATCGAGGCCCTCGAGTTAAGATGTTCTACCCACTTAACCATCGGGAGAGGCGGATGTCACTATGCTCTATACCTGCTAGCACTTTCTCTTGTCGGACCTTTCCAGTTCTCCTCCGTGAAATAGGGGTAGGAAACCCTCACTATCCAGACGAAAGTAGCGTCAATTTCAGAGTGCAATCCTTAGAGTGACGTAAATTCTTTACTGCCCCTAGATAGATCATGTACCTCACTCCAGAGAGAGCCTTCTCCGCCTATGCGGAAGTAGCATCAAGTTTTGGGTACAATCCTTAGACTAACGTAAATTTTTCACTCTCGCATAGGTGGATCATGTACCTCGGCTTAGGGGGTGTTTTAAGACCACGGAGGAGAAGGATGTCATTTTTTTACTGCGAATTGTGATCGGCCTCCAAACGAGGGCGCGAACCTCAACGGCGTGTCATGGAGGAGTCTATGTAAAAAAGCACTCGTTTGCTACATAATCATCTCGGTACAAAGCCGGCTATCAAGTATTCGGGCCCCTTGACATATTCTAAAAGTATGTATGTATAGACGATTCTACTGCGGACATGGAGACTCCTCATATTTAAAAATTTTTTTGACCCATGTATCCAATATGACGAGTTTGAGATTGATCGATTACACAACAGACGGTACATTGCAGCAATAATGGGTGAAGGTATTTCATTGACCTTCCTTTCTTTTCTTCGATAATTGAGAAAATTTGCTAATAACTGTATGTCGGGAGATCCTTGTCTTGGGTCTTGGCAACACCACACCCTTATCCTTTGCGCAGTTTGCAGCAATATTATGCGATCCATACGCACGAACCTATATAACTCCATTATCTCGCAATCCTTCATCTTGAAGGATATACTATGTGCACCTCAGTGCAAGTTCTTCCATATTCGCTGGTGGGTTTCTGTTCAAAGAGTTCCGCAAGGGATGACCGACAAAAAAAAGTTGTATTACCCAAACTTTCACGTTAACAGTAATCCGCGGAATTTTCCTGCATTCCGCCTCAAAACTGGTAACATAACTCAACAACTTCTCATATGAATCATATCGCAATGCAGTCAAAGATGTAATTAACTTTGGCGTCCGATTGAACCATCGGAGAGCCGACTCCTTTAACGAAGTAGTAAAAATGAAACACATGGCGGTGTCACTGAAATTCATCAAACTGACATGAATTTCCAAATTTGAGGTGTAAGCATTAGGATCAGTGGATCCTCGATATTGCGGAAGATCCTTCGGCATCTCAATAAATTCTTATCGAGTAACATTCATAATTGCCATGGTAAAAGGGGATAAAGCATATGAGGCTTTCCATGAACTTCGCAAAACTTCCATCAATGGCAACATTTTCCTCTTCCATTATAGGGCTCAATTGCACGGTCTTGAACAACATAATCACCTTCATAAGCAGAATTACGATGAGTATCTCAGGTGTGTTCTCCATACACCCGTCTTCTTTCATAACTGAGGCTGAGATTGGCTTCCAACTGATTTATCTGATCATCATTCTGCTCATTCTTATTACTCATCTCCTGGAACTTTGAGTCTATCAAGTTCCCAATCCTTTGTAAAGTAAAATTTTGCTCTCCCCCAACGTAATAGATGGTGCCCGGGGGTTCTGATCAGGACCTATGTCCTCAGCAGCGATATCATCATCAATCGGTTCCAAAATCACATTACTTCTCCGAGACCTCCTTTGGGCCTCAACATCTTCTAATTGAGTGAGTAAAGTACATATTCGCTCCTCTAGGTTGTCATCATTCGGACTCTGATAGGCAAATCAAGCTCGTGCCGGTGGTGGAAGATGAACATTCCTTCAGACAAGCAATCGGCCTGCTCTTCCAAATTCCAAATACCTTGATAACCACTGAGGGGGTGGAGGATAAACAATAGGTGCCCTCTAGGATGAATTTCCACTGAGGGAAGGATGAGTAATAGTTTCTTGAATCGGGGGCTCTTTTGGGAGTGAGGATTGAGTCCCCGGTAATATAATGTCCTCTTTATTTCCAATCGTTGGAGGGTTTGGCTCCACCTCAATCTCTTCATCAATATCGTTCTCATCATCATAATTCCATATCACCATAATAGCACTAAGTATCTAAACTCAGCTAGACTGAGTCTAGCTGATCTAAACTCGGCGAGCCCGCCAAGACAATGTATCTCGTAAAAAAGTAAATGTTTTTGGCCTATGTTGTCCGGGTGGGCTAGCCCGCCGGGCCAACGTATCCCCGTGGTTTTGATGTCCCTAAAGATAAGTTTAATATTCGGTGAAGGTGGACACATCCACCCGGCACCATGCTAGTACAGGTGAGCGGAACATTAAAACCTCAGAGGAGTGTAACGCGTTACCAAAGTAAGGGCGGAACCGACCGAGGTCGAGGAAGCAAAGATGGCTCATCGAGATATAATCCTTGAGAGAGAGGTCAGCTTGGGCGAGACATGTTCCCGAACATGTAAATATTCAGGCGATGGCTGGTCGAGATCCGACCCTCAAGGAGAGGTCGGCTTGGGGGAGACATGTCACTAGGCATGTAAAAATCTGGCAAGATAAAGTAAAAGACCCATGAAAGAATAGGTAAGGTTTTCAAGTAAGTTTTTACGAAGATTTAAAATAAGGTTTTGAACAAGTTTCGAGAGAGGTGAGTTTTCAAGTTTGTTTTAAAGGAGACTTTATAAAGAGATTTAAAAGAACTTTTAAGAAAGACGAGTTTTCAAGTATGTTTTGGCGAGTTTTATAAAGATATTTGAAAGGATTCAAAAGAGCTAAGTTTTCAAGTATGAATTTTATAACAATGTTTT
Organism: Utricularia reniformis; assembly: GCA_009725065.1. Classification (NCBI taxonomy): domain Eukaryota; kingdom Viridiplantae; phylum Streptophyta; class Magnoliopsida; order Lamiales; family Lentibulariaceae; genus Utricularia; species Utricularia reniformis. The sequence continues at coordinate 303,873 of RWGZ01000861.1, read as the reverse complement.
ATCGATGATATTAAAATAAGTTTTCAAAGCAAGACGAGTTTTCAAAAGAAAAGATGTTTTAGAAATAAAGTTATATTTTTATAGAGTTTTAACCGAAGTTTCTATTATTCGATTATGACCGCTCTAAATTTTTGTAAGAAAGGAGGAGGTTAAGGAAAGTGTGGGAACAGTTAGTCGTCGGCTGATACTGAGAGTGGTTATTAAGTTGAGAGTAAAGTGAGTTCGTAAATTTGTTAGCGACATGAAGAGTTGAAAAGAATTAGATAATTTTTTTATAACTTTTCTTAGAAAAAATATTCCGATATTGTAAGTTTTAATTATATTTTAATATGAAAAAATGTCTTGTGTTCCAATGAAGAGTGTAGCACGCCGTGTTGTACACCGAAAACGGCTAGGCAAGGTTTCGGGGCGTGACAACAGTAATGTCCTTTCCCGTTCTCCTACAAAGATAAACGAGAGATGTATCGATGTGTGGATGAATGTAGTGAAATGTTCAGTGTACAATTCATAGACTGTCGTAAATTTTTCACTATCAACCATACGAAAACACTTCCTCGCAATAAATGTTTTTACTCACCTAACTGGTGAGTCCGTCGATTCACGGAGGAGACAGATGTCTTTCTATGGACCTCTCCATGCGTAAGACATATAATACTCAAATCTACTCTTCAATCTTTCGTGCCCTCCTCCAGAAATGAGTGTGGTAATATATGCAACTTAGTTGAAAGTAGCTCAAGGTTCATGGTACAATTATTAGACTAACCTAAATTTATTCACTATCACCTAAATCACCCATTAATCACGGGTCTTACCAAGCCCCTATTTCATGTCAACTCATGGGTCTTAACAAGCACCCTTAATCTCTTTCATGTGGGCCTCACACAGCAGCAATTATATTTTCTTTATGTGTATAAATAAGCACCCGCAATCATCTCATCCTCATATTGCATGAAAAAGCATTCGTAATCTCATCTCATCCTTTCTAGCCATGACCTTTCCCATTCTGGTCCGCATAATATATGTAGGAATCTTCACTGCCATAGTCGAAGTACCACCAGGTTCTTGATACAATCCTTAGACTAACGTAAATATTTCACTCACACTCAAGTTGATCCAGTTCGCCGTTCTATGTAATTTTACCCACTTAGCATACAACCCTTACAAGCCAACGAAGGAGACGGATGTCTTCTCGCCTCTCAGATTCTCACACATCATCCCTTATCGTCATACTTGGACCTTTCAAGCAATCTATTTAAAGGCGTTGGGGGCTATCACTGTCTAGTTGGAAGTAGCGTCAAGTTCACGGTACAATCCATACACTAACATAAATATTTCACTTCCGCCAGTACAGATAGAGTCCCTTACGTTAAGAGATTATACCACTTAACCATCGAGAGAGGCGGATGTTTCTGTGCTCTATACATTCTAGCACTTTCCATCACATCATATATTACTTAGCACATTCCCACTCAAAACTGAGAGGCGTTGGGGGCTCTCATTGTCTAAGAGGAAGTTGTAACAGGTACATGACACAATTCTTAGACTAACGTAAATATCACTTCCACCTAGATGGATCGAGTTCTTCTCAATAAGATGGATTACCCATTGAACCTTCGGGAGACGCAAATTTCTCTATGCTTTATACATACTAGCACACTCCACCACCATCATCATTCGAACCTTTCCAGCAAACCACCGAAAAGCATAGCGAACTCTCACTATTTAGGTGAAAGTAGCATCACGTCCAGGGTACAATACTTAGAATAGAGTAAATCTTGCACATCTGCCTAGAAGAATTGAGTTCCCCGCATCAAGTAGTTTTACCCGCTTGAGTATCAAGAGAGACGGATTCTCTGTGCTATAAAGCTGCTAGCACACTCCACCATCATCATCATTTGGACCTTTCCCTTTCTCCTTTAGAAATAATTGCACAACCATTCACAATATATGTGAAAGTAGCATCAGTTTCAGTGTACAATCCTTAGACTCATATAAATATTTCACTCCCACCTAGATAGATCGAGTACCTCGCGCAAAAGAGCCTTCGCTGCCTAGACTGAAGTAGCGTCAGGTTCATTGTATAATCCTTAGACTGACGTAAATATTTCACTCCCACATATACAAATCCAGTACGCTGGTCTAAGTTTTCTTTATGGGACCATGGAGGAGGCGGATGTCCTTTAACACTGCCGACTATGACCACGACCTTCGTCAGGAGTTGGGTAATAAAGTGCATGTTTGCCACGAAAACATGCTTAGTACAAAGCCGATTATCAAACAATCAAGTCCTTGGCATATTCCAATACTATGTATGTAAAGACGATTGGTCCTGCTGCAGACACGAAGACTCGTCATATTTGAAAATATTTTTACCTGCTACATAATTCGACGAGTTTGAAATTGATCAGCTACACGACAGACGGTATATTGCATTGCTATTCTATCCTAAGTTATTAAATTTTCATACTAAAATGCAATGTACCCCACTCATATCTTACCAGTCTCCTTGTCGATTGACCTCGTGTCATCGAAATGGATACGAAAACTTTATAATGTGATAGAATGGGAGAGATTTTATTTTCTTGAAAAAGATCGAAGACTCACGTCTATACATAATACTTGCACAAATTTGAAATTATGCAAAAGGCGTGGCTCCTCTCCACTCATATTCGCAATCTTATATGTTCATTCCTTACCATTGTCGTAACTTGATATACACCTTCCCACTATCATAAGTTTTCTACTTTCTTTAGGACCAAGTCCCCAACTGTCATAAACAACGAGCAGACTTCTTTATCATGCCTTTTGGCCATTTGCTTCTTACATAATTCCATTCCAATAGTAGCTATCTCTCTAAGATCTTCGAAACATTGAAGATCTAATTTCCGCACATCTTCATTCATTATCTCATCATAGTCAATAACTCTCTTGCATAGAATTGATACCCTGCTGGTGAAACAACTTTAGAACCAGACACCAGCAAAAATGAGTAAAGACCTGTGGTGGATTGTTGTGATGTTCGATACGCCCACATCACGTTATGTAATGCATCCACCCATGAGGTTTTGGATTGATCTATCATTGTCTATACATGTTGTAGAATAATACAATTGATAACTTCTCAAAGCCTATTTGTCGTTGTATGTGCTACGGATGTAAAGAGTTTTTTAATACCATAATATTCACACCATGCATTTACACTCTCTTCAGAGAACTACATGTCATTATGAGACACCAAAAGTCTAGGAATCCATAATCGAATCACATTATCCGACATCAAAAGTCAAGGATAACCTCCTTATATATTGCAAAATACAAGCCCAAAGGTTCCCCAAGAGAATGGGGAGACATAAAGGATGGTTTACTCAAATACTCTTTCAAATTCTCAAAAGCTAAGCAGCATTCATACTATAAAAGATTTGTCTTACACAATGCATGAAAAAATGCCAAGCTTTTTTCCGCTAACCGGGAAATAAAATGATTCAACGATGCTAAGTGTCCAATCAATCTTTGAACCTCTCGAATGGTTGTTGGAGATGTCATTTATTGAATAGCTATGATCTTATAATGATTAATTTATATTCTTCTTTTTTATACCATAAAACCAAGGAATTTCCCCCTTTCACACAAAACACACAAGTAAGCGGATTCAACTTTATTAGATACTTCCTCAGTATATTGAAACATTCGTTCTGATGTTGAACATTATTTTTTCCATTACAATCAGTATGTCATCGATGTAGTCTTTCAAACACTTTCCAATCATATACTTAATATTGAATTCATCAATCATTGATATGTGGCCCATCGTTCTTTAAACCGAAGGGCTATAACTTTATAGTTCATTTTTTATTTGTCTTAAAAGAAGTGAATAGCTTTAAAAGCATCTAATATATTTGAAACTCAAAACAGCAGGCCGCATCCATCATTATATCAATGGCAGGTATTGTGTACGGATCCTTTGGGGATGCTTTATTTAAATATGTAAAGTTATTGCAAACTCTCAAGTTATTATTGAACTTTTGGACCACCACTGGATTCACGATCAATCAGTGTATCACACAAGCTCGATGAATCATGCCTCCAACCAATTCCCCACCTCTTCATCAATTGTTGTTTTCCTTTTCATGGGAGAACTTCCGTTTTTTTCTAATAAGCTAGTCGCACATATGAGTTCACATTAAGTCTATTGGAACTTAGGGATCCATCCCCACATAATCCTGATAAGACCAAGCAATAACATATATATTATTTCGCAAAAAAGAAATTCCCTCCTTTTCAAACTCTGGTGTCACCTCCGAAAAAGTCATAACTGTCTTTTCTAAATTATCGAGAAATAGAGGCACTGTCTTAATACCCTTAGGTCCTATCTTCATATATTTTTCCTTATACTTCCCACAAAATACCACATCATCTAAATCAGCTCCTTCCTCTGATAAGAATTCCACCATGCTTCTTCATGCTAGAGTCTTCCATACCACTTCGGCACAGGATATTACAACATGAACGTGACAACTAGTGATTTCCTATCATTTTTCCAACACCTAATGGGTTAGGAAACTTCATTATCAAATTGGGGTTAGAGATAATCGCCCTGAACAAATTCAAAACACTTCTTAGAAAAATATCATTATAAGGGAGGATAGGGAGATCCACCACTACGAATTCCACCAACAAAGTCTTGGATATTTCCTTATCTCCCAAAGTGACTGGAGAAATATAGATCATTCGGAAACAACAATACTATTGTTAAACCCGACTAACTTAGCCTAAACTGGCTTAAGCTTAGTAGTTCCATGCAAAGACATCTACTTAAAGGCGGCAAGGGTTAATATATTTGTCACAGCTCTAGTATCTACCAAAACTCGGGAAACATGATGATTAGCAATAACATAGGAAACAACAAGAGCATAATTTTAAAGGGAGAAAATCTCATATAAGTCTTCAGGTTCAAAAGATACATACATTCTTTCCCATTCAAATATCTAGACCAAATTAACTTTCATGAAGCAACCCCGTTGTTCCAATTCATGGTGTATAGTTAACGATCTGTTTGGGCGAGATATATCACTCGCATGATAAAGCCTATAATTGTATGAACTGAACGATTGTAAAAAATGAGGAAAATAGAATGTATTTTCTAAACAAGGGGTTATATGAAAATGTCTATTTGAATTTGCAAATTGATTAATGAAGTTTCTTTTTTAAGATGGTGATCGCTTTACAAATTTTGTAGATGATGACGTCGAGTGAAGGGATGGAATGAGAGGTGGTCGTTGGTTGGTCGCGGCTAGGGGTCAAGCTATGTTTTCCATTTTCACGTTATGTTGTTAAGACCTTATGACTAGTTTACTCTATTAGCGTTTTTAGGCATGTTGACACCCATTTGTGTATTTTAAACTCCAATATTCATATAGTTTTTTTACAATAGTAACAAAAAATGGTTGGGTGTCGCACTCCCAAACCGGCTAGGTCGAGTTGGGTAGAGGGACATGGAGGTCTTGTGATATTTGGTTGGTATGCCCGAACGAGTACATCAAATGCATTAAGTACATAATATTCAGTTTGGTCAATCATCATGACTGCCAGGGCTAATGAGGGACTAATGTCGATCACAGTGGAAATCTCACCAAGGAAAACATAACAAAAAGAAGTGATGTTGATCGGTTTGATCGGTGATTGTGATGAATCTATTTGATAGTAGTTATATAGGACTTAGATCTAGCATATTGTTGGCACATATCCGTAGAAGATAATAGATATATTTTTAGCTACATATATAGAAGAAAATATGAAAATATATATTTTGTTGGCTACATATACTGAAAATAAGATCAAAGATATTAAATATAATATTGTACACTATTCGATATGATATTTGCTAAATTTGATTATAGTTTGCAGTTAATAGATTGACTCATGGACACAATCGAAAGTCGTAACATATTGTCTCTTTTCTTCTTATAATAGTGGATTTACGATCAAGATGTTAGGAATGCGATGAGAACAAAACGTAGATGAAGAAAAATAGAAGACACAAGATTTAGCGTGGAAACCAAAAAATAGGAAAAACTACGTGACCGATAAACCTCGATCGTGAACTCACTATCACAAGAAGAATATGGTACAATATGCTACGCTATTGATTGATTGATAAAATTGTGTTCATAAAGCTCACTATTTTATAGAGTCTAGACTAAAATTTAATCTAGGAAATATTCTACCGAATATTCTACAATATTCTCTTTCCATATCTTTGGCCGCATCATTAATATATCTAGTTAACAAAAGATATTTGCATATCTTCTTTCATATATATCACCAGTAAAATATGTCTTCATATATTCTTCCATATATATATATCACCAGTCGAAGGACCCGATGGCGGGTTTTACCGACCGGAGGAAACCTAAAATGAAGTTGTGATGTTGATCGGCTTGATCTGTCCCGTCGACCAATCAAGGATACCGATCGAATGATTGTGATGAGTCTATTTGATAGTGGTCGGATTAGACTTGGATCGGGATTCAATAGTATCGAAGGGGAAATATCTTTCCTTAATTGGGTCATGAAATATATGGAATAAGATATTGAGATATATCTTGTTGGTTATATATATAGAAGAAGATATAAATATACATTCTACTGGTGATATATTTGGAAAAAGATATGCAAATATATCTTGTTAACTAGATATATGGAAGATACAGTCAAAGATATGGAAAGAGAATGTTGTAGAATATTCGCTATAATAATTCCTAGATTAGATCCTAGTCTAGGCACTATAAAAAGTGAGCTTCATGAACACAAGTGAATCAATCAATCAATAGTGCAGCATATTGTACCATATTCTTCTTTTAATAGTGAATTCACGATGGATGTTTATCAATTACGTGGTTTTTCGGGTTTTTGGTTTCCATGCTAAATATGGTGTCTTCTACTTTTCTTAATTTTCGTTTGGTTCTCATCTCAGTCATTCGATCCTACCCCGAACAACGGAAATTCTTTTCTTATCCGAATGAGAGAATTTTTCCAACAATTGGTGGTGGTTGTGGGGTCCTGTGGAGTAGGTGGTCACTGATTGTTGTGATGGGGAATACCGAACGATATCGAAGATGTTTGATGGCTTTGAAGCTGCTCAGAAGTAGGATAAACCGAAAGAGATGACTTTAACTAGAATCGACAAAAAGTCTCTCGGTTTTCTGGTGAAAACTTTAACGAGAAACATTGCCTATAATGTTTTTGATAAAACCACAACGTACGGGATGATGAATGTGATTGAGGATATGTACGCAAAGCCGATATTAGCAAATATACTGCACCGTGCAAAGAAACAATACACCTTGAGGATGACCAAAGGTGGTTCAGATTCCAAACACTTGAACGAGTTCAACAATCTTGCCAAAAAACTTGCATCGATAGAGCATGAAATCAAGGATAATCAACTAGTACTCCTTTTACTTGGAACATTGCCTGGAAGTTGGGCGACCACGGTCGACGTGATCAGTAGCCAACCGGGTAAGTTAAAGTTTATCGACGTGCGAGATCGGTTGATCAGTGAGGAAGTGCGGAGATACAATCGGGATTGCAATGATCCTGCTGGTTTGGCAACATAGTCAGATTGGTATATTAACCGATGGGGTAAGGGAGAATGTGATGGCGAAGACGATCGGGATGATCAGTCAAATGGAAAGACTCGGGTGAAGTCTAGGTTACGTGGCGAACTCGAGTGTTGGAATTGCGGGAAGAGAGGGCACTTGAACCGAGAGTGCATGGAGTAAAGAAGGGATGTATCCGAATTGTTTGTCGAGACGGACGATGTACAAGTTGTGTGCATTGAGAGTCTGAATGAGTCATGGGTATTTGACTCGGGAGCATTGTATCAAATTTCATCCGATAAAAGTATATTCGTTAATTTTGTGGGCGGAAATTATGGAAAAGTCTACTTGGCGGACGGGAAAGCACTAAAAATTATCGGTCGGGGAGACATACTGATCACTTTTAACGGTCAAAGTTGGTTTTTAGAGGACATAATGTATATTCCCTGTCTTAAGAAGAATTTCATTTTGATCGGCTATCTTGACACAAAGGGATATCGAACTACTTTTGGAGGCCGATGTTACAAAGTGTCGAAGGGATCCATGATCGTGGCCAGTGGAGTTAAGTCTGAGAGTGTGTATGTGGGGATCAGAACCATGGTGGACCGATCGGGTATCACAAAACGCAAGACTAAGCCAGGACACGTTTGAAATCGACACAAAGGTGAAGATGCGGTGAAACCGACATTGTCGAGTGAGAGTGGAACATCGGTTAAGGTTGATCAGTCATAGAGGCCTTTGGGAAAATAAACCGATGAGTAGATCGGTGATAGCAAGGTTGATCGGTCGGAAACCATCAGGGTATGGACGATCAATCGGCAGATCGGAATACAGAGCAACCGTAAGCTTCTGCGGTTAGGCAATGGAGGACGAGGAAAACTTCCGAGGAGTGGAAATTTGCCTTGAAGGACGAGGTAGTGTCCTTAGAGGCCAAGATTTCGGTTTTGGGGAACTTGAAATTTTTTGTCACTTCAGTTAGGGTAGGGGTGGGGTATGCCCTAACTTCATTAACTAGGTAATTTGGCGAACGAGAACTTTCGAGGATGGGAACTAATCTCAAATGTTTGAAGCGATAGTTTTTCAACTCTCAAAGGGCATCATGTCAATGCATAAGTGTCGGGCGGACTACCTAAGAAGAATGAAGGATCACCCAATTCCAAGTGGGGGATTGTTAGGAATTGAGGTCGAGTGATAGTCGAATGACTCTATTGCGAGTATTACTAACCGGGGGAAACCTAACATGAAGCGGTGGTGTTGATCGGTTTGATCGGTCTAGTCGATCGATCAAGGATACCGATCGGATGATTGTGATCAGTCTATTTGATAGCGGTCGGATTAGACTTGATCGGTATTCAAGAGTAAAGAAGGGGAAATATCTTTCTTTAATTGACCCATGAAATATATGGAATAAGATATTGAAATATATTTTGTTGATTACATATTGGAAGAATGTATGAAAATATATCTTGTTAACAAGATAAATGGAAGATGCGATCATAGATATGGAAATAGATATTGTATAATATTTTCTAGATTAGATCATAGTTTAGACTTTATAAATAGTAAGTCTCATGAACCTACCTTTGTGAACCACTAACCTTTTTCCGGACCGTTATGCTATCGGTTTGGTCGGATCGGTTGAACCAATCGGTATCGAACCGTTCATCTATTTCAAAAAAAATAAAAAATAAGACCAATAATATCTAAATATTCAAAGAAAGTATATCCAAAATAAATGCATTCAAATATTTATGATAAAAGTTGAGAATGAAAATCAAATATCAAATTCAATGCCTTCCAAATCCATTTCATCGAAACATCTCATCAAAGATGTAAAATCCATAGATTATCGTGTATCTCTATTCCTGATTTTGCAATGAGTAACCATTGAAAAAAATTAATTAATTAATTAATGATATTGTCATAAATCTATCTTGATCATCAAATAACAAATGTTTGAAAACTAAAATAATTCATACCTTCCTCATCTTCATTTGTTCGATTATCTTGAACTGGACAATCAAAAACATGGTAATATGTTTTTTCAATATCTTCATTGTCACCATAAGGATCTGTAGAATCTTCCATATTCCATGTGTCAATATCTTCAAAAAAATCAAGATCAATTGATTCAAATGTTCCTCTTTCTGCATTCCAACTGACAAGATTTAACATTCCAAAGCATCAACAGTAATACATTAAAGCTATGTTCTGCATGCATTCTCAAAATACATTTTAATATTATAATGCATTATTTCAGTTTTTACAGAACACTACATCATTTACATTCTGATTATAAACAAAATGCATTTTCAAATTGTTATTTGAATGCAGAATGAGGTAAAAGGCTTGATCTGGAAATTAGAATGCATTCTCGAAATATAAATTATAAAGATATCATCTAAAAAATCATATTTTCTTTCACCTCCAACAATCTCTCATTTACATTGTCGTTAGACATATTTGTAAGTTGTTAATTCTCATGTATTTTTAACGTGCAACTATAACCATACATAATTTCTTTCGCCGTGTAAATACTAGCGATGATGAGTCTAATTTGGATAAATCCAATTTATATAATATTATTCTTGTTTTGCAATTCAATTTATCAATTACAGAACACTCAATGCATTCTTGATTTATAATTATATTCTGAAACATATTCTTAAACTACATTCTAATTTTCAATACACATACATGACATAGCCTAAAAATCATATTGAAGTTAAAAATCTAATAAAATAATACCGCATATGAACGAACACATTAATAAATATTTACCTATCTCTAAGTTTCTGATTATATTGAACAAAAACCAAATCATCCAATCTTTTGTAAAGCAATCTGTTCCTCTTTTTGGTATGTATTTGATCAAAAGCTTTCCAATTCCGTTCACAACCAGAGGATGAACTTGTTTGCCCAAGAATCTTAATTGCTATTTTTCGAAACTCAGGTGCACTTCCTCCAAAATACTTCCACTAATCAGCTATCAAATATAGTTTATCAAAACAAATTAGTAAGATTCTCATATTGAATTATGGAATATCATACCTGCTTGTTGTTTCTTATTTCGGCTGGATTCAATAGCGATATCTCTACCAAAACTACCTGCTTGTTCTTGAAAAACTGTCATCTCTCACAAATAATCGTCTATTTCTACATTTGGATTTTTTCTTTTGGTGATCACATCTAAAACATCATCCATCACATCATCAATACCTAATGAACGTTCCGGATTGTATTGGTATTGCGGATTTAACCAAAAAGATGTTGCATGAAGACCCATGTAGAATTTTTTATTTCATCAAAGTTCAATTGCTTTGGTGAATGGTTCAAACAATTTTCGCTCATTTCGAAAAATAGTTTTGATGGCTTTAATGGCTCTGTGCACACCTTCATAAAGATATCCGATATTGGTGATGTTTGGAAACCTAGTCCACCGTCTGGTGCGGTGAACGTACCGTAGTTGTATTCTACTTTTACCAAAAATCATTAATAACTGCTTTCGTGTGACTGTAAAAAATAGCGGTAAGTTCACAGCTGGGTTAACCCAACGACGCACCTGCCAAATGTCAATTTTAACCTTGATAAATTATAGTTTATTTTTTTAAAAAAATAATTTTAATCAATAACTTCTTATATTCTATCAATTACGTGTTCAAACTATAAAAATATATATAGCAATTTAAAAATGTAGTTTTGAAATAACGAATTTATCATAAAATAATATTAAATATAATTTTTAAGTTATAAAAAATTATTTAAAAATAAAGGCAAAAAAGTCATTTTATGACATCACGATCACTGCACCGCTGTTTCAAAAACAGTTTTTTAAAATCACGATCAGTTCTCCGCACAATACAGTACAGTCATCTCACTGCTGTCTTTTTTGTCTCCATCCACCATTCTAAGTAAGCGCATCAAAGGTTCCATTGCTTTAACAATCACCAAACTATCATTCCATAAATCATGATATAATACTATTCTCTTGAACTCCAATCCTTTCGAATCCTTACATTGACTTGATTGAGTGAATTCTCGATGTACTGCCAATGCTTCAAGATCTTCTCTAACCCTAATAAAAGTCTTCAATGCAATAAAAGTGGTACCAAATCGTGTCTCCTATGCTCTAACTATCTCTTTCCAAGATTATGCTTTCCTCAACCATGCAAGCCAACGACCATGACTATATACAAACCTACTCACCTTAGCAGCTTCGCCAACAATCTCTTATATACATGGAAATTTTCCTATATCTTTCAGCATCAAGTTAATGTAATGAGCTGCACAAGGGGACCAAGTAATTGTGCTATAATGCTGCTCAATAAGGTGATCGGCAGCAACATAGTTAGATGCATTATCAGTAATCATATGCACAACATTTTGTGGCCCAACCAATTCTATCACCTCTTGAAATAAATAGAAAAGTGACCTTGCATTTTTTATCATATCAGAAACATCAACAGATTTATAAAACACCGTTCCACGTTGACTATATACTAGAAAATTTATAAGACTACGAGAACTCATATCAGTCCAACCATCCCCCATAATAGTACAATCGGTCTCATGCCAATTTACTCAAACACTATCAATCCACAATTTCAACTCATTTTTTGCTTTTTTCAATAAGGAAAATTGTAATTGGTGCATCGAAGGGGGTTTAAAACCATCTCCCAACTTAGAAACAGATTGAAGCATAGCTTTAAAATACTTACAATTTGCATGATTGAAGGGAACAGATGCTACATAGAAACAATTAACTATATCTCTATGTGCATTAGCAACCGTCTCTTTTCCAATCCAAAACTTTTTCAAATGTTGGTTGAACTTGAGTGCTACTTCCACTGCCACTAGCATTACCAATATTCTTAGAAAATCTCTCAATCTTGTGGGAATCACCATCTCCACCAAGTTCTATATATTGTGCATGATCTTCCCTTAAATTCCCCATTTCGTCATGGTCAATAACTCTCATACGTTTTTTCATATTGGAAGTTCAGCAAGTTTCCAAAGTTTGGTGCATTTGTTTTCTCACATTTATTGTAAGTTTGGAACATGATTTCAGATCTCCTTTTTTTCCAACTAGATGTTGTTTGACCCTATGTATCCCCCTCCGGATATTTTTTTATCACAAAAACAACAATGATTCTCTTTTCTATCACCAACTTGTTTCACAACAACATAGTCCCAAGCGACATCACCCTTAGAACGTGAAAAAAAATAGGATTGGGGGTATCACAACATCCATTTTCTTCGTCTTCCATTGTTTCAAATATTGAAGTTGTAGAACAACCCAAAAAAATATTTAACAAGAATACTTCGAAATAAAACCTGTCAAATGAGTAATTCAATAGAAATTAGTATAACCACAAACATAAGAATACCAAGGAATAAATACATTATCATAATTCACAATTTGCAATATAGTTTTGTCAAAGGTTCGATCAAACAAGTCTATTTGATTGCGTAGCAAACCGTTCATATATTTAGATATTCAAGTTTAATAGTTAAACATAAAAGTGAAAAATCAAATTCAATGTCTTCCAAATTGATACAACAAAAAGAAAACACTTGTAATAAAACAAAATAAAAATGAACATTTATAATTCTACATAATCACTCTTTCAATAAATTATTTATATCACTCTTTCAACCAAACAAGTTTCACAAAATTTTGCAAAGTAGAATAAAACTTTACTTAAACCCTAAACATACAATTACAAAAAAAATTAAATTACTCATATATAACAAGAAGGAAAACAACCAATCAAATACATATTTGCAACACCATACCTTAATCACTCTTTTCAATTGTTCATAGATAAGACTAGTTTTTTATATTCCCTTCTACCTTCTCGGATGATTCATTCTTGCTCAATCATTGATTTAATTATAATATAAAAGAGAAAACTGGCTAATTAGGGTTTATGGTGATTATTGAAATAAAACAGAAATAAAAATAGTTGAAATTGGGCTGATTTGAAATTATTAAATTTTAGGCATGTTTTTTATTTTGTGGGCCGTTTTTAAAATAGGTATCGGTTGGGCCGGCCAGACCGAGCGGCCCACAAACATAGTTATGAACACAATTGAATCAATCAATCAATAACGTATTATATTGTATCATATTCTTCTTGTGATAGTGAATTCATTATCGAGGTTTATCGATCACGTGGATTTCCCAGTTTTGGGTTTTCACGCTAAATCTAGTGTCTTCTACTTTTCTTAATTTACGTTTGGTATCTCGATCCAACCCTGGACAACGAGAATTTTTTCTTTTCCGAAGGAGGGAATTTCCCAAAACAAAATTTATCCATCACGTGGTTTTTTCGAACTTTGAGTTGACACAATAAATCACATANCAAATGGGCCTTCCTTTAATTTGACCTCCAAGCTTGGTCCACTCGCTTGGGCCGCCATAGCTTGGGATGGTTCGGACCCTGTTCGGGGTACCGGGTTCCGATGGTCTCATCATTGGACAACGAGAATTTTTTCTTTTCCGAAGGAGGGAATTTCCCAAAACAAAATTTATCCATCACGTGGTTTTTTCGAACTTTGAGTTGACACAATAAATCACATATCTTTTTTTTTTTAAATTTACGTTTATTCATTATATTAATTCTATCCAACCGCACCTAAGGAATTCTTCTACGGTAGTCATTTTCCCATTATTAAGTACATCGAAAATGTTTGGTATGTGGATCGAAAATAAACATGTTGCATTATACACTAGGTTTGTGATTTAGATCCCACTGTGACCACACACCTCTAAAATTTAGGTATTAACAAAACACATCCAAAATGACGGTACAGTCAACCTCACAAAAGTACTGCGAGAGGAAAGTTGGGTTTAGCAGTTATTCTTGAAACATGATTTTAAAAGACTCGCATACCTTTCAAACCTTTTACCATTTCTATAGCAACTCTTAACCATACGGTATTTCCAGAATTCCCTTTTGGTTTCAACACTATAAATCAAATTTTAGTTTCCAGAAATCAAATTTCCAGTTTCCAGAAACCCATAGTTTACATAAATCCATTTTCCAGAAATGGTTTACAGAGTCTTGAAAATACTTGTGAGGTACAGATCCATTTTCTTCGAAATGTAAATGTAAATAATCTTATTAAATTTGATTTTAAATTTTTACGAATAATTATATTTTTTTATAAAAATCATGATCAATACAATATAATTTTCATAGATATATAAATCGATTAATTTAAATAAATTATATTTTTTTATATTAAGGACAAATATATATATTTACCAAAATAACATTCATTATACCAATATTTATTATGAAACAGTTTTAAAAAACATATTCTTATACATTTGTGCAATTCACAGTGAAGCGTTGTTCGCATGCCCATGTGACCTCAGCTTGGACAGATTTGTACTGATTTTAACAAAAAATAAGTGGATAATCTACAGATACAGAGCCACGTGGTGGGCCTGCATACGTGGATCTTTGTCCTCTAAGCAGGCATGTCATATTCATTACTAGATTCCCATGCTATTTACCAAATACTCAATGTAAAAAAATAAACAATAATGAGAAATACCAAGTACCAAAAAGCATAATGTTAGATACTTAAATTAAGTTATGGTGTCTTTAGCACTCAAATTTTAAAAATTAGTTAAGTATTTCCCATGAATATTAACAATTTTCTATCCATTTTTTAGTACTTATGACAACTTATATGATCATAATATTTTTTAAGGTTAAATGTTGAAATACAATTAGTAATTTTATTAAAATATTAACTGACATCAAGTTCTAATCCAAATGATTTTAGAATTTCTTAGATAAAATATGATATTATAAAATCTAGAAACATGATTTTAAAACTTTTTTAAGTTGAAGAGTTAATATAATCATTTTAATAAATCCGAGTGTTTTTTTCAATATTCAGAATTTGCGAATATTATACCTACATTATTTAAAGTTGAGGAGCCTACAAACACCATTAAAAAACTAATGTGTAAACTAAAAAGAATATCTTTTTTGTTGGATTGTATTATATAATATTAATTATATAAGATATCGACATGTGCGAGTGAAGAAGCAAAGCACAATTAAATGAAGAGACTACTTGTATGCTATTTAATACAAATAAATTTTAATTATCTTAATGCCTTTTCTATTATACACTTATCTTTTGTATTTTAAATCATATTGGCAAATATTCCTTTTAATAGTATCAAAATTGTCATGATATGCCCCAACTATATATCTGTAAGCTCTAACATTACCGATTTTTTTCTTCTAATTTTAATTTTTCAAGTAAAATCATTCATTCCATTATTGCTCAACCGGTATTCATACTATATTATCGTATTTGTGTTACGGTTTCTGCCTTGACTCATTTAATTCAATTCGCACCGTTTCATTTAGTACAAGTTTAACCTCTCCTTCGGGGAATGTCTCTTACAAGTTTCATTTTATAAATACACACTCTCCAAATTAGTCACTTGAAATATCCAATTTGAATAAAAAATGGAGCATGACATACTTATTTTATGCAATTTAATCTTAATATAGTTGAGATATAACTATCCCAAAAAAAAACAGTAGATTAATTGGTTTATAAGGTAAAAAATATTATTGTTGGGGTCTAAAAGACCCGGATACCAACAATCGACAGGTTCACAATAAATTGAACATATTTCGGATTTGTTTGAAGGGAGAAAACGATTGTATAACGCAAATAAAGCGATAGAACATCAGTTTAACGTGGAAAACTCCTAGAGAAATAGTAAAAAACCACCGAACTAAGAGATTGAAATGCTCTTAGTGAATAGATTAATAAAATAGTTCCTGGAGGCTTATGAAAATGACTAAGGCAAAAATACAATGCACATGAAATAAAATCAACGGAGTAACGACGACTTCGCGCAACCAAAAGGTCCTTTAGAGCCAACTGCTTCATCTAGTATTTATAAAGGTGGATCGTGTGCGGAAAATACCTATTAACCCCTCTGACACGTCGTTTTCCCCTGGTGAAACGCATGGTAAATGTCCGCTGCCTACGTGTAACCGTTTGGATCAATCCATAGGATTGGTCTCCGAAGCATTTGAAGGTTGCTAGTTGCAGAACCTTCGGTCCATTAGGCCTTTGGGCCTTGTTGCACGGGCTTTTGAGACTCGTTGCCTTTAGATATTTGGGTTGTTCAACTAGTTATGGATTTTGGGCCACATAAGTTCGTATCTTGTCACATGGGCCTGTTCGAGCTACCAGGTCCCGCAGTTCCCATCACAAGCCCTCGGCCTTTATCGCAATCGTAGATGCGACATTAGGCCAATCACTGAACAAAAAATATGTTAGGCATTTGCCCCGATCATATATAGAAGGGGACCGTTCCCTAGATGATAAGCGCCCTTAGTACTGATCTTATACTAAGTGTTTGATTTTAAATTTAAATTTATGGTGGTTACTAAGCGGCATTTTAATTTTAAATGTTAAAAGAATCTGTGCCCTTCCACATTCTACAAACATTTCTGATGTGATTAGTACTATCAGACGGCTGCTGCGAGTGTTAGAACACGTGTTGGTATGCTATTAACCAATAAATGTGTATATAATTTGGGGTTTTAGCCACTGTTCATCATCGTTACCATTTACAAAGATTTCCATGAAGGGATTTTCTTAAAGCGATTGTCAATGTTGTTTTGTTGCTTCTTTTGAAATCAACTCTTCTCTTTTATCTTCTATAGCTAATCTATTTCTCCCCGTAAGTTTAGATAATCCGCTGTCTCAGAAATTGACACTGGGAAACTTAGGGCTAAATTTTCAATTCATGCCCACTACCTGATTATGAGGGGTAAGTAGACGTTCCATGTTTTCTCCTTGAGGAGATGATCACTCCTCCAGGCTCTATCATCGTTAGTTACACCTCCTTGAAGAACGGTTTGAGATTTCTCCTGCACCCCTTTGTAGTGGTCGTTCTTCGGGAGATTAGGTGTTCGACCTATGCCTTATTTCAGGGTAGTTACGTTTACATTGTAGCGTTTATTTTCTACTGTCGTAAATAGAGCATAGAACCGACGTTAGAATTATTTTTTAATTTACATTTGGTAGGATCCCGAAAGCGCATGGGACTCTTAGGGACTTGCAAGTTGTACTATATAGCGTTTTCGCACTGCATAATGTGCTTTAACCAATAAGGATGACTACCTACATGAGTGGGAAACCTGTTATGTGTGGGTTGAGGTCCCGAATGATAACATGTTAGAGATCAACCCCACCACTGCATATAAATTTATCGATAAATTAGATAGAAATAAATATAATCCTTTACATACAAACATTGCTAACACAATACCAATGTTCCCTCCCCGGAGAAGCGTCTTAAGCGCATAGACCTCCTTAGGGGGAAAAAGTTACTAGAGATCGGTGTAGCGGATAGGATCTATGTTCTACCCCAGAAGGGTATTTTCTCTAGTTTCGACTCGTCGGAAGAATCGAGTATAGCGTGTAGTTATGTTTTAATTCTTTTATTCTGATTCGGCCCAATCTGGAAATCCGGGGTCTGCATCGCTTATCCCGTAGGTTCATTTTTGTCTGCGGGAGGTTCCAGCAACGGAAGATCTGATCCTCACCCTGTAGCCGAGGTAGAGACAACAATTTCCAAATTATTTGAATCTCTTAGTTTATCCGCTTTGCATAGGATAGTGAATCATTCTCTAATAATATGTAATATTATACGACTGTTACTATAAACGGCTATAATGTTGAAGACGTTATCCCAACCCGGAATCAAGGGGAGAACATATCTTTACCTCATGTTCCTCTTAGTAGAAAGAGGGACAACGATGGAGCGGGGCCTTCAAGGCCCACAAAGAAGACAAGGTCATAGAGTCCCATGTAGTATCCCATATCCCGAGAAAATGGATAGTTATTGGGGAGGTGGCCTCGAACACATTCCCATGTAAATTAACTCGAATATAAATTTAACAAATAAAAATTATAAATGAATGAAATTTTAAGTATATAGTTTTTATTTCAACTATATAGTATTTTCATTAGAAAGTAAATTACTGAAATGGGTTTTGATATTTTGTGTTGCAGAAATGTAGAGTCAGCACATGTCGGTGAAATGCATGTGACAATTAAAGTTTTGAATTTGTAAACAAGCCCCTATACTCGTAGTATTAAATATCAACATAGCCCCTATAAACTGATGTTGAGTTATTCTTATAACTATAATTACCGAATGTTTCGTTCAAATAAATATGTATATAATTAAAAATTATTCAATTTATTTTTAAATTAATAGTATAATTGGAATATAATCTCTTAAATAAATACATAATTTAAAATAAATTATGTCTATAACCCTAATAAGACTTTAATGTTTCAAAAAATGAAAAAACCAATATATATTTTATTAAAAAGAAAAGAAATGTGAATTTGACCATATGAACAATTAAATAGAAGAGTTTTTTAATAAAATATAATATATGAAGCCCAGTCTTCACGGCGACGTAAGTATCCGTGAAAATGGTCATTAAAAACTGTTCTGTAGCAGTATGATTTGTGTGAATCATGGAGAATGGCCGAGGTTCTGCATTCACCACTAAACTTGTGGTTCTTCCTATCCGTCACCATTTTGTGGTTCTTGCCTCGTAATCAGGTAATATTGACCTTACTGTTACATTAAATACGGGAAAAGTTTCTGTGTGGACTGGAATGATGAATATCTTGATGAGCTGGCCGGAGCCGGTGGTTAGGGTAAGGGAGTTGTCGGAAAGTGGGATTCTTGTAATACCTGATCGGTATGTGAAAAAGCTTGAGGATCAACCTGGTTCTGTTGAAAAAGAAGATGAGCAAATCAAAATTCCAGTGGTTGATATGGCGGGGCTGTACTCCGATAACGAAGATATACGGCTGAAGACGGCTGAAATTATCGCCTCTGCTTGCCGGGACTGGGGTTTCTTTCAGGTGATTAACCACGGAATCTCCCACGAGGTTATGCGGCGGTCCAGACAAGCGTGGAGGGAATTTTTCGAACTGCCGGTGGAGGAGAAGCTGAAATATGCGAATACGCCTCGTACTTACGAAGGGTACGGGAGTCGTCTTGGCGTTGAAAAAGGGATTTCTCTTGACTGGAGTGATTACTTTTATCTTCATTATCTTCCTCTTACTCTCCGGGATCCAAATAAGTGGCCGAATCTCCCTGTTTCATGCAGGTTTATTCTTGTAATCTTGTTTTATTTCAATGTTCAAGCTTTTGAACTCAGTCTTATTGGCGATGATACAGGGAACTGGTAGATGAATACGGGAAACAAGTGATTGATCTCTGTGTTAAACTGTTGAAGATCTTATCAACAAATCTTGGCTTGCCGGAAAATTTTCTCGGGCGAGCATTTGGTGGACATGATGGTTTAGGTGGATGCATGAGGGTGAATTATTACCCAAAATGCCCTCAACCAGACTTAACTCTGGGGCTCTCCCCTCACTCCGATCCCGGCGGAATGACTCTTCTTTACTCCGACGAGAATACTGCCGGACTTCAAGTCCGCCACGTAGGTAAATGGATAACGGTCAAGCCCGTCACCGACGCATTTATCATTAACCTCGGAGATCAAATCCAGGTATTTAGTTCTATTATCATTAAGAAAAGAATCGAAGTTTACTGTCTGAAATGGATATTCCCGTAATTCAGTTTCTGAGCAACGGTGTCTACAAAAGCATAGAGCACAGAGTGATAGTGAATTCAGAGAAACCGCGAGTTTCCATGGCGTTCTTCTGTAACCCACATGGAGATTCTGTGATTGAGCCGGCGGCACAGCTTGTCACGGCAGAGCGGCCGGCAATGTATCTGGCGACGACTTTCAATGAGTACCGCCGACATATTAGGATGAAAGGGCCAACAGGTAAAATACAAGTAGAAGCCCTACTTAGTCCACGTAATAAATAAATAAATAAAATTATTTCTGATTCTCTAATAATGTAGTAGTTTCAATTATTATTTTCCTCTTTTCCCTTGTAGTTTTCTTTCTCCCCATGTGTATCCACGTTATTCCAAAATTTTAGAAGGACAAAATTTAATATAATCAATGTTATCATAAGAACACTAATTATTTATCACTCAATTTAATTTTATTACTTGAGATAAAACGAGCTAAAGCATAATTCAAAAAAAGAAAATGTCTAGTAATATTATAATGATTCTTAAACGAGCTAAAACATCTACCCTTTTACCGTAGGTGTAAGATTAAATGGTGCAAAGAAAACATTGATTATAATGATTCTCATCAAAAACACGATATATTTTATCTTATAAAGTAATAATGATCCTAGTAAAATCGGAAAGTAAATCATGTTCATCGCATAGTACAAACATGATTGATAATCCATTGAGAAATTTATGACTATGCAAAAAGTAAAATGAAAATAAGTAGGAGTGAGCAAAAACTTTGAAATATTGAATATCATACCGAAATTTGTTATTTCAGTATTTGTTATTTGATATTCGGTATTTAGTATTCGGTTTGGTTTTTAATTTTATGAAATTATGAAATTTAGTTTGGTATTCGGTACCAATAATAAAAATTCGGTATATAACGAATACCAAATTAGTTAATAGAATATTTATATAGTTTAAAATTTTTAAATGAGTCATGGTCCTTCAATTATTGATATCGAAATTCGGTATCTTGACATATTGTAAATTAATTAGTATGAGGTTTCTCATACTTACCCAAATGACTCGTGATATTTATTTCATGCAAATATCCACGGTTGCTTCTGAATCTGCATTTATCACATGTAGATATTTTAAGTATTTTTATTTAATGGTTATTTTGGTTGTACGATATTATATTTGACTATTTGTTTGATACTTTGATATATAATAGATGAACGAGTCATTGATTTTTATAGAAGTTTTTTGAGTTCGAAAAATGTGGAGACACTTATACACACTCAAAATTGGTTTCGTGGACTACATTCTGATGAAATTGAAAATTATCAATACGAGCAAGATAAGTTTTCAATGTACTATATTTAACAAATGTATGAAATGTTCTTGATTATTTTTTCTATATGCTTTTAATTTTGGTATTTTGGAACCAATAAGAAAATACGAAAGTTATTTCGGTAATTTGGTTTGGTACCAAAAAAATATTGGATTGGAATCAGTATTTGATTTTGTTGATAATTTGGTATTCGGTATTTCATTATTTTGTTTGGTTTGGTATTTGGTACCAAATACTCACCCCTAAAAATAAGTAAGTTTGAGCTATTTTGACTAGTTTAATATAAAGCATAAAATATCAATTCTGAAGTGGCTCTTTTAGATCAAAGAATGAGTTAGACCATTAAGTGTCTTAAAGAATGTCTATCCAACAAAATGAAATTATAAAATAAGTACACGCATCACTTCATTGTAACATAGAATCACTTTGTAGTCGAATGCCTCTCGTGTAGTATTCAACCCTCTATCACAATTTGTAATAATTCTATGGGATATATATATCTAAGGAAGAACAGACAGATAGAAGGTGGTATGTCTTTTTCTAGACATTGACCCGATGATTGCTTGATTGAGGTTCTTGTCTTGGAATAAAGCAAGTTCATTGAACTTACACTAAACTCTGTCCCATAGACATTCATGTACACGTACAAGAACAAACTAGAATAATTCTCAAGATTATGATCGGTTAGTGGTATGAAACTAATTTAGACAATGATATAGTTCATGTCCAATGGTTGCTTTAGCTGTGTAAATTCCTAGCACGGTTTTTGTTCGTCTTGGGGAAAACAATCAAAGTTTCTACAACCCCGAAAATAGCATGTTTTGGTCATTTTTTAGGGGAGATTCAACCGTCACTTGGTTTGATATTTACAAAAACGTAACACTGGGTTTTGAGAAAATTAAAAAAACATTGCAATATCCAAGGAACTATATCATAGCAACCACGTTCAAGAAAGGAAGCAGCAAGGAAAAAAATGTTCAGCCCCGTTTACCTCTAAACAAAGCCTATTTATATTATGAGACTTTCCCATTTAGCTCTTAGACAACAACCAAATTACTTAAACTCTCAACACTCCCCCTAAAATCGGTGAATACAGGTCATGGATTCCCGACTTGTCCAGCAAAAACTTGAAGCGATCATATCCCAACGCTTTAGTCATCATATCCGCAAGTTGAAGGCGAGTTCCAACATGTCGTGTTTTGAGTTTGCCTTCTAATACCTGATTTCTTACATAATGACAATCGATCTCATTGTGCTTGGTTCTCTCATGTGATACAGTATTGGCAGCCATTGCGATAGCAGACTTATTGTCACAAAACAATGTCACCGATCTCTAATGTGGATGAATGCCAAGGTCCTTCAATAAATAATTCAACCACTTAAACTCGGTACAGATGGTCCGCATGGCTCTATATTCAGCCTCTATTGAAGATAAGGATACAACATGTTGTTTCTTAGTTTTCCAAGATATGGGCGATGATCCTAAAAATATAATATATCCTGTTAGAGATTGTCTAGTTTCAGGACAAGTTGTCCAATCTGAATTAGAGAAACCATATATCTCAATGTCATTTTGCATACGTAGCAAAATATCCCTTCCGGGATTTCCTTTCAAATATCGTACCACTCTCAATGCAGCATTCCAATGCTCGGTACACGGCTTCTGCATGAACTGTGATAGAACATGTACAACATAGCACAATTCTGGTCGAGTAAATAACAGATAAATCAGTTTACCAACCAGTCGCCTATAAGGTAAAGGATCAGGTAAAAACTCCCCTTGAACAGCCTGTAGTTTATGATTCTGTTGCAGTGGAGTATCAGCAAGCCTGTCTCTGCAATTATATCTAATATATATTTTCTCTAGTATAGATAAAAACTTTTAGGTCCTCTGGCTACCTCAATCCCAAGGAAATATTTCAATCTACTAAGATCTTTCATCTTAAATTTTTCACCAAGTTGATGTTTGAGAAACTCAATAGATGCCTTTGTATTTCCTGTAATAATCAAGTCATCAACATAAACCAACACAAATAGTCTAACATCACATCTCGAGTAGATGAACAATGAATAGTAAGCAACACTTTGCCGAAAACCAAATTCCTTAAGTACCTTAGCTAGTTTAGAAAACCAACACCTTGGTGCTTGCTTCAAACCATACAAAGACTTCCGAAGTTTACATACCTTGTTGTCGCCTCGACTACAATAACCGGGAGGAATCTTCATATAAATCTCCTCCGGCAAATCTCCATGAAGGAAAGCATTATTAACATCCATCTGATGTACTTCCCAATTCCATGCAACCGTCGCACTCAACAGGGTCCTCACGGTGACCATTTTTGCCACCGGAGCAAAAGTCTCCTCATAGTCTATGCCCTCAACTTGAGTGTTACCTAGAATTACTAAACATGCTTTATACCTTTCAATGCTGCAATCGGCCTTGTATTTCATTTTATGCATCCATTTACACCCAAGTGGACGTCTATCTGGTGGTAAATCAACCAATGTCCATGTTTCATTCAACTCAAGTGCATCAATCTCGGATTTCATTGCTTCTCTCCAACGAGAATCTTTCATGGATGCTGCATAGCTCGTTGGCTCCTGCTCAGTAGCGGTGACCATACTCACAAAATGCAGATAAGAATGACAAATTTTTCCATCATCAATGTACTTCTGAATCGGATAACAAGAACACTTACTTGAATCACCGCCATGAGGAGGAGTATTTGAAATAACAGAGTCTATGGTCTTAGCTTGAGCTATAGAGCACACATAGTCCTTCAGCCGTATTGATGAAATTTTTCTTCGATGTCCTCTACCCAAGGGTTCATCAGTCTTAGATGTGGGTATATGGATTGTGACTGCACAATGTATAACTTGGGCTGGAGTTAAAGTTAAAGAAGAGACTCGAAAAATTTCAGAGGGCACTTCAATAATAGAAGTCGTGGGAGATGGAATAGTCTCAGTCGAGACACCAGCCTTGGTCGATGAGGAGTGGGACAAATTTGAACCATTCTCGATTAATGCCACAGGTGCAGAAAAAAAATCAAATGAAATAGGAGATTCATGTCATAAAGGAAAAGGCGAAGGATTGGTCACATGGTCAGATATAACTCGAGGTGTTTCAGAACTAGATGACTTGGAGTATAAGGGAAGAGAACTAGCAAATGGGAAAACATTTTCACAGAACTTTACATCTCGGGAAACAAAAAAAGATTCGGTTTCAAGATCAAAGAATCGCCAACCCTTTTGAGAAGATGGGTAACCAAGGAAGACACAAGACCTACTCCGAGCCTCAAATTTTTCGGATGGCTTTCGAAGTCGATAAGCATATGCAAGGCAACCAAATACACGCAAATGAGACATACGAGGAGGACGAGAATAGAGACGCTCATAAGGACTCTTATACCCAAGCAATGGAGATTGAAGATGATTGATAAGGGAGACTAGAGTCAAAATACATTCACCCCAAAACTTTATATGAAGCTGAGCCTGGAATCCAAGTGCAGGAGCAACATTCAAAATATGACGATGTTTGTGTTCAACACGACCATTCTGTTGCGGAGTATAGTGCAAAGAAGTCTGATGAAGGATACCTTTAGTGGAAAAAAGAGAACGCAAAAGAGAAAACTATGTCCTGTTATCTGTGCGGAAGCATTTAATTGTAGATGAAAACTGAGTTTGAACAATTGCACAAAATTCAATAACAATAGAAGGAACAACAATTTTTTCAGATAACAAATAAACCCAAACAGTACGAGAATAATCATCCACAAGAGTCAAAAAATAGTAAGCTCCACTGGTGGATGGAAAACGATAAGGACCCCACAAATCACAATGGATAAGATCAAAAGGAGCAATAGACGAACTAGAACTTAATGGAAAATGATCTCTAGTTTGCATGGCACGAAAACATGCCGAACAATCATGATCAAAATGTGACACAACTTTAGGAAGATGAGAAAGAACAGAGTTTGAGGGATGACCCAATCGGCAATGCCATAACCAAGCATCATCACGAATAGCCACGGCATGGTGCGCTTGAAGATCAACCCATCGCGTAAATCCATAGACTCCATTACTCTGAACTCCCACCCCAATCAGAGTCTTCGAAGTTAGGTCATGTACCATACACAATTGACCGGTAAATTCAAGTGCCATTAAAGTATTTTCAAGAAACTGGCTAACATATATCAGATTTTGCTCTAATTCTGGAACATATAAAATATTGGAAAGAATCAATCCATCAATAATAACTACAGTACAAATCTGCACAGCCATCGATTTTCTATTATCCGGCAAAGTAACCAAACGAGGAGTAACAAGAGACATATTATATAGTAAAGAGATATCACTCATCATGTGATGATTAGCACCGGAATCTATAATCCAATTACCATGAAAACTGGGATTCTTACCAGTGTGTTGTACATCTTCAGTAGACGTAGATTTCGGTGCATGAGCCAGTAGTGACTTTAAGAAATTCCACTGATCATCGGAAAATATCGGCATACCAGCAGCCCCTGCAACTGCCCCTATCCCAGAAGATGCTGAAACTACATTCGCTGTAGGCTGACCGCGACCATTACCTCTACATCGAGCATTCCGACCACGTCCTCACACACGTACACCACCACGACTCTTCTCCTTCCCCAATAGCTGTAGCACAACACCAGGGTTTTTGACAGAGATCTGTGGACGATCACCCCACCAGTCCGGATAACCATAAACTGCATAGAAACTCTCAAGGTTGTGTCCCGAAAACTCACAAGCAGCACATACCGCCACGGAGCTTTCATGCTTACCACTAGATAACTTATGTGATTGCGCAACAAAAGCCATAGTTTCTTTCTTATCATCTCGTGTTCTTGTGACTATACGGTGACGCTCCTCTAAAATAATTTTATGATAGACTTGATTAAGAGTGGGCAATCTATCACTAGTCAAAATATTAGAACGAACTGTGCCAACAACTGCATCATCCAATTCCAAGAGAAATTGGTGCACACGTTCGTTCTCTTGGCATCGTAAATATTTCATGGCGGCGTCACAACTGATCCACCTACAACAACACTGAAATTCCACATCATAGACTCCAAGTTCAGTCCAAAGTTTCTTTAGTTTACCAAAATATTCTACAACTGAGTTACCACCTTGTCGGCACATCGCTAACTCCCCCTTAAGTTGATATATGCGTGGTCCATTTCCCATAGAAAACCGTTCAGACAATTCATACCAAAGAATCTTTGTTGAATCAACAAAAGATACCGTAGATCGAATATGAGGATCCACAGTGTTCGATACCCATTGCACCAACAATGAATTTATTGTTAACCAGTCTTCTGTCAACCCTACACCGGGATGAAGATCCATGATACTCACATCAATAAAACTGATGAGAATCCTAGGACCAGGTACCCTGCAATTGGTAAGCCCCAATAACAATTGGACCGACCCAAGTAATAAAAAGCGAACTCGCGCGGCCCAGAATCGCCAACTTAGCATATTTGAGATAAATTGGTCCGATATTCAGTGATGGGACCGAAGTTGGACTTGGCAAAATAGAAGGGCGTTTGACAAATGGCCCCATGGTTCGGTCCAAACGGTTATAGCTTACACGTTCCATGCTTCGGGCCTCCACACGTTTGCCACGCTTCGGGCTAGATCACGCAGGCCACGCTTCGGTCCTGGCCAAGTTTTACAATGTGCGACAACAACCTTCAACAAACTTATAAGCGGCAATTACAGGGCGTGGATTACACATGCCTTCAGCTCTATAAATACAGACCTTTTGGACGTGTAAGAACAGGCTGTTACTCTGCCGGAGTTCTTATCGCTTTCTAATACCTCGTCATATTCATAAACATATGATGTATCTTGAAATGAACTGTTTGATTAGTGAATCGACTAAGAGCATTTCCTGCTCTTAGTCAAGTGGTTTTTTCCCCATTTCCCGGGGTTTTCCACTCTAAATTGCCTTGCCCATTTCTTTATTTGCTTTATTTAATCGTTTCCCTACCACAAACAAATTAAAACCGAGTTTGTTTCTTAACGAACCGGACGACTGTTAATACTCCCTAAAAAGGGACCATAACATTTACTATTTAAAAAAAATAAAAAATGTAAACCGTTTGTTAACCGATAACCCAACGGTTAATCCATAGTGGATGCGGGGGCGGGTAATAAATGAATGAGGCGGGTCAGGGCGGGGAACGGTACACATTGTGTTAGACGTGGCGGGTAATGGTTACTGGTATAACCGTGTTATATCCCCCGTTGCCATCCCTAGAGGAGGGGATTGGTAAGGATGTCAGCCAATTGATCATCGGTCTTGAAAAAATTCACTTGAATGATTTTTTCATTAACTAATCTAAATTTGATTTCATAGACTTCAGTACCGCTACATAGCTTAACACTTTCTTGGCTGTGAAGATGATTTTCATGAGCCTCAATCATAAAGCTAAACAGGTAACTAATAGAAAACATGATATCTAGCCTTATTGCATATGAATATAGAAGACTTCCTATTAAGCTTCGGTATAACGTGGCATCAGTCAATTCTGGGTCATTTCCCTTACAGTTTTATTTTAAGGACTTAATTGTAAAACGAGTCATAAGTCGCCTAGTATTTCGTTTGAGCATAAATAATGAAACCATATTCTTGATGTACCTCTATCCCCAAAAAATAGCTAATCAATCAATGTTAATACGTGGAATTATGGCGACGGTCAAACCAGACGGGTCAGGTGTGTAGAGATGACGTCTAGATAACCATCGGTGTATTTGTTGAATACATGATCAACAATTGATGCGTAAAAGCATATCGGTATGTTGTTACTTAACGTTGGATGATCCCAATCGACAACTTTATTGCGTTGATCGACACCCACCAACACCCGATTGATAGTGAATGATGATTTTGACGATTGACATGGTCCGCAGATACAAAATGTCAACAATGACTGCCACCAATATCAGACAGCACCGCACGGCATTTTGGCACTAAAAGTCATATAAATCAACTCGAGGATGGCTCATGAGACATGGGCAAATTTTGTAATTAATTATTCATCTTTAACCCCTATAAAATAAGGTAGAAGAGATGTAATAGCCGAGAAAAAAGGTACGACAAAACAAATAGTAGGAAATGTAGCGGTAAAGTCTAGACGAGAGATAATGAGAGATACGGGAACGAAAGAACGTAAAAGGGAACGAAAAATAGAAAAGTAAAGAAAAGTAAAGATAAAGATAAAAGAGGGGTCAAAAGCAAAAGAAGGAGGGGTAAAAGTGTGAATTAGAAAAGTTAGGATGTCTATAAATAGGGGTGAGGAGGCCCAAAAACGAGTTAATCATCATTAAGACCCGAAAATCCGAAAATACCCGCAAAGAAGGAAATTATCGCGAATTTTTCCCATGCATGCATTTTATCGCGAATTTTTGGATGAGCATATTGTCGCGGATTTTCGTTGAAGAGTAAATTGTCGCGGAAATCTGGACAGTGCAATATTATCGCGAAAAACGTTACAAGTGAAAATTGTCGCGGAAATCGGACCAAAGGAGAAATTATCGCGAAAAACGTGACAAGTGCAATATTATCGCGGAAATCGGACCAAAGGTGAAATTATCGCGGATTTGTGATTTCAGCATAGAATTGTCGCGAATTTCGAGGAAAAAGTGGAATTAAGTGTTTTCGTTACGTCTCGACGTCGGATCGGGAGAGGAAAAGGACACGTGGGGTCTACGGTAATCACATGGTTAACAATAAGATAATAACGTCGGAATTCGAATAACTAAGACCTGTTACGAAATGCAGGGGAAGCACGGGAGGATTATAACAAGCTAAAGCGAACGGTAAGCGGAGTGAACACAATATAGTAAGGGAAGGTTCAGACTTANGACCAAGTCCCCAGCCATCAATAACACTGGACGAACCTCTTTATCGTGTCTTTTAACCATTCTCTTCTTACACACTTCCATCCGAATAGCCGCTCTTTCTCTAAGGTCATCGATGCAACTAAGATCCAACTTTCGCATATCTTCATTTAATGCCTCATCGTAAGCAATAACTCTCTCGGATAAAATAGTTACTTCTGCCGGGGAAACGGCTTTGGAGCCATACACTAATGAAAAAGGACTAAATCCTGTGGTAGATCTCGGTGATGTTCGATATGCCCACATTACATTATGCAACTTGTCCACCCATGATACTTTGTGTAACGACCCTAATTTGGGCCTAGTTGTTTTGTTAAAATATGATAATTAAAAACGGAATATTCGAATGCAAACTTAAAACATAGTTCGAATCATAAAAGTACGACGGCATAATTTAGAGTGTTCTCCAAACGACCGGACTCTATCACCGGACAACCGACGACCTCCTTCCCATGCCCCTCTCATACCTCGTCTGCGTCACCTACAAAATTTGTAAAGCGTTCACAATCTATTAAAGGAAACTTCACCCACACTATACATTATCATCACATTTCTTAGTTACACCGTATACACCCACATGAATCATTCCATTTAACCGTTTTCTTATTTCCTTCTTCTTTTACCCTTACCATTCCCATTATACTTTAACTTTACTATTGCCGAGAGTAACATGCTCGGTGCATGTCCCGCCCAAGCCAACCGTTAGCTGTTGGATGACTCGACGGGCCATATGCTTCCCTTCCCCGGGTGGTTACTTAGGCGCTACCCCTTTTTCCACCCAGATCCGTTCTGCCCTTTTCGTACGTATCTTATCCTCTTTGGAACTTATCGTTCCCTTCATCAGGCATGCCCTTCCTTTGGCGAATCGTGTACTCGGCACGATGTCGGGTTCTGTCGGACTGTCCATCCTTCCTCACCCCGAGTCTTTATTAACATTTATCTCGTTCATTCGTGTCTTTTCCTTTCATCTTTATTAACCCAATCCCGTTTCCTAAGTCTGAGCCTTCCCTTACTATATTGTGTTCACTCCGCTTACCGTTCGCTTTAGCTTGTTATAATCTTCCCGTGCTTCCCCTGCATTTCGTAACAGGTCTTAGTTACTCGAATTCCGACGTTATTATCTTATTGTTAACTATGTGATTACCGTAGACCGTACGTGTCCTTTTCCTCCCACGATCCGACTTCGAGGCGGAACGAAAACACTCGAACTTAGTATTTCCGAGACAATCCACCTCTGCATTGAAATCCGTGATAATAATACACTGGGATCGAAATCCGCGACTATTCTACACTGGGGATGAAATCCGCGATAATTTATGCCTAACTGTAAATTCGCGACAATTTTACTCTTCGTAATTTCCACGACAATTTTGCCCTTCGTAATTTCCGCGACAATTTTACCCTTCGTAATTTCTGCGACAATTTTGCCCTTCGTAATTTCCGCAACAATTTTGCACTTCAAAATTTCCGCGACAATTTTACCCTTCGTAATTTCCGCAACAATTTCCTTCTTCGCGGCAATTTTCGAATTTTCGTGTCTTAATGATGATTAACTCGTTTTTGGGCCTCCTCACCCCTATTTATAGACATTCTAACTTTTCTAATTCACATTTTAACCCCTCCATCCTTTGCTTTTGACCCCTCTTTTATCCTTTTCGTTACTTTTCTATTTTTCGTTTCCTTTTACGTTCTTTCGTTCCCGTATCCCTCGTTATCTCTCGTATAGACTTTCCCGTTACATTCCCTACTATTTGTTTCGTCGTACCTTTTTCTCGGTTATTACATCCTTCCCCACTCATTTTGAGTTTCGTCTCGAAACTCGTGCGTACCAATCTTCCATTAACTCCGGCGCTCTCTGTCTAATTTCTCGTTCCGTTTCCCATGTAGCTTCCCTCTCTCCTTGATTGGACTATTGTACTTTCACCATGGGGATTTGTTTGTTTCTGAGCATTCTTTCCTCTCTGCCTAGGATCTTTACTGGGACTTCCTCGTACGTTAGTTCCAAGGTTATCTCTATGGGTTCCCCAACACATTCTTGAATCCCTTCAGTCACCCTCCTCCTTAGTTGGGATACATGGAACACGTTGTGTATCCCCACCATTTCCTCCGGAAGCTTCAGCTGATATGCTAGGTTTCCGATCCTTCGTTCCACCTCATATGGTCCGATATACCGGGGGCTCAGCTTCCCTGTCCTTGTGGTCCTTAGCACCCCTTCATAGGTGATACCTTCAGGTATGCGTGATTCCCAACTTTTAACTCTAAGGGTCTCCTTTTTGTGTCTGCCCAACTTTTGTATCGGTCTTGTGCCGCCTTAATGTTCTTTCGTATCACGGCTACCTTTTCAATGGTGACTTCCACTAATTCTGTCCCTGTGGTCGTTCTCTCTCCCACCTCATACCAACATAGCGGTGTACGACACTTCCTCCCGTACAATGCCTCATATGGCGCCACGCCAATGCTGCTCTAAAAGCTATTATTGTACGCAAATTCCACTAGCGGTAGGAAATCCTCCCAACCTCCCTTAAACTCCAATACACATGCCCGTAACATATCCTCCATAATTTGTTTGGTTCTCTCGGTCTGACCATCAATCTGTGGATGATAGGCTGTGCTCATGCATAACTGAGTTCCGAGCGATTTCTGTAAACTTTGCCAAAATCTAGACGTGAATCTCTTGTCCTTGTCTGACACGATACTTACTGGAACTCCATGTAATTTGACTATGTTATCCACATATATTCTGGCTAGCCTGTCCACTCCGTACGTTGTCTTGACTGCTAAAAAGTGAGCAGCCTTCGTAAGACGGTCCACCACCACCCATATCGCGTCGTTCTTTCGTGGGCTCTTGGGGAGTCCTACCACAAAGTCCATGCCGATGCTATCCCATTTCTACTCTAGAATTTCTAAGGGTTGCAGTTCTCCCCCCGGGCGTTGGTGTTCGGCCTTAACTCGTTGGCAGTTTTCGCATTTGGCCACAAAGTTGGCAATCTCGTTTTTCATTCCATTCCACCACCAGTGCGTCTTTAGGTCCCGATACATCTTAGTACTTCCTGGGTGAACTGAGAAAGCTGAACTGTGTGCTTCCGTCATAATCTTCTTCCTTAGCTCTGGCCTGTTTGGTACCCATATACGTTCATTCATTCGGATTAGCCAATCGCTTCATTTGCCTATTTCTATTTTATCGGTTCTGTTTCCCTCTTCTCGCGTTACGGGTTTCTCAGGGTCTGATATCTGTGCTTCTAGTACCTCCTCCAGTATCCCTGGCTTCGCGGTGACCGTCCCTAAGATGACCGTGGTCGATTCTACCACTTCCAGTTGCAGGTTCTCCATTTCCCTTACCAATGTGTTGGCTAGCGCGCCATGAGTCTTCCTGCTCAGTGCATCGTCTACCTGGTTTGCCTTTCCGGGGTGGTACTGAATGTCCAGATCATAATCTTTTATCAGTTCTAACCATCTCCGTTGTCTCATGTTAATCTTCCTCTGAGTGAATAGGTACTTCAAACTCTTGTGGTCGGTGAATATCTCGCACTTCACACCGTACAGGTAATGTCTCCAAATCTTGAGTGCGAATACCACCACGGCTAATTCCAAATGATGTGTCGGGTAGTTCAACTCGTGTATCCTCAATTGACGGGATGCATATGCTATAACTTTCCCCCCCTGCATCAGTACACACTCGAGTCCTTCTTTCGATGCGTCGTTGTATACCGTGAAATCCTGTCCTAGTGTGGGTAATACTAGTATTGGAGCATATGTCAATTTCATTTTGAGACATTCGAAACTCTCTTCGCATTTCTCATCCCACGTATACCTTGTTTCCTTTCGGGTCAAATTTGTCAACGGTTTAGCAATCCTTGCGAACACTTCGATGAATTTCCGATAGTACCCGGCTAATCCTAAGAAGCTCCTTACTTTTCGAGCATTTGTCGGTCTTGGCCAATTCGTCACTGTTTCTATCTTTGTTGGGTCTACCGTCACCCCCCCTGCTGATATCACGTGGCCAAGGAAAGCTATGTTGTTCATCCAGAATTCACACTTGCTGTATTTGGCATAAAACTTCTCTTGTCTGAGAGTCTGTAATACCATTCTCAGATATTGCTCGTGTTCTTCCTGGTTGCGAGAGTAAACTAGGATGTCATCAATGAACACCACCACCAACTTGTCTAGGTATTGACGAAATACCAGATTCATCAAATCCATGAAAATTGCTGGGGAATTAGTTAATCCAAACGGTACCACCGTGCATTCGTAATGGTCGTACCTCGTTCGAATGGCTGTCTTCGGTATGTCTCAATCTCTTACTCGGACTTGATGATACCCTGACCTCAAGTCTAATTTTGAGAACACCTTCGCGCCTTGTAACTGATCAAACAAGTCATCGATCCTAGGCAACGGGTACTTATTCTTTATCGTGACCTTGTTTAATTCTCGGTAGTAGTAGCACAATCTTAACTCGCCGCTTATCTTTCTAACAAATAACACTGGTGCTCCCCAAGGGGAGTTGCTTGGCCTTAGAAATCCTTTTTCCAATATCGACTCAATCTGTTGTTTCAGTTCCTGCATCTCTCAGGGTGCCATTCGGTATGGAGCCTTAGAAATCGGTTGCGTTCCAATAAGCAGTTCTATTCCCATTTCTACTTCTCTTTGAGGCGGTTGCCCCGGTAGCTCGTCGGGAAATACATCACTGTATTCACAAACCACTGGAACGGACTCCAATGGTGTCTCTTCTTATTTCCGTTTTCTTATTTCCTTCTTCTTTTACCCTTATCATTCCCATTATACTTTAACTTTACTGTTGCCGAGAGTAACATGCTCGGTGCATGTCCCGCCCAAGCCAACCGTTAGCTGTTGGATGACTCGACGGGCCATATGCTTCCCTTCCCCGGGTGGTTACTTAGGCGCTACCCCTTTTTCCACCAGATCCGTTCTGCCCTTTTCGTACGTATCTTTTCCTCTTTGGAACTTATCGTTCCCTTCATCAGGCATGTCCTTCCTTTGGCGAATCGTGTACTCGACACGATGCCGGGTTCGGTCGGACGGTCCATCCTTCCTCACCCCGAGTCTTTATTAACATTTATCTCGTTCATTCGTGTCTTTTCCTTTCCTCTTTATTAACCGAATCCCGTTTCCTAAGTCAGAACCTTCCCTTACTATATTGTGTTCACTCCGCTTACCGTTCGCTTTAGCTTGTTATAATCTTCCCGTGCTTCCCCTGCATTTCGTAACAGGTCTTAGTTACTCGAATTCCGACGTTATTATCTTATTGTTAACTATGTGATTACCGTAGACCGTACGTGTCCTTTTCCTCCCACGATCCGACTTCGAGGCGGAACGAAAACACTCGAACTTAGTATTTCCGCGACAATCCACCTCTGCCTTGAAATCCGTGATAATAATACACTGGGATCGAAATCCGCGACAATTCTACACTGGGGATGAAATCCGCGATAATTTATGCCTAACTGTAAATTCGCGACAATTTTACTCTTCGTAATTTCCGCGACAATTTTGCCCTTCGTAATTTCCGCGACAATTTTACCCTTCGTAATTTCCGCGAAAATTTTGCCCTTCGTAATTTCCGCGACAATTTTGCCCTTCGAAATTTCCGTGACAATTTTACCCTTCGTAATTTCCGCGACAATTTCCTTCTTCGCGGCATTTTTCGAATTTTCGTGTCTTAATGATGATTAACTCGTTTTTGAGCCTCCTCACCCCTATTTATAGACATTCTAACTTTTCTAATTCACATTTTAACCCCTCCTTCCTTTACTTTTGACCCCTATTTTATCTTTTTCTTTACTTTTTTATTTTTCGTTTCCTTTTACGTTCTTTCGTTCTCGTATCCCTCGTTATCTCTCGTCTAGACTTTACCGTTACATTCCCTACTATTTGTTTCGTCGTACCTTTTTCTCGGTTATTACAATCACGTTATACCGTCCCATTGATGTTAAAAGGGAAAGTAGTCATCGGAGAAGAGTGTTGGCTGAAATCACCACCTAAAGCCCCTGCTGAAATCGACCCAAATGCAACCGATGGAACCCCTACATGAATTTGACGAGATTGGTTACTGCCCATACCGGTATTTTGTTTCTACCACCCATAAAAAATGGCCGGTGCACTTACACCACTGGAGGACATGGAGTGTACGTTGTTTGGGAAAACATCAGGCACCAAAGGTACACCCCCAGTAGCATTTTTTGGTAACAATACTGGAACAATAGAGCTCTGAGCTCTAATTTCAGAAATAGGATGAGATAACAAACCAGTAATTACTGATGTTGGAACATTTTTTGACAAATTAGGATTTAGGGCAAAATTCTTATTTTGCCTATTTCTGAATGGGGTAAGCGGAGGAAACTCCTCCGAAGTCGGAATTACCGACGGAATATTATCGGGATCCGCCATGTTCCGATACCATGAGAAAATTAAAAAGATTGCAATATCCAAGGAACTAAATCACAGCAACCACGTTCAAGAAAGGAAAAAAATGTTCAGCCCCGTTAACCTCTAAACAAAGCCTATTTATATTATGTTTTGCTTTTTCTTGGGGGATGATGGTGACCAAAGTATTTGTGATGAAAGTGACGATTGGTTCGATCGAAAGAAGACAATAATTTTTTATGTGGAAGCAACGGAATAATGGGGAGAAAATCATTGTGGTAGAGGTAAAAGGCAAATTCCTTATCCGTTAAAGGTATTGCGTTATACGACTACAATAAACCCTATGAACTCTTGTGAAAATAACAGGAACCCATATTAAAAAATTGTGGATCTCGCTTCTTTAATCCCACCATGATTTATACGCTATTTGGAGTGAACCAAATGAAGCCACAAGTCCAGTGCCAAACCAAGTCTATCCAGGTCCAAGTGAAACTAAAGACAACTTTTACTCCTCATGTTTCACATCCTCCGAGTTTGCGGTTTTATATACCAATGCATATATAATTCTTAAAAGGGGCTCCATGCATTCCTAACACTTAATAGTGTCCGAAGTAATCTGGATTTAAGAGTTCATTTGTAATTTTACTTTATATCTTTTGATAGTTCTGTACAATTGTATATGTAGATACAAAAGAAAGAGAAATGAAACCAAATGATTACTATCTGTTGTGCTGTCATATTCCCTCTTGTGATGCCTATAGACCCTTCTTTGATTTAAATCATGACATATCTTGACTATGCAGAGGACCATCATTAAGTCTAACGTGTTATAGATTTCCAACATCCCCTCCACAAATTGGAATGTCTTGATCAGATCTAAAGTTTAACTTATTTAAGCATTCAGACAGAAAAGGCAGGGATATCTTTTGTAAACATATATGCAACTTGATTGTGGCTGTTAACATGTATAAGTCGAATGAATCCCAGTTGGCATTCGTTTCTCACCAGGTGACAATCGACTTCGAGATGTTTCGTTCTTTCATGAAACACGTGATTGGAAGCTATTTGGATCACCTTTCAATTGGCAAGGTTAATGGCATTGATAGATCTTTTAGCATGTATGATATCCATTTGAGTTCACAAACAATCGCTCCTAAACTTCGTTATTCTGCCTCCGCGATTGACCGAGATAACGTCGGTTGTTTCTTGTGTTTCCACGAGATCAACGATGATTCATGCATTATTGAATATCATGTCAATTATCATAGTGTGTCAATACAAGAAGCCCAGTCTGCATCACAATATCCTTGGATTTTCATAGCTGAAACCCCACGACTTGTAGTGTAAAATAGTCCTCTTTTTACTGTACCCAGAAATAGCGTACAACATTAACCGCAACAACCCAATGAGATCGGCCTAGCTTTTGCATAAATTGACTAAGTTGTTGAGTAGTGTAGGCCAGATCTGGTCTGGTAAATCTGATGTAAAACAACCTACCAACCAATCTTCGATAACAGATCATCAATTAGATCGATATCACGTGTATTTAACTTTAAACCTTGTGGAAAAGGTGTTGATGATGGTTTTGATCCTTCAAGTCATGCATCTTTGATAATATCTAGGATGTACCTTCTTTGGTTAAAGAATAAGTCAGCGGCAGAATGATCAATTTCCAGACCCAAGAATTATTTGCCCAAACCCATGTCTTTAATAGTGAATGTCACGTTTAGGGATCGTCCTTCAAATATATGAATTATTATTACCTATAATAAGAATATCATCTACATATACAAGTAAGTCAATAAAATCAATAGAATCTTGCTTCACGAAAAGGAAATGATCATGAGATGATGGTTTGAATCCGTAAGCCACCAGATGCTTTGTCAATTCCACATTCAATTGTCTTGATGCATGTTTTAGACCATATTATGATCTATTTAAATTGCAAACAAGACTATCTTAAGGTAGTTGTAACCTTTCCGGAGGCAACATATAGACTTCCTCCTTTTATTTCCCATGGAGTAAAGAATTATTTACATCTAATTGACGTAAATTAAAGCCATTAAGTGCTGCCATCTCCAACACGAGTCTTATAGTCACTTGCTTTGCACCATGGAGAAGCTGTCATGATAGTCCAATCTCTCGATTTGGTTATAGTCTTTTGCAACCAAACGTGCCTTATACTTGGCAAGTGTACCTTCATAATGCAATTTTGTCTTATAAACCCATTGCAGCCAATAGCCTTTTTCCCGGATGGTAAGCTTGTCAATGTCCATGTATTGTTCATATTGAGAGCATCAAGTTCTTTGCTCATTGCCATAATTAAATTCTCTAAATTCTTTGCCTCTGCATAGGTCTATGGGTCAGAAATAGCATCTACATCAGCAAGAAATCCCATATGTGCAACTGAATGATTTGGTGAATGAAAATAAGGGAATACTGATGAAGTATAGGTAGTGAGTTTGGTCGGTGGATGTCAGGTGTTGCAACATAGTCTAAGAGCCAAGTAGGTGCCCTAGTTTGACATGAGCTTGTTTTAAGTGGTTTAGGTTCATGATAAGTGGCATCGAGGTTTTTGTAAGGATTGGATAAGGTTAACGATGAGGATTTAGATGAAGAAGAAGGAGTAATCTTAACGGGGTCAGGTTCATCCACCATGGTATCCCCAAAGGTGTTAATATGATTTTGTAGACAAGTGTCGTAGTCCTCTACACACTCAGTGGTATTGGAAGACATTCATGAGAAGCAGTAAACTACAAACGGGATTCACAGAAAGGAAAGATATTTTAAAAAAACCTGACATTTCTAGAAAAGGTTATTCATTTGGATAATAGATCAAAAACTCGATATACCTTCTTGTCAGATGAGTAGCCGAAGAAGATACATTGACTTCCTCTAGGAGCAAATTTATTCTTGTGAGGTGTTTTGTCACAAATGTAGGTTAGACATCCAAAGGTTCGAAGATGAGTATAATTTGGATCACTTTTATGCAATCTATTCGAGGGTGATTTCCATGACACTAAAGGGGATGATGTTTGATATTATCCGAGTGTATTTTTGTAATTTAGATACCTTAGGAATCTTCTTGCATGTTTCCAAGGGGATGGTGTTTGATATTATGGTATTTTTAATAGTTAGAGATGATTTCTAGATGAAATAACGTCGGGGGTATTTTCATGATTTAGATTTTGCCAGGTGTGATCGGTGCATCCATTATAGTATTTTTGGTATTCTGAGATGATTTCGAGATGAAATGACATCAGGGTTATTTTCGTAATTTGGACGCCTCCAGACCCGATCGAGACGTCCACTATAGTACTTTTGGTAGTCTGAGATATTTTCGAGATGGAATGGCATAGGGGATATTTTCGTCATTTTTGGGCATACCGGGGTAATATGAAAAGATTCAAATGATGTCTCGATATTTTTGGATAATTTCGGTTAGAAATAGCGCTAGGGATATTTTCATAATTTGGGACCCTAGAGACGTTTCGGTTAATGTCCGGCTATAGTTTGGATATCATGTGAGTAATGTTGAGATAGATTCATGTTGAAGGTGTTATTGCTTCTTTTCTCACGATACGGGTCGATCGAAAAATATCTCGAGTATCCGTGACATTACTATAAACATCCAAGTGAAATTGGGTATTTTTTGATAAATTGGCAAAATTGGGTTGAATTGAATGAGACTGGTCTTCTGACCATAGATAAGTTAATGAACTAGTTTTTCTATAAATACAGGTTCTATGCATTAAAAAAATGGGAGAATCTCAACATCTTTGAAAAAAATTTCTAAGTCTTAAAATGCGAGATGAATAGTGAAATCCGCGGTGAATAGTGTTTTCTTTCATGAATAGTGAAATCTGTGGTGAATAGTGATATCGAAATGAATAATAAATATGTGGTGAATAGTGATTCTAGTGATGAATAGTAAATCTACTGTGAATAGTGTTTCCTCGGCATGAATAGTAAATCAGTGGTGAAATAGTGTTTTCAGACGTGAATAATGTTTCACGGCATACCCATTGTTTTGGAGATTTCATATTTATTCAGTGTTCAGGTTTTTGATACATCATTTATTTTGAGCACGTAGAGATGCACTACAGTCAAATTTTTAGTGGTGAATTTGCATTTGGAGGCCAAATTTTCGGTGAATTATTTCAATGAATAGTGATTCAACGTTTTCGTCCCGGTTTTCATTATCAAGCTCATTTCTTGCTCCAGATTGAGTCTACCTCTTTTATTTTGATCAACAAGACCATATTTTGATATGTTGAACTTTATTATAGTGAAACACTCAGGTAGAGCTTTGCTCTCCAGAGGACGTAACCCCACACATTG
Source organism: Utricularia reniformis (assembly GCA_009725065.1). Classification (NCBI taxonomy): domain Eukaryota; kingdom Viridiplantae; phylum Streptophyta; class Magnoliopsida; order Lamiales; family Lentibulariaceae; genus Utricularia; species Utricularia reniformis. The sequence goes on along the minus strand of RWGZ01000861.1, from coordinate 263,636 downwards.
TGGGTCCAACCTCTTAATTCTTTGTGTCTTAACAACAACAACAATTTTTTTTTAAAAAAAGTAAATTAAATAATTGATTGATTTGAAAAAATATTTTAAGACAAGATCAGTGTTCTATTGATTAGATAGGTGAATGTTAATATGGCTTCTCCCAAAAATGTGTTTGTTAAGCCGGCGTGAATGAGTAAGGTTCTAGCCATTTGAACAAGATAATTGTGTTTTCGCTCAACCACACCATTTTCTTGAGGCGTATGAGTACAACACTTTTGATGTAGGATGTCATATGAGCTGAAAAGGTGTTGACAGGTTCAAGGATCGAATGGTGTGAATTTTGGTTGAAAATCGAGTTTGTGCCATCTTGAGAAAATCAGCTAATAAGTCATGTGTTCGCCCCTTTAGAAGTCATTAGGTAAGTCAAAATACATCTACTGTAAGCATGGCTTTCTGTATGGTCCCCAAATATCTATATGCATGTGTTCAAGATTGAATGTATTATTGAATGAACTGGAAAAGGGAGGCGTTGGATTTTGCCAAGGTTACATGCATCACATGGAATGTCATGTTCAAATTTAAATTTTGTTTGAACAAAAGATTGCATAACTTTGAAATTTGAATGTCCTAAACGAGTATGCCACAACCAAAAGTTCTTTGAAGACAAATTAAAAGTAGGGGAATAAGAAACAACCGCATTCACTTGAGTCCTAGGTAAGACATATACATGAGCTAGATTGGAAGCTGGATTTTTCGGTGACTTTGGCTGACAAAAAGAGTTTTGATAAAAAAAACATAGTCGATTCCTTAGCATCGCCTTAGCAAGGACCTCAAAAGTTTTCTGGTCCTGCACAAGACAATGTGAATTGAAAAATTTTAAATCGACTCTAGAAGATTGGATGAGATTTGAGAGAGACAAAAGGTTGAATTTGAATGTTGGGATATAAAATACATCTTGAAGAACCAAGGATGACTACGAATGATTTTTCTGCTTTAGTGATAATTTTCGGACAAACCATAAGGTAGGATTACATGAATTAGTTTGCTAAGTAACCAAGATGATTCAAATAGATTCAATGTTGCTGCACATATGACTCGTTGCCCCGGTATCAAATATCATGCTCGGGAACTTATGCAAGAATTTAGGAAATTAACACATAGTGCACCGGATGTACCTGCAAAATCGACTTGTCCTACAAAGTTGGTAGCTTCGATCGGTTCGTTGCTTGGTTCTCCAAATGATGTCTCTAGCGAACTTTCCATTACTAGATTTGAATATGCTTTTGGATGTTCTTTCCTTGTGCATTTCGTAGTTCCTTGTACCAACCTGGAACACCATAAATCAAAAAACATTTGTCAAAAGTGTGTCCTCTCTTTTGACACATTGAACATTTCATGGTTTCGTGGGTTCCCCCCTTAATGTTGCGTTGAGCTTTGTTTCCCATTCCTCCCTCTTTGAAAGTATTGTTGGTGTGAACTTTGACTATCATAGCCACATTATCTCCAATAATAAGTTGCATCTCCCTTTGTTGTTCGATTTTAGATATCATTGCAAAAATCTTTCATAGACTTAGCATGGGTTCCATCATCAAAATCTGGTTAACTGTGACAACATAATATTCTTGAAGTTCTCTAAGAAATTGAGTTGCCTTAATAAAGTTTTCACTTTCCATGTGTTGTTTTCAAATATTGCAACTACGAGTCACTGATGCTGCACATTTACACATTCGAATGGGAAGTGCTCTACCAAGTTCTTCCCAAAGGGCTTTAAGCTTGTTAAAGTATGCAGTTACAATCATTCCCCCTTGACTGGAGTGTTGACTTCCCGTTGAATCCGTGAGAACAAGGGACCATTCGCCTCAGCAAAGCGTTCTTCAATCTCTAGTCACAAACTATGTGCATCAATCGCATAAACAAAGGCTTATGATATCTCTCCTATCATGGAGTTAAGACTCCAAGATCTAACCATGGAATCAAGTGATTTCCATGTTAGATAATTTGAGGTATTTGAATATGGTGTTATGACATCTCATGTTATAAACCCCAACTACATTCTGCCTTCCAGAGCCAGTCCCATAGCCTTACGACATGCTTGTAGTTCTTTCCATTCAGCAAGTTTGTGACAATAATCTACCCAGGATGTTCATGACTTGCTAATCTCATGGGATCGAAAGTAGCAATTTTAAAACAATCACACCTTCGGTTTTGTTGTCTACTGTTTTCTCCATTGTAGAAAAGTAATGATAGAGTAGAAAGTTCAGCAAATATGCTTCGATACCATGAAAAGTGTCTAAAGTAATATGGATTCAAGAGTTCATTTGTAATTTTACTCTATATATTTTGATAGTTCTATATAGTTGTATTTGTAGATTCAAAAGAAAGAGAAATGAAACGAAATGATTACTATAGGTTGTGTTGTCATATTCCCTCTTGTGTTGCCTATAGATCCTTCCTTCATTTAAGGCATGAAATATCTTGACTATGCAGAGGACCATCATTACATCCAACGTGTAATAGATTTCCAACAATCACCCACACCTTACGAGTCGTCTTGCAATCAACACTTCCTTGTCGTAGGAACTACCATGATCCCTAACATCTGCCCCGTAGGGGCCATTTTGTTCAGCTTTTTGCAACACACGAAGGAGAAAAAATGTGTTACTTTGAGCCATACCTACCCTCGATGTGGTCATACCTTCATCTAGCACATTCTATGCTTTTAATCAACTAGGACGTTGCATACTTCCTTATCATGTGTAAGGGACCACTCCATGACTTACTTATATCATAAGCTTCATTACCGGTTCAAATGCATGCAAATCGATAAAATCGAATGTTACATAGTGTGGGTGCCACATTCACTAGCCTCTAGACTAGCAATGACCTAGGAGTCTGTAACGCCCGTAAATCCGGAAATACTGAATTGCGAAATAGTACATGATTGAAATGCAAAATATTAAAATGAAGTTTTGAAGTTCAATACTTAACAACGAGGCATGTAACAAAACAAGGTTCACTACTTCAAATTGAAAGGACTAGATATTTAACTGAGGCAACCTACGACCTCTTCGTTCGCCATCTCACTCCTCAGTCTCTCCAACGACAGAATCTGTAAAGCGGTCACAATTTATTTAATGAAATTTCACTATTAATAATTTAAAACATTTTTCTCATTTCTTATTCCTATTCTTTATGTCCTCATTAGCCTTTCTTTATCTTCATTCTTTTCTCTTTTCTTTCGTTACTATGACCAGATTTAACATACCCGGTTACATGTCCCGCCCAAACCGACCGTTAGTTTTTTACCGGCCCAACGAGCTTGCATGCTTCCCTTTCCCGAATAGAGACTTTGGCGCTACCTCGTTCTCATCAAGTTCTGTTTGGCTCTGTGGTACGTACATATATGAGAACTTGGGTATCAATCTCTCAAGAATGCCCTACATGTGGCCGATCGTGCTCTTGGTGCGATGCCGGGTTCGGTGTTTCCACCTTGCCCCGAGTTTTCTCTTTTATTTATTTCTTACCATGATCTCTTACTCTTCCCTACACCTGAACCTTCCTTTAATCTATTGTGTTCATTCCACTTACTTTCGGTTCTGATGTCTTATGCTCCCTTGGTTTCTCTGTAAGTTTTAGTTTCCCTTTTCGTCACGTTTCTAGTCTTGTTCATGACAACTTCCATTCCTCTCTAAATTTCCGTGATGAATTATCTCCCAGCTTCAAATCCGAGTTGATTTGTTAGAATTCTACGGTGAATCGTATTTAGTCCAAAAATCAGCTATGAATTTGCCTTACCTTCAAAATCCACGGTGAATTTGATCCAAATCCGTGGTGAATTGCTTATGCAGTTCAAATCCACGGTGAATCGCTCTGCAAGGCGAATCCACGTAAATCGCTCTGCAAGGCGAATCCTCAGTGAATTGGGCTTGAATCCATGGTGAATTCCTTCAAAATCCGCGCGGAATATTCATGCCTTGTCCTTCTTGGATCTTTTCATCTCTAAGTGTCAAATGAGCCTTTCTTAACCCCCTCATACTCCTACTTATAGACATTCTAACTTGCCAAAATGGCCCTTTAGTCCCTTAGGCCTCTTTCATTACAATTTCTAAGGAGTTATGCAAACTGACCAATCCACTCTAGTTTCCGTCACTTTCCAGGTCGTTACACAGTCCCTTATGATACTTTGAGACTCAAGCTAGATTTTCATATCCAATCGTCAAAATCAATAAAANCAGTCTGCATCACAATATCCTTGGATTTTCATAGCTGAAACCCCACGACTTGTAGTGTAAAATAGTCCTCTTTTTACTGTACCCAGAAATAGCGTACAACATTAACCGCAACAACCCAATGAGATCGGCCTAGCTTTTGCATAAATTGACTAAGTTGTTGAGTAGTGTAGGCCAGATCTGGTCTGGTAAATCTGATGTAAAACAACCTACCAACCAATCTTCGATAACAGATCATCAATTAGATCGATATCACGTGTATTTAACTTTAAACCTTGTGGAAAAGGTGTTGATGATGGTTTTGATCCTTCAAGTCATGCATCTTTGATAATATCTAGGATGTACCTTCTTTGGTTAAAGAATAAGTCAGCGGCAGAATGATCAATTTCCAGACCCAAGAATTATTTGCCCAAACCCATGTCTTTAATAGTGAATGTCACGTTTAGGGATCGTCCTTCAAATATATGAATTATTATTACCTATAATAAGAATATCATCTACATATACAAGTAAGTCAATAAAATCAATAGAATCTTGCTTCACGAAAAGGAAATGATCATGAGATGATGGTTTGAATCCATAAGCCACCAGATGCTTTGTCAATTCCACATTCAATTGTCTTGATGCATGTTTTAGACCATATTATGATCTATTTAAATTGCAAACAAGACTATCTTAAGGTAGTTGTAACCTTTCCGGAGGCAACATATAGACTTCCTCCTTTTATTTCCCATGGAGTAAAGAATTATTTACATCTAATTGACGTAAATTAAAGCCATTAAGTGCTGCCATCTCCAACACGAGTCTTATAGTCACTTGCTTTGCACCATGGAGAAGCTGTCATGATAGTCCAATCTCTCGATTTGGTTATAGTCTTTTGCAACCAAACGTGCCTTATACTTGGCAAGTGTACCTTCATAATGCAATTTTGTCTTATAAACCCATTGCAGCCAATAGCCTTTTTCCCGGATGGTAAGCTTGTCAATGTCCATGTATTGTTCATATTGAGAGCATCAAGTTCTTTGCTCATTGCCATAATTAAATTCTCTAAATTCTTTGCCTCTGCATAGGTCTATGGGTCAGAAATAGCATCTACATCAGCAAGAAATCCCATATGTGCAACTGAATGATTTGGTGAATGAAAATAAGGGAATACTGATGAAGTATAGGTAGTGAGTTTGGTCGGTGGATGTCAGGTGTTGCAACATAGTCTAAGAGCCAAGTAGGTGCCCTAGTTTGACATGAGCTTGTTTTAAGTGGTTTAGGTTCATGATAAGTGGCATCGAGGTTTTTGTAAGGATTGGATAAGGTTAACGATGAGGATTTAGATGAAGAAGAAGGAGTAATCTTAACGGGGTCAGGTTCATCCACCATGGTATCCCCAAAGGTGTTAATATGATTTTGTAGACAAGTGTCGTAGTCCTCTACACACTCAGTGGTATTGGAAGACATTCATGAGAAGCAGTAAACTACAAACGGGATTCACAGAAAGGAAAGATATTTTAAAAAAACCTGACATTTCTAGAAAAGGTTATTCATTTGGATAATAGATCAAAAACTCGATATACCTTCTTGTCAGATGAGTAGCCGAAGAAGATACATTGACTTCCTCTAGGAGCAAATTTATTCTTGTGAGGTGTTTTGTCACAAATGTAGGTTAGACATCCAAAGGTTCGAAGATGAGTATAATTTGGATCACTTTTATGCAATCTATTCGAGGGTGATTTCCATGACACTAAAGGGGATGATGTTTGATATTATCCGAGTGTATTTTTGTAATTTAGATACCTTAGGAATCTTCTTGCATGTTTCCAAGGGGATGGTGTTTGATATTATGGTATTTTTAATAGTTAGAGATGATTTCTAGATGAAATAACGTCGGGGGTATTTTCATGATTTAGATTTTGCCAGGTGTGATCGGTGCATCCATTATAGTATTTTTGGTATTCTGAGATGATTTCGAGATGAAATGACATCAGGGTTATTTTCGTAATTTGGACGCCTCCAGACCCGATCGAGACGTCCACTATAGTACTTTTGGTAGTCTGAGATATTTTCGAGATGGAATGGCATAGGGGATATTTTCGTCATTTTTGGGCATACCGGGGTAATATGAAAAGATTCAAATGATGTCTCGATATTTTTGGATAATTTCGGTTAGAAATAGCGCTAGGGATATTTTCATAATTTGGGACCCTAGAGACGTTTCGGTTAATGTCCGGCTATAGTTTGGATATCATGTGAGTAATGTTGAGATAGATTCATGTTGAAGGTGTTATTGCTTCTTTTCTCACGATACGGGTCGATCGAAAAATATCTCGAGTATCCGTGACATTACTATAAACATCCAAGTGAAATTGGGTATTTTTTGATAAATTGGCAAAATTGGGTTGAATTGAATGAGACTGGTCTTCTGACCATAGATAAGTTAATGAACTAGTTTTTCTATAAATACAGGTTCTATGCATTAAAAAAATGGGAGAATCTCAACATCTTTGAAAAAAATTTCTAAGTCTTAAAATGCGAGATGAATAGTGAAATCCGCGGTGAATAGTGTTTTCTTTCATGAATAGTGAAATCTGTGGTGAATAGTGATATCGAAATGAATAATAAATATGTGGTGAATAGTGATTCTAGTGATGAATAGTAAATCTACTGTGAATAGTGTTTCCTCGGCATGAATAGTAAATCAGTGGTGAAATAGTGTTTTCAGACGTGAATAATGTTTCACGGCATACCCATTGTTTTGGAGATTTCATATTTATTCAGTGTTCAGGTTTTTGATACATCATTTATTTTGAGCACGTAGAGATGCACTACAGTCAAATTTTTAGTGGTGAATTTGCATTTGGAGGCCAAATTTTCGGTGAATTATTTCAATGAATAGTGATTCAACGTTTTCGTCCCGGTTTTCATTATCAAGCTCATTTCTTGCTCCAGATTGAGTCTACCTCTTTTATTTTGATCAACAAGACCATATTTTGATATGTTGAACTTTATTATAGTGAAACACTCAGGTAGAGCTTTGCTCTCCAGAGGACGTAACCCCACACATTGTGGGTCCAACCTCTTAATTCTTTGTGTCTTAACAACAACAACAATTTTTTTTTAAAAAAAGTAAATTAAATAATTGATTGATTTGAAAAAATATTTTAAGACAAGATCAGTGTTCTATTGATTAGATAGGTGAATGTTAATATGGCTTCTCCCAAAAATGTGTTTGTTAAGCCGGCGTGAATGAGTAAGGTTCTAGCCATTTGAACAAGATAATTGTGTTTTCGCTCAACCACACCATTTTCTTGAGGCGTATGAGTACAACACTTTTGATGTAGGATGTCATATGAGCTGAAAAGGTGTTGACAGGTTCAAGGATCGAATGGTGTGAATTTTGGTTGAAAATCGAGTTTGTGCCATCTTGAGAAAATCAGCTAATAAGTCATGTGTTCGCCCCTTTAGAAGTCATTAGGTAAGTCAAAATACATCTACTGTAAGCATGGCTTTCTGTATGGTCCCCAAATATCTATATGCATGTGTTCAAGATTGAATGTATTATTGAATGAACTGGAAAAGGGAGGCGTTGGATTTTGCCAAGGTTACATGCATCACATGGAATGTCATGTTCAAATTTAAATTTTGTTTGAACAAAAGATTGCATAACTTTGAAATTTGAATGTCCTAAACGAGTATGCCACAACCAAAAGTTCTTTGAAGACAAATTAAAAGTAGGGGAATAAGAAACAACCGCATTCACTTGAGTCCTAGGTAAGACATATACATGAGCTAGATTGGAAGCTGGATTTTTCGGTGACTTTGGCTGACAAAAAGAGTTTTGATAAAAAAAACATAGTCGATTCCTTAGCATCGCCTTAGCAAGGACCTCAAAAGTTTTCTGGTCCTGCACAAGACAATGTGAATTGAAAAATTTTAAATCGACTCTAGAAGATTGGATGAGATTTGAGAGAGACAAAAGGTTGAATTTGAATGTTGGGATATAAAATACATCTTGAAGAACCAAGGATGACTACGAATGATTTTTCTGCTTTAGTGATAATTTTCGGACAAACCATAAGGTAGGATTACATGAATTAGTTTGCTAAGTAACCAAGATGATTCAAATAGATTCAATGTTGCTGCACATATGACTCGTTGCCCCGGTATCAAATATCATGCTCGGGAACTTATGCAAGAATTTAGGAAATTAACACATAGTGCACCGGATGTACCTGCAAAATCGACTTGTCCTACAAAGTTGGTAGCTTCGATCGGTTCGTTGCTTGGTTCTCCAAATGATGTCTCTAGCGAACTTTCCATTACTAGATTTGAATATGCTTTTGGATGTTCTTTCCTTGTGCATTTCGTAGTTCCTTGTACCAACCTGGAACACCATAAATCAAAAAACATTTGTCAAAAGTGTGTCCTCTCTTTTGACACATTGAACATTTCATGGTTTCGTGGGTTCCCCCCTTAATGTTGCGTTGAGCTTTGTTTCCCATTCCTCCCTCTTTGAAAGTATTGTTGGTGTGAACTTTGACTATCATAGCCACATTATCTCCAATAATAAGTTGCATCTCCCTTTGTTGTTCGATTTTAGATATCATTGCAAAAATCTTTCATAGACTTAGCATGGGTTCCATCATCAAAATCTGGTTAACTGTGACAACATAATATTCTTGAAGTTCTCTAAGAAATTGAGTTGCCTTAATAAAGTTTTCACTTTCCATGTGTTGTTTTCAAATATTGCAACTACGAGTCACTGATGCTGCACATTTACACATTCGAATGGGAAGTGCTCTACCAAGTTCTTCCCAAAGGGCTTTAAGCTTGTTAAAGTATGCAGTTACAATCATTCCCCCTTGACTGGAGTGTTGATTTCCCGTTGAATCCGTGAGAACAAGGGACCATTCGCCTCAGCAAAGCGTTCTTCAATCTCTAGTCACAAACTATGTGCATCAATCGCATAAACAAAGGCTTATGATATCTCTCCTATCATGGAGTTAAGACTCCAAGATCTAACCATGGAATCAAGTGATTTCCATGTTAGATAATTTGAGGTATTTGAATATGGTGTTATGACATCTCATGTTATAAACCCCAACTACATTCTGCCTTCCAGAGCCAGTCCCATAGCCTTACGACATGCTTGTAGTTCTTTCCATTCAGCAAGTTTGTGACAATAATCTACCCAGGATGTTCATGACTTGCTAATCTCATGGGATCGAAAGTAGCAATTTTAAAACAATCACACCTTCGGTTTTGTTGTCTACTGTTTTCTCCATTGTAGAAAAGTAATGATAGAGTAGAAAGATCAGCAAATATGCTTCGATACCATGAAAAGTGTCTAAAGTAATATGGATTCAAGAGTTCATTTGTAATTTTACTCTATATATTTTGATAGTTCTATATAGTTGTATTTGTAGATTCAAAAGAAAGAGAAATGAAACGAAATGATTACTATAGGTTGTGTTGTCATATTCCCTCTTGTGTTGCCTATAGATCCTTCCTTCATTTAAGGCATGAAATATCTTGACTATGCAGAGGACCATCATTACATCCAACGTGTAATAGATTTCCAACAATCACCCACACCTTACGAGTCGTCTTGCAATCAACACTTCCTTGTCGTAGGAACTACCATGATCCCTAACATCTGCCCCGTAGGGGCCATTTTGTTCAGCTTTTTGCAACACACGAAGGAGAAAAAATGTGTTACTTTGAGCCATACCTACCCTCGATGTGGTCATACCTTCATCTAGCACATTCTATGCTTTTAATCAACTAGGACGTTGCATACTTCCTTATCATGTGTAAGGGACCACTCCATGACTTACTTATATCATAAGCTTCATTACCGGTTCAAATGCATGCAAATCGATAAAATCGAATGTTACATAGTGTGGGTGCCACATTCACTAGCCTCTAGACTAGCAATGACCTAGGAGTCTGTAACGCCCGTAAATCCGGAAATACTGAATTGCGAAATAGTACATGATTGAAATGCAAAATATTAAAATGAAGTTTTGAAGTTCAATACTTAACAACGAGGCATGTAACAAAACAAGGTTCACTACTTCAAATTGAAAGGACTAGATATTTAACTGAGGCAACCTACGACCTCTTCGTTCCCCATCTCACTCCTCAGTCTCTCCAACGACAGAATTTGTAAAGCGGTCACAATTTATTTAAGGAAATTTCACTATTAATAATTTAAAACATTTTTCTCATTTCTTATTCCTATTCTTTATGTCCTCATTAGCCTTTCTTTATCTTCATTCTTTTCTCTTTTCTTTCGTTACTATGACCAGATTTAACATACCCGGTTACATGTCCCGCCCAAACCGACCGTTAGTTTTTTACCGGCCCAACGAGCTTGCATGCTTCCCTTTCCCGAATAGAGACTTTGGCGCTACCTCGTTCTCATCAAGTTCTGTTTGGCTCTGTGGTACGTACATATATGAGAACTTGGGTATCAATCTCTCAAGAATGCCCTACATGTGGCCGATCGTGCTCTTGGTGCGATGCCGGGTTCGGTGTTTCCACCTTGCCCCGAGTTTTCTCTTTTATTTATTTCTTACCATGATCTCTTACTCTTCCCTACACCTGAACCTTCCTTTAATCTATTGTGTTCATTCCACTTACTTTCGGTTCTGATGTCTTATGCTCCCTTGGTTTCTCTGTAAGTTTTAGTTTCCCTTTTCGTCACGTTTCTAGTCTTGTTCATGACAACTTCCATTCCTCTCTAAATTTCCGTGATGAATTATCTCCCAGCTTCAAATCCGAGTTGATTTGTTAGAATTCTACCGTGAATCGTATTTAGTCCAAAAATCAGCTATGAATTTGCCTTACCTTCAAAATCCACGGTGAATTTGATCCAAATCCGTGGTGAATTGCTTATGCAGTTCAAATCCACGGTGAATCGCTCTGCAAGGCGAATCCACGTAAATCGCTCTGCAAGGCGAATCCTCAGTGAATTGGGCTTGAATCCATGGTGAATTCCTTCAAAATCCGCGCGGAATATTCATGCCTTGTCCTTCTTGGATCTTTTCATCTCTAAGTGTCAAATGAGCCTTTCTTAACCCCCTCATACTCCTACTTATAGACATTCTAACTTGCCAAAATGGCCCTTTAGTCCCTTAGGCCTCTTTCATTACAATTTCTAAGGAGTTATGCAAACTGACCAATCCACTCTAGTTTCCGTCACTTTCCAGGTCGTTACACAGTCCCTTATGATACTTTGAGACTCAAGCTAGATTTTCATATCCAATCGTCAAAATCAATAAAAAAGTAATCATGGAATCGTGCATGAATGTCGTCCTATCTTTTCTTTGTATGTCGTTGTCAACATGAAGCAATTACTTCAAATGCTTTACTAAGATGTGAAGACGCTGAAAGGGACTGAGCTGACCCAATAATGAAAGTTTCGTAAGGGGATTGGAGCCAATGACATGATTCTTTTGGAATTTTCTCCTCTAGGGTCGACATCCAACACATGAGGTCTTCGAACTAGATATTTAACCATAATCGATCGCCACACGTAGAGGGCTCCGGGACCGGGTACCGTCTATTGGGTTAGGCCCAATATAAGAGGCTAGCCTGAATGATTAAAGACGAACTAATGCGGCCCAAGATCGTCACTTTGGCCCATTCGGATTAACTAGCCCGAAGGTCCATTAAGAAGTCAGGACCGAAGATAGAGTTGGTCTAGTTACAAGGAATGCATACGGACCGTTCCAATGCATCGATCCAAACGGTTACAGTCACGCGTTCTAAGCTTCGGGCTCTCCACGTGTTCCACGCTTCGGGCCTTGTCACATTTTCCACGCATCGGTCCCAGCATGTTTTACAGCGTGCGATAATGACCTTCAAAAGAATGCTCAGAGGCGATTACATGGCGTGGATCTCAAACGCCATCAGCCTTATAAATACAGAATTTGACGACGGACCTTTTGGATGCGAAGAATAGGTCGTTACTCTGCCAGGATTATTCTTATCGCTTTCTTATCCTCGTTATCTTCATAAGCCTCTGTTCTTCTTGTACTTGAACTTTTATTGGATTATTGAATCAATCGAGAGCATTCCCTGCTCTTGGTAAAATGGTTTTTTTCCCTTTTCATAGGGTTTTCCACTATAAATTGCTTTGCCTCATTACCATTTTCATTTTCTTAATCGTTCTCCCACAGTAAATAAATCATAACCTAGTTCATTTCTTAACGAACTGGACGACTGTTGGTACCCCCTAAAAAGGGACCATAACAGTTTGGCGCCGTCCGTGGGGATGATTCTCTAATCCCATTTGAGGTTTCTACCAGAGATAGGATAATCAAAGGCATGGCAACTGGAACTTCGACGAACGACAGTGACGTGCTTCCCGACAAACTCCCAGCACCAGCATTCACTTTCAGGATTTGGAAACTCTTGTAAGGAAGGTAGTACTAGAAATTACGTCAGAGAGAAGTGGGACAGAACCACCGGCTGTTTCAAGCCCTGTTCCAAGAAGTAGAGGGTACGAGAGCGACCCTGATGAGCGTAGCACTGATGATGAGGAAATCATCAGGTGCAGCGTAACGACGAGGAGGCCGAGATATCGATCCACTCCTCCTCCCCCGGCCAGAGCTCCAACTCCCGCTCCTAGGAATGATCAGGAGCAGATGCAGTGACGAATCGACGAGCTCAATAGGATGTTCGAGAGCATGCGTGCGCTGAAGGATTGCGAACCCAATTTGGGGCGAAATCCTGGTTTATTCAACAAGGCCATGGAGGCCCCGATTAGACGGAATAAGGATGACGACTGGTGGCATAATCTGCACGCGGTCCAGGCGTCATCCCAACAATCTGAAGGGGTGTCCGCCGCCATGGGAGATTTGATGCTCCGTTTTTCCGAAGAAATCTGGGCGGCAGTCCCAGATCGGCATTATCACAACCCCGAGGGGTTGCCGATGTTTCCCGGCAACGGTGATCTCATCGATCACGTTGCTGATTTTGAGTTACGCATGGGAACGGTTCAGCCCTCAGATTCACCGAAGTGCCGCATCTTCGTGGCAGGATTACATAAAAAAAAAAGAAGAAAAAAAAAACAAGGCAACGCCCGAACATGGTTCAAAAATTTGTCGGCCCGATCCATACAGTCATATGGCAGATTTATTTTGGCTTTCTCCTAGCAGTTCGGTCCAAATGTAGGACCGCCCCGAAGCAGGCAGGAACTATATCAGCTGAAGTACATCTCGGCCAAAATGAGTCTTCGGTCCTTCATGGAGATATTCAATAGGATAGCTCGGGGCATCAAACCTGAGCTACGGGACAAGATTGATATTCTGCAGCAGGCCTTGGGACCATGCGGCCTTTCGGCCAGTTTAGTGAAGAGCCCACCATTCACCTTGGGAAAGCTTCTTCAAAAAATCAACAAGTATATTAAGGTGGATGATGCGCTAGGGCTAGGCTATCGGAAACCTAGCGGGAACTCTGGGCCCGCAGGTGATCATAGGGTTTCCTACCCTAAGAAGCAGTCGCGAGAAGTAGCGGTTGTAGTTGAGAAAGATGTCCCCCCAAAGCAGGATGACGATTAGGTGTATTGGGAACTACATCAAAACGTGATCACCCGACTTTGAAGTGTCCGCTGTTGAAAGAGATAGTAGCAGCGATGAATAAAGAAAGGCCCGACCGGAATAGTCAGAAGGGCAAGCAAGCTGAATCCCCCCGAAGGGGCCGTCAGGGTGACGATCGTCACAGGCCGTGGGGAAGGGATAATCGGGGACAACCCCGAAACTATAATGATCGGACGAAGGACCGACGATCTCCCCCTCCGGAACAAGACAGAGGCCAGCACGGTCGAGAGAACCGTGGTCAGGGCCGAAGAAAAAGATGGCGGGGCCGTGGCGGGAGAGCCCCGCAAAACTAATGTGGAAGATAGGAACAAGTCGCTCCCCGGCCTGTTGAAAAAGGTGCCCAATCTCCTCTGAACGAGGCGGCACTTAGGGAAGTAGCCGGAGATATTTATGTTTTCTCCGGTGGTTTGAGAATAAATGAATCGGTCCGGGACTGAAAGAGAATTGCGCGTTGAGACTCCGCTGAGAGCTCCGAATCTGTGGCGCTGGTTAAGAATGATCCAGCTGAGCGGTCCCCTCTCTTCGGGGAGGACATCACTTTCACTATGGTCGATCGGAAGGGATCATCGATCCATGCGATGATCCCCTTACCATTACTGGAATCATTGGAAACCGTCGGGTCCACAGGATCTTAGTGGACATTGGGGCTTCGTGCAATTTGAAGAAGCACGAAGTTGCTGAAATGATGGGAGCTGCTCCTCACGACCTCCCGTTCGCAAATATAACTCTCTGGGCATTCGACAAGAGGAGCGTCATTCCATGCTGGAAAATTTGATTCAAGTTACCATTGGAGAACCTTCCAAGGACCGATCGGAGGTCTTAGAATTCATTGTCGTTGAGGTCGACTTGGCTTACAACACCATTATCCGACGGACCGGCCTCAGTAAGTTCGAGGTGGTCCCTTCAACGTATCATATGATGCTTAAATTTCCCTCTATTCATGGAGTTATTTCTGTAAAGGGAGATCAAAAAGTAGCTAGATAATGCTACATGAGCTTGTGCCGAACTTTGGCACTTGTTAAGAAGGACCGGGTGGACTTGCTGGAAGAGCCGCCACACCTGAGGCAAGCAATGGAACCCGTGGGGTTCAAACTGATTAATCTGGTTGAGGATGACTCAACCAAAACTACTCGCATCGGGGCATACTTAACCCCTGCTTTTGAAAATGAGCTGATCCACCTGTTGAGAAGCCATGTGGATATATTCGCCTGGACCCCGGACGATGTTCCGGGGATTGACCGATCCGATAGTTTGCATCGGATCAACACCGAGCCTGGAACGAAGCCTGTTAGGTAGAAGAGGAGACGTTATTCTCCCAACAAAAACGAGATCATCCGGGCTGAAGTGAACAAACTGCTATGGTCAGGGTTTATCAGAGAGATCCACTATACTGAATGGGTTGAAAACAAGATGGGAAATGGCGGATGTGTATTGATTTCACCGATGTTAACAAAAGCTGTGAGTCAGATCCATTTCCCATGCCGCATATTGACCGACTGGTAGATGCTGTGTGTGGCAGCACAATGATGAGTATCATGGATGCTTACTCCGGGTACCATCAAATCTTTCTGGCTGAGGAAGATCATAAGAAGTCATCATTCATTACCGAAGATGGCGTTTATTGCTATGTGGTCATGCTGTTCGGTCTGAAAAACGCTGGAGCAACATATCAAAGGTTGGTCAACAAAATATTTAGAGATCTGATCGGCCAAATGATGGAAATATATGTTGATGACATGATTGTTAAATCTATAAATGATGAAGATCATATTTCTTATTTGTCTCGTTGTTTCGTAGTATGCCGCAAATATAAGCTCAAACTAAATCCAAACAAATGCTGCTTCGGAATCCAAAGTGGAAAGTTTTTAGGATACTACATTTCAGAAAAAGGCATAGAGGTTAACCCTAAGAAAGTGCAGACTATCAATGATATGCAACCTCCAAGAAACAAAAGAGAATTTCAGAGGCTTACTGGTCGACTCATTGCGCTAAGCAGATTTATTTCAAGATCCACAGATCGGGCTCTGACTTTTTTCAGAGTGCTAAGAAAGGCAAGTCATCTAGATTGGACCGAAGAATGCGATCGGGTCTTTTCAGAGCTGAAAACTTATTTAAGCACTCCCCCGGTGATGGTGAGCCCAACTTATGATGAACCTTTGGGGTTGTATCTTGTAGTATTAGATGTTGCCATCAGCGCATCTCTGGTGACCATCCGAGATGATGTTCACAGACCCGTTCATTAAGTAAGTCATTCTCTGGTGTCTGCTGAAACCAGATACTCCACCCTGGAAAGATTCATGCTGGCTTTGAAGAAAGTTGTATCTAAGCTGAAGCATTATTTCGAAGGCCGAACGGTTTATGTAACGACCCGCCTTTCCGCTTGCACGATATTATCCGCTTTGGAGTAGGCTGACCCTAATGACACCCACCTAGTCCTCACGGTTTTACTTTTTCCCTAGCCCCCCACACTTCCCAGTGGGTCACCCATCCCTGAATTGCTCCACGGTGAGCACGCTAAACTTTCCAGTTCTAACGTTCCGCTTGGCACTTTGCTAGAGAAAAGGCCTCGTGCAATGGAGGACAAATCACTATACTTAATCTCTGATCGTTCCCCGTCTATAGTTGATGTAGGGATTCGCCTAAGGTGGCATCTCTCTCGCACCACCGAGGGGTCCTTATAGTTTATGTCTACACGGACCAGTCTCTGAAAGTGGTCCTTAAACAACCGGATTTGAATGAGAGGTTAGCAAAATGGGCTATCAAACTCAGCACTATGTATCTGGAATTCTTGCCCCGAAGGGTGATCAAGGCTCATGTTCTAGCTGATTTTGTGGTTGAAATGACCCGATCGGCCATATATTTAAATCAAGAGGATGATCGTTGGACGGTCCATGTAGATGGGTCGACCTTTGAAGGAAGAGGGGCGGTCATTACCCTCACAACACTACAAGGTGATCTTATTCATTCCGTAGTTAAATTTTCCTTTGGTGAAACAAATAATGTGGTAGAATACGAAGTTGTATTATCCGTAATGACCCTGGCCCGAAAGATGGAGTTAGAAGAGTTCGAATGTTTTCAGACTCAAAGTTAGTAGTGGAACAATTCGCAGGTACATTTGAAGCTTATGATACGATGATGAAATTATATTGCGCCAAAGTCCTGGAATTATTCAAAAAAATCAGTGAATTTTCACTTGACCACGTGCCACGGGAACAGAATAAGGTTGCTGACGCGCTCGCCAGGTTGGCCGCGGGCATACCTGACATAGAGCCGAGCACTATTTCGGTCCATATCCAAGATCGACCCTCGGTTGAGATATCGGTGACCGAATAGTCTGTTAAAGAAATTGGGGTTCTATGCCACGAACTCCAGAGCTTGAATATTAGCGCTACTAAATCTCCCGGGGAACCCAATTGGATGGACCTCTTTATTAAATATCTAACAAACGGCTATCTTCCTGAAGATAAATTAGAAGCTAGAAAAATAGAAGTCCGGGCTAAGAGATTTATCCTGATTGACAGACGATTGTTTAAAAAGAGTTTTGAGGGGTCGCTATTGCGTTGCTTATCCCCTATTGAGGCTGAAGCCGTCATGATTTATGTTCATGAAGGGATATCCGGCATTCATTCAGAGGCCCGATCTTTATATCACCGCATCATCAGAGCCGGATATTTTTGGCCGACGTTGCTTGGATATGGCAAGAAATACACTAAACGTTGTGCCATATGTCAGTATCCTGCTCCGATCCCACAACTGCCTGGGGCTCCCTTATCGGTCACCCCATTGCCTTGTCCGTTTGACAGATGGGGGATTGATATTCTCGGACCTTTTCCTCAGTTAATAGGGTAAAGGAAATTCTGTATTGTGGCAGTTGAGTATTATTCGAAGTGGATTGAAGCAGAAGCAGTGGCCATCATCTCAGAGAAGGTCGTCACACACTTCTTATGGAGAAATATTGTGAGTAGATTCGGGGTTCCCCGAGCACTCATATCAGATAATGGGACACAGTTCGTGGAAAAAGCGTACGGGATTTATGCATCAAGTTGGGCATCGCCCAGCATTTCTCATGAGTGGCTCATCCCCAAACTAATGGTCTTACGGAGGTATCTAGCAAGGTTATCCTGAAAGGATTGAAAACCAAGTTAGAAGATTTTGGAGGGAAATAGCCTGAACATATTTATGAGGTCCTATGGCATACCGAACTACACCTCGCTCAACGACCCAGGAATCACCCTTCTCATTAGTGTACGGGTCCTAAGCAGTTAGCCCGGTGGAGGTTGCCATCCGATCGCCCCGGATATCTCAGTATGATGAGCATATGAACGGTGAAAGGAGATTGTTAGATCTCGAGATGATCGAGGAGAAGAGAGGTGCGATTTATGCGCGGATGTGCGCATTTCAGCGAACCATGGAACGTGCCCAAAACAAGCGAGTCCTCCCAAGGGAATTCTTTGATGGCGACCTCGTCCTCAGAAGCATAAAGGTGCAGAGGAATGTTGGAAAGCTAGACAGAAATTGCGAGGGACCGTATCGAATATCGAAGAAACTGGAATCTGGTGCGTATAAACTTGAAACATTGGATGGTGACGAAATCCCCCGAACTTGGAATGTCATGAATTTAAGGCGGTATTCCTTGTGAAGCTTCGATTAATAGGTTTGATTCAATAAACATACATTCCTTTAAACGTAAGCAGAAAACAAGTAAGTACAAAACAAACTGTTTCCAATTGAGTGATGGACCGATCTTGGAGTTGGACAACTTAGGACGAGTCTGGACTGGTGACCGAAGCTTCTTATCCGCAAGGCTCCCAAGTTGCAGTGACCACTCTGACAAATCAGATGCTCATGCATTTGCCCAGTCCCATGGATTAGTTGCAATTCTCCCAGAACTCACTACGAACTAAGACACCCCCTTCAACGGCATTCATTCTTGGGAAACGACCTTTGTACTTAAGAAATCCACCACAAAAAGAGGACTGAGGGAGTCAGCATATCGAAACACAAGTTCGGCCCTGCCGTGGGACATATGTAGAACAAAAGCTTGACCAATATAACCTACGGGACTTCAGTAGAACCAAGGTTTGGGCGAAGCTTGTTATGGACTCATATTGAACCTGGGCTGCGCCTTTCCAATTCAGCTCTAATCCCAAGGACGGAATAAGAGTGATCATCACACAATGTGAAACTACCAATCCAGTCAAAATCGACCTGAGTGAGCCAAATGTAAAATTTGGGACCGATGGGTTAGCACCCTATAAGCATCCCTTAAAAGGTCAATTAAAATAATTTATTCTGACGATTAAAAAGATGGAGTTGAGAGGGAAAGAAACTTATATCAGGAGTAATGAACAAAGTAGAGACAAAAATACAGTTTGAACCTAACTACTTTGCCCATCTTTCTTATCCTCTGTTCTCTGCTCCTGCGGTTTGGTCCGGGCAGTGAGCTGCCTCAACTCTTCTTCTTGATCGGCCACTTTCTGGTTGACCGCCCTCTCCATTTCTTCGAACAAATAGAAGAATGGATCATTCTCTAGAACGAGCTCTTCCAAGGATGGAATTACTTGAAAGTTTCTATCCTTCTCAGTGGGTCACCCATCCCTGAATTGCAAGGATGGAATTGCTTCGTAACCTGGTCTCGCATGTTATCCAGATACTTAACAATGTATACCCCGTGAATGTTATCCGCCAAAGCGAATAACAAAGGGGACTGAGCGAATCCCAGGACCGCTTCCCGGACCGAACTCTGAGCCGAAGAACGGGCTTGAGTCAACTCCTCCTCCAAGCTCGATTTTTCTTCCTAGGCCCGAAGCAGAAGATCATTAAGTTTATTCCTCTTCTCTTGGGCCCGAGTTTGGGCTTTTTTGAACTCATCGTCCTTGGACCGTAGCTTGGCTTCCATATCCTCTTGAGCTGCTTTCCCTTTCTTCTCCAGCTCAGAAATCTGACTTGTTAAGAGTGAGATTTCGGTCCCAGCTCTTAACAACTCATTATCCAACCGGTACCGGTCCTCTCGTACCGAGACCAGCTCGTCATGCTTGATCACAACTTGCCTTTTTGCAAGGTCAAATTGGTCTTGGACTTCGTGGGACATAACGTGATCACCCTGGTTCTTTTCCACGACGATCGCAGCGGTGAAGCCTTTCCTCAACATCTGCATAGGATGCCAAGGTCAGAATATAAACCTTCGGGCCCTCAGATCAAGCAGGCTTACCTTGGTTGCGATGTCGAGGAAACCTTCAATCAATTCCTCCCCACACACATCTAGCTGAACGTTGTCTGGATTCTGCTCCCCATATAGGCGAAAATCTTCGAGGAAGGCGCTCCTCCAAGAAGCCAACTTCTTCCCCCTCTTGAACCTGTCCAGCAGACCCAAACCAACTCCCCAGTCGGAGTTGGTCTTAGGGCCAGAGGCAAGGTCCCTCAGAAAGATCCCCTTGGTAGGGATCAAAGCATCCCCCCCCTTCTTCAGTCTTTTGACAATCTTCGGGGCTTTTGCTTCGGCCGTTCTCTTCCCTTTACCTAAGGGGACCGGCGGCAAGGACACCTTAGCGTTTAGACTAGGACTGGGGAGGACTTTCTCTACGGGAATAGCTCCCTGTAAGATCAAAGAAATTGTGTCAGCACCGATTGGGGAACTATTTCCAATTCGGTAAAGACTGGATAGGCTCAAAGAGCGAATCCTAGCCTTGATCACCTCCTCCACCACTCCAAACACTAGAAGTGCGGGTCCCTTGCCAGTTGAAGGCTGCCCCGAACAACGCAGGGTTAATGTGCCTGCGCTGTTGGTCTGGACCGGGGGTGTAACGACCCGCCTTTCCGCTTGCAAGATATTGTCCGCTTTAAACTAGGCTGACCCTAATGACACCCACCTAGTCCTCACGCTTTACTTTTTCCCTAGCCCCCACACTTCCCAGTGGGTCACCCATCCCTGAATTGCTCCAGGGTGAGCACGCTTAACTTTCCAGTTCTAACGTTCCGCTTGCCACTTTGCTAGGGAAAAGGCCTCGTGCAATGAAAGACGAATCACTATACTTAATCTCTTATCGTTCCCCGTCTATAGCCGATGTAGGGATTTGCCTAAGGTGCCCTCTCTTCTCGCACCCCCAAGGGGTCCTTACATTAAGAAACCAAAGAGAATGAGGATCGAAACCGGGGTAACCGAAAACAGAGTGAGGGAAAGAATTACTGGAAATGCTCGAGTGTTTGCTGTGAACAAGGAACAGGCCTCAGAGGCTGAGGACGTCGTCGTAGGTACACTACTTATTAACGGCTTTACAGCTTTCGTATTATTTGACTGTGGGGCGACACACTCGTTTGTGTCGGAGAAGTTAGCAAAACGGTTTGGGATAACGGGAAGTAAAGCTAAAATTAAAGTTAAAACACCGGGATCCGAAGCCATGGAGGCAAATAGAATCTACAAAGGGTGCATGGTAGAAGTGGACACAGTGCGAACAGAGGCAGATTTGATTGAGTTAGGGGATATGGTATTCGATGCCATACTAGGAATGGATTGGTTATCTAAGTACAATCCGCAAGTAAGATGTCGGGAACGTACGATCACGTTTAGTACGCCCCGAGAAGGGAGACAGGACATGGTCGGAGAATCAATTACGAATGAGGAGGAGGAATATATGGATCGATCGAACTGGCTAGCATTTGTCACGACGGAGAAGGAAGGGACACCATTGGAGTCCGTTCCAATAGTTTGTGAATACAGGGATCTATTTCCCGACGAGCTGCCGGGACAACCGCCTAAGAGAGAAGTAGAAATGGGAATAGAACTACTCCCTGAAACGCAACCGATTTCTAAGGCCCCATACCGAATGGCACCCCGAGAAATGCAAGAACTGAAGCAACAAATTGAGTCGCTATTGGAAAAAGGATTTCTAAGGCCAAACAATTCCCCTTGGGGAGCACCAGTATTGTTTGTTAGAAAGAANACACCGCTATGTTGGGATGAGGTGGGAGAGAGAACGACCACGGGAACAGAATTAGTGGAAGTCACCATTGAAAAGGTAGCCGTGGTACGAAAGAACATTAAGGCGGCACATGACCGATACAAAAGTTGGGCAGACACAAGAAGGAGACCTTTAGAGCTAAAAGTTGGGGATCACGCATACCTAAAGGTATTACCTATGAAGGAGGTGCTAAGGACCACAAGGACAGGGAAGCTGAGCCCCCGGTATATCGGACCATATGAGGTGGAACGAAGGATCGGAAACCTAGCATATCAGCTGAAGCTTCCGGAGGAAATGGGGGGAATACACAACGTATTCCATGTATCCCAACTGAGGAGAAGGGTGACTGAAGGGATCCAAGAATGTGTGGGGGAACCCATAGAGATAACCCCAGAGCTAACGTACGAGGAAGTCCCAGTAAAGATCCTAGGCAGAGAGGATAGAAGGTTCAGAAACAAACAAATTCCCATGGTGAAAGTACAATGGTCCAATCAAGGAGAGAGGGAAGCTACATGGGAAACGGAACGAGAAATTAGACAAAGAGCGCCGGAGTTAATGGAAGATTGGTACGCACGAGTTTCGGGACGAAAATCAAAATGAGTGGGGAAGGATGTAATAGCCGAGAAAAAGGTATGTCGGGATGATAGTAGGAAATATAGTGATAAAGTCTAGAGGGGAAATAATGAGGAATACGGGAACGAAAGAACGTAAAAGGAAACGAAAAGTTTTAAATGAAAAACATGAAATAAAGGAGGGGGAAAAATGAAAAAGAATGAGGGGTTAAAATGTGAATTAGGGAAGTTAAAACATCTATAAATAGAGGTTAGAAAGCCCAAAATCCAAGCCATTTATCACTAAACCGCAAAAACGTACGGAAAAACGCCAAAACATCAAATTATCGCGGAAATTTCCTTCCAGTGTCTTTTTGTCGCGAAAATTTGAACAGAAAGTTTTATCGCTGATTGTTGGGTAAGAACCTTGTCACGGAAAATTCCATGTTGTTTATTATCGCGGAAAATTTTAAAGAGGAAAATTGTCGCGGATTTTCAGAGTTTGCAAAATTGTCGCGGAATTTGAATTACGTGTTGTTTTATCCCGGATTTCAGGGTTAGAGTATTTTTATCGCGAATTTGAGGAACAGAAGGGTTTTATCGCGGAAATACACAATTAGGGTGTTTTCGTCGCATTTCGACGTCGGATCGTGAAGGAGAGAGATACGAAGGGTCTACGGTAACCAAACAGTCAACGATAAGATGATAACGTCAATAATAATGAAGTTCTAAAATATGTTACGAATTGTAGGGAAGCATCGGAGAGCATAACAAGCGAAAACAACAGGTAAGCGGAGTGAACACGATATAGTAAGGGAAGGTTCAGACTTAGGAAATGGGATTGGGTTAGTAAGGAAGGAAGAAAAGATACGAATAAATGAGGTAATGATAATAAGACTCGGGGTAAGGAAGGATGGACCGTCCGACCGAACCCGGCATCGTGCCTAGTACACGATTCGCCAAAGGAAGGGCATGCCTGATGAAGGGAATGATAAGTTCCAAAAAGGAAAAGATACGTACGAATAGGGCAGAACAGATCCGGGTGGAAAAAGGGGTAGCGCCTAAGTACCCACTCGGGGATGGGAAGCATATGGCCCGTCGAGTCATCCAACAGCTAACGGTTGGTTTGGGCGGGACATCCACCGAGCATGTAATCTCGGCAACAGTAAAGTTAATGAATGATGGGAATGATAAGGGTAAAGAAGAGGGAAATAAGGAAAACGGTTAAGTGGAATGACTCACGTGTGCGTGTACGGTTTAATTAAGAAACGAAAAGATAACGTGTAGCGTGTGTGAAGTTTCCTTTAATAAATTGTGACCGCTTTACAAATTTTGTAGGTGACGCGGACGAGGTATGAGAGGGGAATGGGAAGAAGGTCGTCGGTTGTCCGGTGATAGAGTCCGGTCCTTTGGAGAACACTCTAAATTATGTTGTAGTATTTCATGTTTCGAACTATGTTTTGAATTTGCATTCGAATATTTCCGTTTTAATTATCATATTTTTACAAAACAACTAGGCCCATATTGAGGGCGTTACAGAAGGGCTCCCTCCAGTTGATTCAGAGGGCTCCGTACTACTGGTTGCTCCTTGGCGTCCACCAGAAGGGCGGGCCAAAGCTACACCTATATGCTTAAATCTGCAGCTTGGCATCGTTTCGGTTGAGTATGCAAAATAAATACATAAGGATCAGGAATGATAACATAAGAATTAACTTCATACCCGATCCCTCAGATTGATCTGGAGAAGAAAAGATTCCCTTCGGGGTTGGGGCTCCAGTCGTACCGGCGACTCCTATTCTTATTAGCCTCTCCTCCCGAAGCAGGTCCACCCTCCTAAGACGCGCTTCGGGAGGAGGGAACATCGCCAGCGTAGCTGCGATGTCTGAAAGAGAGGGATTGAACCTAGTGCGGTCCAACCAAACTATGAAAGGATGAGATATATTTGGCCACACCTTCAACAGGTCTTCCTTCGGGAATGTTATCCAAGTATAACAAGATTCCCACTCATGTAATGACTCTTTCTTATCCACTATCGCGCACTCTTTGGTGCGCATCGCAATATAATACAATTTGCGACACACTAATAAGCACTTACCCCTTCGGGACCCAACCAGAAACAAATTGAAAAAACTTTCTAAGGTCGGGGCTACACCCTGTTCGTGGCTATAGAAGATAAACGCCACAATATATACGTAACTACCCGGGAACAGGGCATAGGTAGGGCAATGAATATCCCGAAGTAAGGCCGCTACAAATGCATGCAGCGGAAAACGCAACCCGCACTTCAGGGAAGCATAACTAACGGGTAAGGCACTGGCCAGAACGTTCATTTCCGCTAGAAGGAAACAAGGGACATATTCCTTTCCCTTCCAGATAGAGTAATGAGCGGGAATTGAGAACTTAGATATAAACTCTTCAATATCTAATTCGGACATGGTTGGATACCTAGCTTTACGAGGAGCATGGTGGTTACCTTAAGAAAACTCGGTAAGAGTGGTCGAAAATGGGCAAAGGCGAGAACGCTGCGCGTCGGGTGTTGTGGCGACGATTTCTGCAATTAGGCGGTGGGGGTAAACAGTCCCAGAAACCCTAATTTAAATAGAAAAATCCCGACATATCAGGCATTGTCACGTAGGATTACTACAGGCAACCGCAGTCTGTACCCGCAGAGCACGCCTGTCAGCTAACAGAATACGTAAAGGCGCAAATAGGGATTTTATCGTTTAAATAAAAATAACACGAAAAAGAGGCAACCAACACGCTTTCTTACAGTTCAAAATCAGTTTTCCAAATTTGCCCAAGTATGAGATCGGTCCCTAGGACGCTTTCCATCATTGGGAACGATCCTATAAGTGCCCGAGCCGTCATGTGATCGGCCTTATATCACCTCTACGATGTCACACAAGTCCGAGGGGCAAGTGATGAGGGCTCCGTGACCGGGTACCCTCTATTGGGTTAGGTAAAATCTAAGAGGCTAGCCGAATGATTAAAGACGAACTAATGTGGCCCAAGATTGTCACTTTGGCTCATTTGGATTAACTAGCTCGAAGGTCCATTAAGAAGTCAGGACCGAAGATGGAGTTGGTCTCGTAACAAGGAATGCATATGGACCTATCCAATGGATCGGTCCAAACGGTTAAAGTCACGCATTCTAAGCTTCGGGCCTCTCCACGTGTTCCACGCTTCGGGCCTTGTCACATTTTCCACGCATCGGTCCCAGCCACGTTTTACAGTGTGCGATAATGAAGTTCAAGAGAATTGTTAGAGGCGGTTATAGAGCGTGGATCTCAAACGCCATCAGCCCTATAAATACAGAAATTGACGACGGAATTAGCAGGACCTTTTGGATGCGAAAAATAGGCCGTTACTCTGCCGAGATTATTCTTATCGTTAACTTATCCTCGTTATCTTCATAAGTCTATGTTCTTCTTGTACTTGAACTTTTATTTGATTATTGAATCGATCGAAAGCATTCCCTACTTTTGGTCAAGTGGTTTTTTTCCCTTTTCACGGGGTTTTCCACTATAAATTACTTTGCCTCGTTACCATTTTTATTTTCTTAATCGTTCTCCCACCGTAAATAAATCATAACCTAGTTCGTTTCTTAACGAACCGGACAACTGTTGGTACCCCCTAAAAAGGGATAATAAGAGTATGATATGAAAACATTTGTTCAAATGTGCTAAGGCTCTTGGTTAGTGTGAGGTCCCCTCGGGAGGTGCGAGAGAGAGGGCACCTTAGGCAAATCCCTACATCGGCTATAGACGGGGCACGATCGTATGTTAAGTATAATGATTCGTCTCCCATTGCACGAGGCATTTTCCCTAGCAAAGTGGCAAGCGGAACGTTAGAACTGGAAAGTTAAGCGTGCTCACCCTGGAGCAATTCAGGGATGGGTGACCCACTGGGAAGTATGGGTGCTAGGGAAAAAGTAAAGCCGTGAGGACTAGGTGGGTGTCATTAGGGTCAGCCTAGTCCAAAGCGGACAATATCGTGCAAGCGGAAAGGCGGGTCGTTACATTTGGTATCGGAGCAGGACCCGGGTTATAGTCAGTGTGTTGGGGCAAACCTCAGCGAGGACGCTGAGTCCATAAGGAGGGGTGAATGTGAGGTCCCCTCGGGGGGTGCGAGAGAGAGGGCACCTTAGGCAAATCCCTACATCGGATATAGACGGGGAACGATCGTATGTTAAGTATAATGATTCGTCTCCCATTGCACGAGGCCTTTTCCCTAGCAAAGTGGCAAGCGGAACGTTAGAACTGGAAAGTTAAGCGTGCTCACCCTGGAGCAATTCAGGGATGGGTGACCCACTGGGAAGTGTGGGAGCTAGGGAAAAAGTAAAGCCGTGAGGACTAGGTGGGTGTCATTAGGGTCAGCGTAGTCCAAAGCGGACAATATCGTGCAAGCGGAAAGACGGGTCGTTACATTTGGTATCGGAGCAGGACCCGGGGGAGCTAGGGAAAAAGTAAAGCCGTGAGGACTAGGTGGGTGTCATTAGGGTCAGCCTAGTCCAAAGCGGACAATATCGTGCAAGCGGAAAGGCGACCTGTATTATGATCCGAATGGTGCAACCTCTCTCGCACCCCCCGAGGGGACCTCACATTAAAAGATTATGATCTAGACATCCAATATCACCCCGGAAAGGCAAACCAGGTAGCCGATGCATTGAGCAGAAAGACTCATGGTGCGCTAGCCNCCGTGAGGACTAGGTGGGTGTCATTAGGGTCAGCCTAGTCCAAAGCGGACAATATCGTGCAAGCGGAAAGGCGGGTCGTTACATTTGGTATCAGAGCAGGACCCGGGTTATAGTCGGTGTGTTGGGGCAAACCTCAGCGAGGACGCTGAGTCCATAAGGAGGGGTGAATGTAAGGACCCCTCGGGGGGTGCGAGAGAGAGGGCACCTTAGGCAAATCCCTACATCGGCTATAGACGGGGAACGATCGTATGTTAAGTATAATGATTCGTCTCCCATTGCACGAGGCATTTTCCCTAGCAAAGTGGCAAACGGAACGTTAGAACTGGAAAGTTAAGCGTGCTCACCCTGGAGCAATTCAGGGATGGGTGACCCACTGGGAAGTGTGGGAGCTAGGGAAAAAGTAAAGCCGTGAGGACTAGGTGGGTGTCATTAGGGTCAGCCTAGTCCAAAGCGGACAATATCGTGCAAGCGGAAAGGCGGGTCGTTACATTTGGTATCAGAGCAGGACCCAGGTTATAGTCGGTGTGTTGGGGCAAACCTCAGCGAGGACGCTGAGTCCATATGGAGGGGTGAATGTGAGGTCCCCTCGGGGGTGCAAAAGAGAGGGCACCTTAGGCGAATCCCTACATCGGCTATAGACGGGGAACGATCGTATGTTAAGTATAATGATTCGTCTCCCATTCCACGAGGCCTTTTCCCTAGCAAAGTGGCAAGCGGAAAGGCGGGTCGTTACATTTGGTATCAGAGCAGGACCCGGGTTATAGTCGGTGTGTTGGGGCAAACCTCAGCGAGGACGCTGAGTCCATAAGGAGGGGTGAATGTAAGGACCCCTCGGGGGGTGCGAGAGAGAGGGCACCTTAGGCAAATCCCTACATCAGCTATAGACGGGGAACGATCGTATGTTAAGTATAATGATTCATCTCCCATTGCACGAGGCATTTTCCCTAGCAAAGTGGCAAACGGAACGTTAGAACTGGAATGTTAAGCGTGCTCACCCCGGAGCAATTCAGGGATGGGTGACCCACTGGGAAGTGTGGGAGCTAGGGAAAAAGTAAAGTCGTGAGGACTAGGTGGGTGTCATTAGGGTCAGCCTAGTCCAAAGCGGACAATATCGTGCAAGCGGAAAGGCGGATCGTTACAGTTAGGGTGATCAAAATAGTATTAGATATTGATTCAAGTCATTGTTGAATGAAATGAGAAATATGCTTAAATAAATTATTGGTTACGATATACCACCAATTATTTTTACACTTTTTAATATTAAATGATTAAATAAAACGATATTCATGTTTAGAACATGAACGAATATTAAAATCAAACAACAATTACTTTTAATATTTTAAATTAAATATGCAATTATAAATATTAGAGAATATATTTAGAAACATTTAAGTTTAAAGTTGTTTGATTATAACAATTTTTATACTATTTATTTCATTTTCAAAGTTTGATATTTCTTTACATAATTTTAAAGTTTCGATATGTTTATAAATATCAGTTATAAATACAAATAATATATTTTAAAATATTTATTACTTTTTATCTTAAATACTTTTTAAAAAATAAAAAAAAGAATTTCGGAAAAAGCGAAAAAATTTATTTATATTTTTTATTATTTGAAATTTTAAATTGATTTAATTATTCGCCGTGTAGTGAGTATTCGCAAGATGGATACATATTTGAATATCCAAACCGAATATAGATTTGGGACATACATGAATTTGAAATTATAAGTAATTGAGTGAGTATGAATTTAACCAAACTTGATCCAAACAGTACCAATTGATATCCCTATTATTTTCCCAAATTCGTTGTGGTTGGGCTTTGGATTGCTGCCATCTCGATCAGCCAATATTGGCTTTCCCTTTATATTTTGTGTGGTTCTGTAACATGTTACTTTATAAATCTTCTATCATTTAAAAATGTGGAACCATAAATGAAGCTCCTAAAAAATGGCTTTTCCTTTGAGATCCTTTTACAGGAGCTTTGTTGTAGATTCAGTAATAAATCAAACTCCGTCGACGTCGAAGTGTAATGGATTTCATATTTTATGCAATTCCCCTTCATCGCATTTATCCGGAGCTGAAGATTCTCTGTATCCGAGGTAGGTTCAATTTGCTACTGTAATACACTGCAGACGTTCCACAGTGTAAAAATATTTGCTAATTAATTGAAGGGAAAACGCTGGGGAGCATCCGATTTTGATCGAAAAGTACAGCAACGGTAGTAGCAAGAGGTGATTGTTAGTTTATTGCAATTTGATTATGTCGTCGCATAAGGGAATTGTATGACTATGGCGGCAGGTATATTGTGGAAAATGAATGGAAGATTAGAACCATTCTTGAGGACCGTCCGGGAGGAGGACGTGTCTTCACAGAATCTGGAAATTTTGAAACTGATATAGGGTATTCATGGCTTCCGAAGGTTGTCAGAGATTTTATTCTTCCAGCTGGATTTCCAGGTAGTTTGATTCTCTTGCTTACACGTTCAACGAAATATTCCCTTGGACATAGAGATATTGGTTAGCTTTGATCAACTTTTCATGCTGAAACGCAGATTCTGTTTCTGATGATTACTTGGGGTACATGTTGCTTCAGTTCCCAACCAACGTTACAGGGTGGATATGTCATACTCTGGTGACTTCTAGCCTTTTACAGGCAAGTGATTATAATTTTTGTCTACAGCTCAACCCTAATTCTTAAATCTTAACAAAAATTTTAAACTCGCTTATCTGAAATAGGCTGTGGGATTTGGTTCAGTTTCAGGAGCTAAAGTGGCCGCTTCTGCTGCAACCATCAGGTAGCGTAGTGGTTCTATGTTTTGTTTCAAAAAATGAAATTGAAGCCTTACAGACATTCTTGAAGGCTGGTCATGTGCAAAGCTAAAAATGGATGTTTTACTAAAGTTTTTTTTCTGATATTCCTGGCAGATGGGTGTCCAAAGATGGCATTGGTGCTGTTGGGCGTTTATTTATTGGTTTGAGAGTGTGTTTTATTAATTGGGAACATTGTAAACAATTGGGAACAAAGTAGCCTCTTTATTAATTTCAGGTGGAAAGTTTGGCAATCTATTTGACGATGATCCTAAACAGTGGCGGTTGTATGCAGATTTCATCGGCAGTGCCGGAAGGTTTCATTCATGGGATCAAGTCCATAAATGAGCTTTTTGAAATTACGTGAATGTGATGTTTTCTATTGCAGCATCTTTGATCTCAGCACCCCTTTATATCCTGCATATTTCCTCCCATTGGCATCATTGGGAAATCTAGCCAAGGTAATTTAGTGAAAGGCTTGAAATATTTAGTTAACTCTGTAGGAATTTTTTTTTTGTCACGAAAATTTTGTTGAGCAGGCTATTGGAAGGGGCTTAAGAGATCCTTCATTTCGTGTGATACAAAATCATTTTGCAACTTCTGGAAATTTGGGAGAAGTGTCAGCCAAGGTAGATCATGATGCTCTTTCTTTTTTGTTGGTAACATATAAAATTCAAGTTCGTTTCTTTATGCGAATGGACCTGGATGAAGCGAAGGTTCGGGGTTCGATTCCCATTGATGTCTTGAGTTAGTTTATTGTGCCACGGGAATGTGTTTTAAAAAAGTTTACTAGCATATGCCTTTGTGTGAACATGGGCAGGAAGAAGTTTGGGAAGTCACCGCTGAGCTTGTTGGACTTGCTTTAGGCATACTCATTCTTGTAAGTTGAACATTTCACTTGTAAATCTTTTTTACCTGTTAAATGCAATTCATTTTTTGACAGCTAAATCATTCCAATTTAGGATACACCTTATATCTCATCTTCATATCCACTTGTGGCTTCAACATGTCTTACAATCCGCCTTTTTCATCTCTGGTTTCGCTATCTGTCCCTCTCCGTCCTACAATTTAACACAGTAAGTGACATTTTCTGGAGATTGAGTGTGCTTATTTCACTGTCTTCCTAGTTTTCTTTGCATTATATTCCTTACAGATAAATCTCAAGCGTGCACGAATACTTGCAAATGAGGATATCATACACCAAAAGATACCTGGTAAGATTAAACTCTTGTGTTTATACCTTGAGGAAATCATTTATAATAGGAACAAGTTAACTTCTCTGCTCAGGAATCCGTGACTGTAACAGGATGGAAAATATATTGGTATGGGAAAAGTTCCTTAAGCCAAAGATCAGTTTCGGGGTGCCCTTAGAGGAACTGCTTAATGTAAATAACAGTGGCTCAGTGGTATTTTTACCTCATTAACTATTTGTATACATTCTTTCATATGCAAAATGTTAACTTCGCCCACAATGAAATCAGGTGAGGATGCTAGTAAAACTCTATGCAGATGAAAAGTATTTCTTAATGGTGAACCAATCACAAACCGATTTCGAGGTCTTTGTTTCCTTCAAGGTACTTCGGGATCGACTGTTTTTCATGAAGATACGATTAAATTTGAATCTCAACAGGAAGGAGCCACAAGCTACTCGATGTTGAGAAGCATTTGGCAGTCATACTGGCTCCGTCATCACTGGAAGAGATTCGAGAATGCGAGTGACCAACTTGAAGAAAGCTTGAGAGAATTGAAAGATAATTTTGATGCATTTTTGTCACGAGTAGAAGAGGCTGGATGGCAGACGGATCAAATATTTATTAAGGTGCCGAAACTTATTTTTGACTTGGAGTAAGGCAATTTTGCAAAATATCAAAATATTTGTTAAATAGAATGTTTTGGAAAATAATTTGCTGAATTGTTTATCTTTGTAAACAACAATAGTAAATTAAGAATATAATGCTACTTAAAATTGAATGCATAGATTGATTTAATTCGATATAAATTTTAAAAGTAACAAATGAGTTTTTATTTAGAATTAAAAGAAAGCAGTAATAAAAGTAACATGCGTCAATGGTTTAGATCAATGATCATATAGAGTGATATCAGTTAACGATAAAGGAAATCCTAGTAAAGAATATCAGACAAATCATACGATACAATCTACGTTACATAAAAATAAACCATATATTAGAAGCATCATTTGATCAAATATGTCAAATAATTCTTAATAAAATATATTGTCCTTGTGACAAGGAAATTAGAATCTCTCAAGGACATTGAAATTCACTCATGTCATCATGTGTCAGAAGATCCTAAAAATGTTGTCTTTATATGCATCAAGGGTTGTTAAGTATGTTAAAAGTCTTTTATTCGGGTTGAAACGTTGCTTCATGTGGATATGATATGGTAGAAATGAGGTTGATTGAATCTAAGAAATTAGGGTTTATTCGACTAGAAGGAAGGTTGTATGAACTTGACATCTTCGCCTTTTTTTCAATTATGTTTTCCCAAATCGTATCACCAATTATTTCTTAGTTGTGATCACACACAAAGGTAAATCGATTTTCTTTTGCCCTGGCCAATCTTTTGAATGGCGGCACAATTTTTTTTGTAAAGAAAATAATGATTATTAGTTATCAATCAATGCAATGAATGATCACAATCTCTTGGAATTCTCTTGCTCAAAAGTGTATCTTAACTTTTAGTTCAACTAGGTCACATAAATGAAGTTCTTTTTTTTTTTTTAAGTTCCTTTATAGAAGACATGAAAGGCGGTAGGAGCTGAGAAGTGGTTTCTTTTGCTTGTAATGTACAAAATCAAATGAATTGGGTATCAAGCTCAAAATTGTTAAATAAGGGAAATGTAGTGGGTTAGAGTGTTAGGGAAACCTAAAGGTTAGTTTTATTGCCTAAATCATTCATACTTACATACTCTGACAAAAGTAGTTGATCAATACAAGGTGTTCCAACACATGATGATACACTCATTTTATTTTTTTTGTTTCCAGAGTTCACAAATCTCACCCAAATGATGGATATAGGTTGAAGTGCAAGATATCAAAATTTTTTCTCATCTTATCGTAATTCTCAACCAAATAAGTACACACCAATTAATACATGAATGTTCATTGAAAATCATTTAACCTAAGGGCATGAATACTAAGTGTACTGAACGAGTTATGTAATGTCCTAAGAGCTAAAAATGTAGAATGACAAGGAAATTAAAAACATTTTGGTATTGAAGCATGATCGACTTAAAGGTAGTTGGAAGAGATAACATGGAAAAAGTCGATGATGTAGGTCACGAAATCCCCCCCTCCCACACATGAACTTTAGAATGTCCTCGTTATGATAGAAGGTAGGTGACTCATCAAAAGCCATTGTAAAATGTGTGCATCCAACCAAATTAAGGCTAATTGAATCATATATCAAGGGTTAGTAAATGGAAAAAAATATATAATATAACTAAATGAATAACATAAAAGAACTGTGGGAAAATAATGTAGAAATTAAAGGACAGTGTTGGAATCCATCCAACAGTTACCAAATTTTAATGTCGTTTGGTGTGACCCTGATGATGCTTAGATTGATATGAGATCGATATCATCTACCAATTTTCGTGGATGATTACCTTAGTATGGCTTCAGTCAATGACCGTTCACCTTCAAAATTTAAACGGTATCACACATTCGGATTGTGATGGCACATGTGGAAATATTTTATCGATTTCAAATGGCCAAATGCAATGGATACATAGTTTCCCTGGAAATAACCGAAGACGTGAGTTAAACAATAAAACTTTTTGACCAACCTAAAATTCTTTTTTCGTATACTCCTGTCATGCACTTTCACGATTTTCTCTTTGTAAGAATTTTGAAAGTCATAGGCATCATTTCTTATTTCTTCATGCTCTCGTCTAAAAATGTTTTTTGTCTAGCTCTTGATCAGTCACATTACTAGCATATATATTTTTTATTTGGGATCAATTAATACTTTAGTTGTATGCGACACATGAGATATACGAGGTTAGACCAACAATATGTAAGCTTACGTCTTCGGGAGAGCATAACTCTACATGAAATCTTATTTTAAAACCTCTTAAAAACTTACTTAAAAACTTATATATTTGAAACTCATTTTAAATCTCTTTATAAAGCCTCGTTAAAATTTTCTGGAAAACTTTACTTATCCATTTCTCATGTGCCTTTTACTTTATCTTGCCGGATTTTTACATGTCAGGTGATATGTCTCGCCCAAGCTGACCTCTCCCTCGAGGGTAGGATCTCGACGAGCCATCTTTGTTTCCCCGACCTCGATCGGTTCCACCCTTACTTTGGTAATGCGTTACACTCCTCATTGGGGTATGCCTTGCCTTGGCTCACATGTACTAGTACAGTGCCGGGTCGGTGTGTCCACCTTCCCCGAATCTTAAACTTATCTTTTGGCACATCAAAACATCGGAGATACGTTGGTCCGGTGGACTTGCCCTCCCGGAAAAAGTAGGCCAAAATATTTTCATTTCACGGGATACAATGGCCCGGCGGGCTCGCACGCCGGATAATGCAGCCCAAAACAATTTATCTTTAAAATGAAATGAAATTTGAATATAAACTTTCTATTATTTAATTAATCATCCCGCTTAACTTAATTTTGTGCGATGTCCCAAACTCTATCCTCAAATCCCAGTTTAGCACTATTTCTCTACTCCTGAATCAGTTCCTCAACAATGATGGCCAAGGACACAGATCCTAACTGAAAATTTACAGCCCTTCTCATGCCTTGGCAGCGGCTCCCCCCACTCTTTTTCACAATTACAACGAAGAAACATAAATCGCATGAGATTACGACTAAACCCTAATGATTTCATTACCTCAACCACTTGGACCACGAGAGGGATTCTAACTAAATATTTACAGCCCTTCTCCACCTTTGACAGCGGCTACCCACTCCTTTTCATAATTACAACGAAAAACACACATCATATGAGATTACGATTAAAACCATAGAAATTCCATTACCTCAAAAACCATGAAAAAAGCTAAAGATTCTCCATAATCCCTCATTTACAACCCACTCTTCTCCCATGACAATAGCAACGGCTCCTCACCTCCTCCTTTTACCATCACAACGAAGAAACGCACATCGCAAGGGATTACAACTAAAACCATAAGGATGTCATCACTTCCAAAACCATAACCCAATCCAAAAATACGAGATAAAATTTGATGCCCATGATATTGTGAAATGTTGTCAATTAAAATACCTATTAAAATTAAGGACAATATCTCTTTAATTTAGTTATCACATTTTTACATTACTTCAATATAAATTAGACTAAATCTTGATATCCGTCTAATTAATATTATCCTTCTTGTACCTAATTTTATAATTATCTAAAAAGATTATATTTTCTTATTCGTTATAATATATCATAAACTACACCAATCATTTAAATGGCTATTAAAATATTTACTATAATATATTATATATTATTATTATCAAATTACATATTAAATATTTTTTATAGTACATTCTTGCCATCTAATATTATCTCAATATATTAATATTATTTTATCTTCTACTTCACACTATCATCAACATATACTCTACTAATTTATTATAATCTACAATTATTCCTAAATATACAATATCCATTGTTACACCGTTCTCATTCATTTACAACACATATTTATCTATCATCTATTCATTATAAATATAATTATCCATTTTCTATTAACTTGAAACTAAAATATATGTTCAATATATTCAATTTTGTATCTTTACATTATACACTCCATAATATTTATTGGTCATGTAATTCTCCTAAAATTTCATGTTTTGTCATTATCATACCTTACATAACAATTGAAAAAACAAAGAAGTGTTGTCCAATGTGTTATTATTTTTTTGATGTGATGTTGTGTTTGTTTACATATGTATATTTCATTTGTATCGTAGTTTTTATTATTTCAAACTCATGACCACTAACCCCCTCCATGTATATCAGAGGAGTATTAAAGGTAGAACATCAATTGTCTACATGTAAAATAAATTATTTACTTTGCAAGACTTTCAGATATAACTTTAGATATCCGTGGTGAATTCATTGTTTAGGTTTTCGCATGAACTTTGTGACCTTGAAATCCTAGGTGAATTTCTCACCACCCAAATCCGCGGTGAATTTAGGTTTTAGTGTATTTTTGAGATTTTCCGTACTTAGGTGTCAAATGAATTAATTTTGGCCACTTTCCCTCTACTTATAGACATTTGAACTTATTCTAATTGTATTTTGACGTCTCCTTTATTATTTGCTTAAATTTTCAATTCTTTCGTTTCTTTCCACCTTTTTCGTCCCTCTATTCATTGTTACTATTTATCTAGACACTATAATCATAAGTTTCTTATGGGCTTATTGTACCTTTTCTAGGTTATCACTAGTAAAGTAGCAGTTAAGAAGAATTGAGTAGTAGTAAAGAGGAAAATGTAACACTTAAAGAGAAAGTGTAACATTTAAGAAAAAAAAGTAACACTTAATAAGCAAAGAGTAAAGGAGAAAGCAAAAAGAAGAAGATTCGAGGTAAGATGGAATCACTGAGCCCATCATCATGTTCATGAGCATGGTCAGCCATAGGTATGCATGCCTGAGAGAGGAACACATAAGTTCCTATAGAAGAGAATTGTACGTACCTGAAGGTTGAATGAAACTGGATGGGAACGGGGTAGCGCCTAGGTCCCTACCCGAGGAAGAGAAGCATATATTCTCTATGAGTCGGCTAACAGCTAACAACCGGTTTGGGAGAGACATGTCTACGAGCATGTAAAAAGCCGACCACAATTGAAATCCAAACGAGATAGGAAAAAAGAGAGGGAAAGATAAGGAACGAGAGAGAGTGAAAGAGAATAGAAGTGATTAGAGATTCAATATAGGAAAATATAGGAAACGAGAAGAATGTGAAATGAAAATAAAAGAGAAGGGAGGAAAATATGATGAAACGTGAAAATGGATTTTACTTTCTAGTTAAGGAAAATTTCTTTAATAGACTTTAATAGTCATTAAGGGAGGATTATCTAATGTCAAAGTTGTTCCCGTTGTTATAAATTCTATAGACTTTAGCCAATCGAAATCGTATTAGTTGTTAAGTTTTCCAACTAAGTTTTTTGAATGTTATTCCTTAAATCAGGTTAACGTAGTGTAAATCGACTAGGTTGTTTTTACGAGCTGTTACACATAACCTCAAGAATTTCATAATAGATAAGTAATCATTCAAGATGATAATAATGAATCGTTGCACATATGAGGATTAAGTTTCATTACGAGCTGTTACACATATGAAGATTAATGAACTAATCGATTGGTCGTATCTCATAATAATTTTACATCAGAACCTTTCATATATTAGCTTCTCAAGTAACGATGATTGGGAAAACTCAACGAACAACACATTCTCAATTAAACCATCTTGTTGAATGATCCCTCATCAAAAGTAGATGTCGTTTCTACACATAGCATTGTTTACGACAACCTTTCTCTTACAAATTCGTTAAGGGTTATAAAATTACCGAGACATCCAAATAATTTGAAGATGGTTAACTTCCGCTCGAGATCCATGAGTGTCGTGAGATTTGAGAAACTACGGTTGTTTAATAAGTCCTAAGACATACTTCACCTCTCCCCAATGTTTTCATACCTGACAAAAATTCCAACCGATATGACTGGTAGAGGTGGTATACCATACGGTACCAACTATATATACATATATTAAAAAAATAAAAAATATATTTAATTATTTTTGCGTCGAACAAGTAAAAACACAAAATCCGACCTTAAAATTTTGAAAACACTCGAAATACAATTAGAATCATTCCATGTGGCCCGGGATGACCAGATTATGAAAATACCGTCGAAGTGACTTCATCTCTAAACCATCCGAGAAAACTGAAAATACCAGGAGATGTGCTAGATGAGCTATGGGTTTCTTAACATGTAAAATACCCCAGACATCACTTCGACTCGAAATCATACAAAATACCTAAAATACAATTAATGGTGCTGTTATGGTCCCTTTTTAGGGGGTACCAACAGTCGTCCNGAACAGTTAGTCGTCGGCTGATACCGAGAGTGATTACGAAGTCGAGAGTAAAGTGAGTTCGTTAAGATGTTAAAGAGAGGAAGATATGAATTGAATTAGATAAAGTTATATAAGTTCATTTATTAGTTTTATTCCGATGCTGTAAGTTTTAATTATATTAAAATGTGAAAAAGCACATTGTGTTCCAGAAGAGTGGAGCACGGCATGTCGCGCACTGAAACAACTGGGCCCGGTTTCAGGGCGTGATAGTAACTCCCTTGATCAGCATATCTGCCGGATTGTCAGTGCCTCTGATTTTCATCAATCGAAGTGCATTCCTCTTGAGCAGATCCCTAATATAGTGATACTTAAACTCAATGTACTTCGTCCTGGCATGAAATACCAGGTTCGTCGCCAAACATATGGCGTTCTGACTATCGCTATACAAAGTCCGCTGATCGGTTCCTTTACCGATCTCTATCAAGAAATTCTGGAGCCAAACCATCTCCTTTCCTTCTTTGGAAATTGCAACATAACATGCCTAAGTTGAATAAGGTGAGGCACACTTTTGCAACTTTGACTTCCAACTAACAATTGTATCGTCGACAATAAATATATACCATGATGTACTTTTTCGATCGTCTAGATCTCCTCCAAGGTCGGCATCCACGTACTCCATTAATTCCATCGGTCCCCTTCTAAAACACAACTCCCACAATGATGTCCCTTTGAGGTATCGTAGCAACCATAGCACTGCTTCACAATGCTCTTTCCCAGGGTTCGACATAAACCTGCTCACGACTCCTACTCCATGTGCAATTTCAGGACTCGTATAGACCATTGCATACATCAAACTGTCGATCTCTAAAGAGTATGACACGTTCTTCATCTCTTCGCCCTCCTAGTAGGTCATCGGCGCCTGGTTATTTGATAGTTTCATGTGTGCTCCCAAAGGTGTTTTTGTCACTTTCAAGTCTCCCAATTGAAACCGATCAATCACTTTTTCAATGTATTTTT
This sequence comes from Utricularia reniformis, assembly GCA_009725065.1. NCBI lineage: Eukaryota > Viridiplantae > Streptophyta > Magnoliopsida > Lamiales > Lentibulariaceae > Utricularia > Utricularia reniformis. Next base: position 224,717 of record RWGZ01000861.1, on the reverse strand, counting down.
CCTGAGACAAGGTAAGTGTAACATTCTGCATATCTCTAGAGATTCTCATTCATAGAATCTGCTTGACTGGTACCAGGTCCTTCATCTCGAATGCTTCGGACAACTCCCGATTGACTTGTTTTATCTCATCCATGTCACCCCCTGCGATCAACATATCATCAACATACAATAGAAGGATTATATATGCATTTTCCCCCTCAGAGATAACATCAATTGTTCGTCTCGCATCTTTTGAATCCTCGTTCAGTCATTAAGGAATCAAACTTCAGGTATTACTACCGAGGAGTTTGTTTCAATCCATACAAGCTCTTTACCAATTTGCAGACTAGATTTTCTTTACCATGCGTCTTTAACCCCTCGTGTTGTGCCATGTAAATCTCTTCCTCTAGATCACCATGAAGGAAAGCGGTCTTCACATCCCTGTTCAAGATGGAGATTTTCCGTAGCCACTATACTCAGTATTACCCTGATCCTTGTCATCTTGACGACAGGTGAGAATACCTCGGAATAGTCAATTCCCTTCTTCTACAAGAATCCTTTGACAACTAGTCTGGCCTTGTAAAGTTTGGACCCATATGCCTTATTCTATACTCTGAATACCCATCTGTTGAGTAAAGACCTATGTACCTTCGGTAATGCTGTAAAGACCCAAGTCTAATTCTTCGACAAGGACGCCATTTCATTATCCATAGCAAGCTCCAACATTTCCTACTCACGAGACTCAACAGCCTCTCAGAAAATCTTTTGCTCGCCATCCTCAGTCAACAATGTATGGTACATTGTAGGAGTGTATCGATCGGGTGATCTCCTTTCCCTAGTTGATCGCCTCAACATAGGAGTGACTTGTTCGACATTGTCATATGTTGCCAGGTCTTCACTCTACTGATCGGAATCGGACTGATCAGAATAAGATTCTAACTCCTCGTTAGAAGTGATACCAATCGATCCGGGGGTCCACTGCTCCCACTTGATGGTATCACCACTATCACCTCAGTATACTTCTCCTTAGTCTAGGCGATAGTATCCTTGTAAAGTTTATATAAGTTGACGGTCGTATCGACCGATCTAATTATTTTCCTCCATTCAGTCCAGAAGCAGTAACCAAAATAATCAGCTCCATAACCAAGGAAAACAATCTTTATAGGATTAACATAAGGCTTATCCCTCTTCTCAGGGTCTATGTGGACATACGCAATGCAACCGAATACTTTGAGATGATTCACCTTCACCTCCTTCTCAGTCCACTTCTCCTCTGGCATATTCGAAATCCAATGGTATCGATGTACTCCGATTGATCAGGTATGTTGCCGTACTTATACCATCCGCCCAGAAAGTCTTTGGTAAACCATCGTGCAATCTCATCGATCTTGCACGCTAATTCATCGTTCAGTTCATTCGTTCGGTGACTCAATTCTGCCTCGGCTTTTTCGGGACCGATCGCTCCAGCTTAATACCGTTCGCCAAACAGTAGTCTCTGAACTCCTCCCTGTCATACTCTCCATTTTCTGATTTCAGATAATTCAACTTGGTTCTAGCCTCGAGTTCCACCTCTGCTTTCCACCTTTTAAATGTTTAGAACACATCAGATTTCTTCCTTACGAGTACAGTCGTCAATGAAGGTGGCGTAGTACTTCGAGCCTCCAATGGACTCGACCGATGACTACTAATGATATCAACCGTTGTCGACCAGCTTTCGGGTAAGGTTCAAGGAACGGCAACGGCATGTGTGTCATCATCCATGACATGCCCAACCAACAAGAACTGGTCGGTTAGGTTGCAGAAATCATTCAGATGTTCGGCAACGGAGGCACCCTCTCCCATCGTTATGGTATACATCTTCCGTGTAAAAAGCAAACAATTTGTCGATGAAGGCCACTCGTACATATCGGACAACGCCTTCATCATACCGTACGTCGTCGTCTGTTTGTTGTAGTTGAATGCCACATTCTTCGACAACGATAGTTGAACGATCGCCAACGCCTTGCGATCGAATTTCAGCCAATCTGCATCCTCCATCTTTGCCGGCTACATTTCTTCCAATGCTTCCCCTAGATCATTCCGATAAAGGGTATTACCGATTTGCATTATCCAATAGGCAAAATCAGATCTATCAAACATCCTAAGGCATCCCTTATCGTCACCCATTGCCAATTGCACCACAGCCACACCCAATTATTGGGGATTAAACAATTGTGCTAACAACCTCGATAGATTAAGTAAAACAGGAGAATTAAATCAAAAGAGAAAACGGCACAAGAAATTTAATGTGGAAACCCGGGATAGGAAAACCACGTGACCGGCAGAAACGACCAAATTCACTATCACTTGAGAAGAATACAACACACACACACGAAGAGGAAACTCGGAATACAAAAGTATTGAAGTGCATGACAATAAACACTAAGACCCTCTTATATAGATGAGGTGGTTGAGATAATTAATGTAACTAACAAATATTCCTAATATATGATCATATCCCCATATATGATTACTCATGATCAAATCATATATATGCGTCCATATATACTGATTTGATAGGATTTTGTTTCCTTCAATATCTCCTTGCATAACTGCCGATATCTTACACCAGTGGGCCCCACCATATCTCAGTTCGGTCCTCAGCCAATTACCTCCATCTCATATCTTCGGATCACGTCGGTCCTCGACCGATTGCTTCAGTCCCTTTGTCACCTTCGGAATTGGGTACTTCGAACCTCAACGGATCTGTACCAATACCGACCATCCCATCTTCCAAGTGTGCCCCGATCGACCACATTGCCGATCATCATCCAAGTGTGACCGATCGATAACAATACCAATCTCCACACTTAACAAACCAAAAATATCCGGCCCGCGTAACCTTTAATGCTAATGTCTGACCGGTTGAATGATCACCACAATCCGGAGCATGAACTTCTTCCATAACGGCTTTTGCCTGAACTTGAGATAAACATCGAAGATATGGTGCACCAAAATTCTACTTATATAACTGCTCATCCATATTCACAAAATTCATAGCTCTTTGCATTGTCCCGGGGGCCTTGCCTTCATCTGTAGGCAATTTACCCTTGACTAAATAAATGATAATAACATCCTTCCATGACTGCTCATTAGGTATAGCATCCAATAAGAACCCATTGTTATTTGAAAGTTCCAAATTTGCATCCTCTAAGGTCGACTTCTTAGTCAATATGATAGACAACTGAAAATGGATTATAGATGTAATTCTTGACTCATCTGAAACTCTTAAAATTGTGGCTGACTTCGCAAGACCATCTTCTCGAGTATTCTCATCTCTCAGAATATACAAAGCACGAATGTCTTAAGACTTTTAACGACATCTTTCAATTTTTATAAATATTACACCACATGCTAACCCTTTGGGGGAAAAGCTATCGAAAATTGATTCACTACCAATACCACATCACTTGAATCTAAAGTCGATCCGCAACTAGGAATAAACATGATACTGAATATCTGGACGAAAATGTTGAAATACTATTCGCTAGCTAAATTCACCACAGATTTCTTATGTAGTGCAAATTCACCACATATTTAGACTGGATGTACAAATTCAATGGAGATTTTGAATCGTAATACGATTCTTCGCGATTTTTAGACTACAACACTAATTATGAAGAAATTCATTGAGGATTTTGGGTTCGTTGCAAATTCACCACGGATTTTGGATCGTAATATGATTCTTTGCAATTTTTATACTCCAACACTATTCACGAAGAAATTCATCGTGGATTTTTGCTTCCTTTCACATTCACTACGAATTTCGGATCGTATATGACTCTCATCAATTTTTAAACTCCAACACAATTCACAGATTTTGGGTTCCTTGCAAATTCAAAGTGGATTTCAGAACTTAACATGATTTCTTGATCTCCAACTCTGATTTTGAACTCCGATTCATATTCCGAATAATTTTCTTGTGCCTAGTGACTTATGTTTATAGAAAAACCAGGCCCAGCAACTCCAATATGTGTCAAAAGCCCAGTCTAATCAATTCTCCCGATTTGGCCCACTTTGTCCAAAAACACTCGATTTCACCCAAATATCTATCATAATGCCTTGAATTATTTGAAGCACATCTCGATCGACTACTGACCATAAGAAAACACGAGAAAAGACTCTCGACTTGATTCCATCTCAAAATTTTTAAAAGAAAACCAAAATACCACCAAAGATTCGCCAACACACCTTCCGAGCGCCAAATTATGAAAATATTCCTAACATCATTTCAACCCTGATTTATCCGAAAACACTCGAAACATCACTAGAATCCTTCCATGCGGCCTCGGGATGTCCAAATTAGGAAAATACCCTTATAGACACTTCAACTCTAAACCATTTAAGAAAACTGAAAAGATCATTGGAGATGCGCTAGACAAGCTATGGGTTTCCTAATTAAAAAAAATACCCCAAATATCACTTCAACTCGAAATAATCCAAAAACACTACAAATATCATTAAAGATACTCAAGGCGAACTCGGGGAATCCAAATTACGAAAATACCTCTAACACCATTATGACTCAAAAAACTCAAGATATATAGTAAAACGTAACAACGCTTCCATGGCAATATCACGTAAATACACCGCTTCGCGCTTTTCTTGTAGCAGTTCTAGAACATATCAAAAAGAGGAAGATGATTTGCCTTTATACGCTGAAAAAAAGACTTCATGAGTTCCTCTCGGGGCTCATTTATCATTCATTTGAGAAGCAAATGTTATGATCTTGGCTATGAATACGTATTACCATTTGTCTCATATGTCTTCGCGTTGGTGAAATCATATGTGATGGGAGCCTTGGGACCTGACACTCTGAATAGAGAAGGCCCATGAGAAGTATGGTTGCCCCACGTGACAAGAAACGAACATGGGAGAATCATATCAGACTAGTAGAGATCCATTTCGTGAAAGGTGGATGATTGGGCTCAAGAAGTCTTGAAGGAGCGGGGTTGATCAATCGCTTTCATAAACAGGTGGAGGATCTGTCAACAGGGCCTGACATTTATAGTTGGGCAAACGAATGGTCCCGAGACCGATCGATGGAGTTTGACGGCTATGGCGGGGCACATTTAATTTGTTGTCAATGACGTTAATTTGTTAGGAAAAGGTTAGCATGACGGTTTCTCATCCTCATCTATGTAAGGAGGGCGGGGGAACAAACTAAGATATGCTAGTCTATGCTCCATGCGTACTATTTCATCTGATTTGTTCATTTTCCTAGTCGTTTATCTGTTTTGAACCTTGTAACAATCTTTTGTTTAGTGAATTGACTAAGAGTGTTCGTGCCCTCCCGCTGGTGGTATTTTTCTCTATCATTAAGGTTTTTTCCAAGTTAAATCATTCATGTTATTATTCATTTTCGTTTCCTTAAGTTGTCCAACAAGCACAAAAATTGAAAACAAATTTCATATCATCGGAATATGTTATTGTTGACATATGTTTTTTAAGACCACATCAATATGAAAACTATCGGAATGCTATATTAAAACTATTAAACTTAATAATGTAAATTAGGTCGCTAAGATAATTTTAATCAAACCTTCAGTCTGCCTGTGCCTGTGCCTATGCCTCGGAAATACTGAGTTCCTTTTGAAGTTGCATGAAGGAAATTAGCCATGGAATAGACACAGAAAGTGAAAACATAATGATCTTCTGGTTGATTTATTCTTCAATACCTGAATTGATTGCTTAATGAATTTACTTAACTTTATGAGCTCTCCAAAGGCTGTTGACAATCTATCACTTGTCTGATTCTAATTTGTGATGATTAAACAAGATAAAAAAATGCGTAATAAAAATGATAGAAATTTTAAGTGAAACACAAGTATCAAGAGAAAACCACATATCAATCTAGGTCACTAAAATATTGAATGAATAAAAGAATACAACACTCAAGAAGACATTGGTTCTTAAATTTATCCTCACTACTCTCATTCTCACTACCAATTCAGACACAATTGATGAGTATTTATGTTTGATATTCCATCACACGTTTGTCACTTTGTCACAACATGTCGTTCGCCGGATTTTCAGCTAGCATGTTCAATAGTGGGTGACTTGTTCTTATTGACATAGTTGATTGACGGTTGGTCCACATCATCGACACTTTTTTATGATCTTCGGATGGATCTAGAACAAAAATCACCATGACACCGATTGGTATAGCCTCGATCGACAGAGCACCTCCCTCTTCTCAAAGGTGTCGATTGGGTCCAATGTCTCTCTCGATAGACAAAGTGTCGATCGGGTCCAAGGCTGAATGTCTTAGTCGGTCGGTGATTAGTCAACAATCTCCTCCTCTAGCAGTTGAGCAGTTTCCATATTATTGTATGGAATTTCCAATATGTTCCAAGACAACTTCTTTGGAACAAAACTGAATTTTTTTTATCGTTACCCCCTTAGTGAGCATATCAGCAAGATTATCTTCTGTATGTATCTTCTCTATCGAAAATAGCTTTCCTTACAGAGCATCTCTTATACAATGGACTTTAATATCCACATGCGTAGTCCGGGAATGGAATCTTGTATTCTTCTTAAGTTTAGGAGCACTCTGACTGTAACAGTGTATGATTGGTTCCAGGTTAAATCTAATTTCAATATGTATTCTCTTTAACCATATCTTGTCCTTTCTAGCTTCGGTAATTGTAATGTACTCGCCTTAAGTAGTCGATAGTGCCAAACACTTTTGTAACCGAGCATCCCAAGAGATAGCAGCTCCACCAATCATAGATACGAACCCTGAGGTGGATTTCCTTGAATCCAAATATTATTCATAATAAGCATCATAGAAACATTCTAGTTTCATATTTTCCAGAGCCTGTACTTCAAATCAATTTCTTTGGTTCCTTTCATGTAAAAAGCCACTTAGCTACTTCTTAGTGAACCTTCCCTAGGTTTGACAGGTACATGCTCAGCACTCCTACGGCAAAAGCAATATCCGGTCTTGTACATACCATTCAATACATCAGGTTGCCGACAAGTGATGCATATGGTTTGTCAACATTTCCTCATGATCGGCCTTGTTGATTGGACAAAAGTTTTTACTTAGTCGAAACTGAGTACCCAATGGTATATATACTTCCTTTGCATTCTCCATGTTGAACTTTTTCAGCAACTGTTCAACATATCTTTGCTTATGGACGACAAACTCACTTGTCGCACTGTTTCTTTCGATTGTCATTCCTAAGACTCTGTTGATCGGTGTTAGGTTTTCATTTCAAACACTTTCGATAGCTAATCTTTCATATACATGATGAGTATTATTTCTTGACTGATCAACAACATGTCATCGACATAGATTAATAGAATGAAAAACATATTATTGTTGAAGATCTTCAAATATATGTAGTGGCCTTCAGTCGACCGCTCAAATTAGTTCTCTTTCATGAAGCTGTCGAACTTCATGTACCATTGCCTAGGCGCTTGTTTAAGCACATATAGACTCCACTTCAATCTGCATACTTTCCATTCATCTCCCTTTTTCACAAACCCCTCGGGTTGATTCATATGTAGCTCCTCCTCTACATCTGAATGTAGGAATACTGTATTTACATCCATTTGTTCGACCTCAAGATCGAACTGTGCGGCAAGTGCCAGTGCCGCTCATATTGACACAAGTTTCACTAATGGACTGAACTCTTCATCAAAGTCTATGCTCTTCCTCTGACCAAAGCCCTTCACCACTAATTGGGCAATATACTGAATGCTACCATCGGCTTCCAGCTTCTCTTTGAAGACAAACTTTTTCGACAGTGGCTTCTTCTCGATCGGTCCCTTTACAAGCTCATACGTACAATTATTTTCAAGTGACATAAGCTCCTCCTGCATTTATTTCACCCACTTGTCGTTGTCCTTCATTCCCATGGCCTCCTTGTATGTTTCGGGTTTGCCATGTTTTGATATCAATACATAGTCGCTGACCGGGTATTTGTTTGAAGGGTGTGTGACCCGAGCGGTCCTCATTAGCTTAACGTTCGACATACTTTCTGTGGAAGGACCGATCGGATGTTGATCCTCGAGTTGCTCTAGCAGTGCATCATGATTCTCTTGTTCGGCATCAGTTAGTTGCTCCGACCTTGGTTCATCAGAATCGATCAGTATTACCGATCTGGATTCCTTTGTGTTCAATCGATCCGACTAATTGGACCCCGAAGTTAAATCTGTAATGTTTTCATCCTCGAAGAACACTACATCTCTTGATTGAATTACTTTCTTACTGGTCGAATTTCATAACTTGTATCCTAGTTCGTTCTTTCCATATCTCATAAATACTAAAGACTCGGAGTGCATAACCAATTTCTTTCTTTGTTCTTTTGGATTCAAAATTTTTACCTTACAACCGAACGAACACTCTCAAATATTGATATTTTGGTTTCTTTCCGAACCAAATTTCATCAAGAGTCTTGAATTCAATAGATGCTTATGGGGATCTATTCGTTAGATCCTCCCCCCAAAATCTGTTTGTCAACTTTGCAGTGGCCAACATACATCGAGGCTTATCCTTTAGTGTTCGGTTTAGCCGTTCGGCTATTCCATTGTGTTAAGGTGTACCAGGCTCTGTCGTTTCATGTCTGATTCCTTTCTCTCTACAATAAGTGTTAAATGATGTTGACGTATACTCAGCGTCATTATCACTTCTCAAGCAAATAAGCTTGAGACCATTCTCCCTCTAGGTCATGTGTTGAAATTCTTTAAAGTTGACGAATGATTCGTCCTTTGTTCTGATCGGGTATATTCAAGCTTCACGTGTTGCATCATCTATAATGGAAACAAAATATTTCTTGGATAGTCAAGGCACTTGAATTCCCCATCTTTACCATACTGAAGTCACCTACATTGTAGGTTTTAAGGTTGCTTCGGTTTGGTGTAGCATGATAGGAGGATGTTGAATCAAATATTCACTCCTCCGTACTCCCCTATGACACACTCAATTCTTCAACTGATAAAACAATGAGGTAATCACCATTGGAGGATCATACGGTATTAGCTTGTTCAATTTTCTTGTTTTGCTTGTGTAACTCTTGTGACTGTTTGTAGTATACACAGTTCTTCTTTAGGTGACCGATCACCGCACAATGGTAACATGCTCTCGTTTGAGCATTCTGTTTGCCCCGATGGATTTGTCACGTCCTCATGACATGTTCCTTTTCTGGTGCCCCGATCGGTTCGGTCCTCTGCCTTGTCGATCGCTAATTGCAACCAACAATCGATGGCTGTCTTTTCCAGTATCACGTCTTCTGTCTTTCTCATGAAGACTTTCCACTATTGTCGATGAGGACAACACTGGTGAAGATTTGTTAGTGTTTACCAATTGTCGGGTAGTGTTCCCTAGGTGTAGTAATGCTTGCAGCTCATCATCTAGTTTCAAATCGGCTCTTATCAACTTATTGATCAAGTCCTGAAACTTGTTCAAGTGCTCTGGCATACGTTTCTCATCAACATAACCGAAGTGTCACCAACTTCTTTATTGTCCCGACCTTATTATGAACATTCTTTTTTTCACAGATGTTTTTAAGTTTTGACCACATTTTCTTCGGGTCTGTAAATTCTCTAATGTGGTGAAACATCGACAAATCAACCTATTACCGCATGTGTGCTACGACTTTCTTATTCATCAATTTCCAAGTATGTTCGTCAGTTCCTTCAAGTCTTGTTGCTAACTCACCGTTGTCCACAAATCTCTGTAGGACAACATATCCTCAATCTTCACTATCCATATGCTGTAGTTTGAAGAATTCAATTTTATCATGGGCACAGCAGAATCATCCACGTTTAGCTCTGATATCAATTTTTGACAATATGTCACTTGTCTTATTCTAATTTGTGATGATTAAACAAAAAAATTGTTGAATGAAAATGAAACAAAAATTTTACGTGGAACCCGAGAAGCTGGAGAAAACCACGAACCAAACTAGGTCTATTCACTATCGAATGAATAACAAAATACAATACTCAAGAAGACTATGGTTCTTTAATTTGCATTCACTACTCTCACTCTCACTATCAAATCAACACAATTGATGAGTATTTATGCTTGATATTCTGTCTCGGGTTCGTCATTTTGTCACAACATGTCGTGATCCAGATTATTAGCTAGCACGTTCAATAGTGGGTAAATTGTTCTTATTGACATAGTCGACTGATGATTGTTCCATATTATCGGCACTTCTTTATGCTCTTCAGTTAAATCTAGACTAAAAATCACCATGTCACGTGTTTGGCACCCTTGTGACCGATCAGTATAGCCTCGATTGACAGAGCACCTCCCTCTTCTCAAAGGTGTCGATCAGGTTAGAGGTTTCTCTCGATCGACGAAGTGTTGATCGAGTCCTAGGTCAAATGGCTTGGTCGGTTGATGTCTGGTCAACAAGGGTCACAACATCTCCAACTATAATACTTCATTCATTAGAGTATATTTTTATTATATAAATCACATTTATATATTATATTGATAGTTGGGATTTTTAAAGTATGAAAATTTTTAGATTTTAATTATTTTATTATTGTATTTTCAAAATTAAAGTGTAATCGTTTATTAAATATTAAATAACTTATCAACTAAAACCACTTACACAATAACTTAAATGTAATAAAAAAATGACTAATTGATCCGGTTATTGTTACATAAATTATAGTTAAAAATTGATAAATCAAACAGATTAAAACTAATATATAGGTAACTCGACGATTTCACCAATGTTTTCATAACGACCGATACGATGAAAACCAAACAATACCAATAGTGGACCGGTACTACATCGAACCCGGTTTCCGGGTCAATCATGAAAATTTTTTTTAAAAAAATTAAAATTTTTTAAGGAAATTAATAATTCATATCGGACGGTATAACAAGCAATATACCATTAGTACCAATCCAGTATAGAAACATTCATTTTCACCCATTATACCAAACAATCGCAATATTCTCCATAAAATCAATATATGAATCGTTAATACATTTATATATTTTATAAAAAAATTTAAAATTTTATAAAATATTTAATTTTAATATACCTTAAAATATTTGAGAAAAGAGAGTGGGACTCTTCCAAGATTGTTTAGTGACACATGGATGGCCTTCAGAGAGAGTCCAATTTCATTTGACTGGGCTTTATGTGAGCGATTAAAGTAAGGAAATAAGGCAGTTAGATTGGGAATTGGTTACACTAAAGAGTAAATAAAATCTGTAATTTTATATCATAAATGTATGTACATCTAGTGTTTATATAGACACATAATTTACATATTCTCTACATTCTCTACATCCCCCACAAGGTGTAGCTTCATCAAGATTGATGAAGCAAAGCTTGGATAAGAGTGAATTGAATTGGCCTTTACCAATGCGTTTCGTAAAAATATAAGCTAATTGATGCTTTGTATAAACATGATGCAAATCCACGAATCCATCTCTGTAATTGTCCCAAACTAAATGGCAATCAATCTCCAAGTGCTTAGTTCTTTCATGAAGAACTGGATTGGACCCGATGAGTAAGGCAGATTTGTTATCACATAGAAGTGGAATTGAGCGTGTTACGGGTACCTGTAAATCAGTTAATAGATAAGATAACCATTTGAATTCGCAGACAGTGAAAGCCATGCTACGATATTCCGCTTGGGTGGATGAACGTGACACAACGGTCGGTTTCTTGGTCTTCCATGATATGAGTAATTTCCAAGAAAAGTGCAATAACCAGTATGTTGGAAGAGTAATGAAGACCCCTAGATGGACATCCCTTAAGATAACATACAATATGGCATTTCCGTAGTTCTTGCATAAATTGGCTGAGGACATTGGTAGCATAGGCAAAGTCTGGGCTTGTGAAATTGAGATAAAATAGTCGTCCTATCAAATGGTGATAGGAGGCTGGATCATCAAGCATTGGTGAACAATGGTCTTTGGAAGAGGGAAAATTGGCTCGTAATGGGACACAGGTTGGTTTGGCCTAAATTAGAGATGATGTCAAGCGCATATTTTCGTTGATTGAAGAATAAACCCTCTGGTGAATGTGCAAGCTCTTGGCCGAGGAAGAATTCTTCTGCCAAGGTCTTTGATAGTAAATAGATTATGAAGATGAGATTTTGCCTGGTTGATGAGAGGCATGCTAGAGCCGCAGAGAAGAATATCATCCACATAGACGACTAGAACCAGAAATTCAGAGGGATCCTTATGATATGTAAACAAGAAATGATCATGGCCGGACTGATGAATTCCGAATTGAAGCATTTGTTTAGTGAGTTAAGAGTTCCACTGCCTAGATGCTTGTTTAAGACCAGGAGCGCTGTAATAGACAAACTTCATCTGGACGTGCTTTGGTGTATCCTTCAGGGGGTTGCATGTACATGGTCTCATCCAAGTATTCGTGAAGGAAAGCGTTGTTAATGTCCAACTGATGAATGTACAACTTTCTGCTTGCCGCAAGTGCGAGCACTAATCGAACAGTTGTCACTTTGGCAACAGGCGAAAAACTCTATGTAAGATCTATTCCCTCGATCTCGAGAAAGCCCTTTGCGACCAATTGAGCTTTATGGTGTGCAACAATTGCATCTGAGTTCAACTTTGTTTTGAATATCCATTTGCAGCCAATGGGTTTGTGTCCAGGTGGTAAATATACCAATCTCCATGTATTGTTTCGTTCCAAAAGCATCAAGATCATCATTCATAGCACATATCCAAACCATTAACGTACTAGCTACCAGGTATGTCTTTGGTGCATGGATTGTGTTTACGGATGCCAAGAAAGCAAGATGGGGGCTGCGAAAGTGTGGGGATGAAAAGAAAGGGAAACATCGTGGGTAAATGAAATTGGATGAGGGATATGAAGAGGAGATTGCGAGGGTGACAAAATAAGAATGCCATGAAGGAGGATGAGAAGTTTGAGTGCTCTGACGAAGAGGAGGAGCAATGGCTGGTGATGAGGGGTCTCGAAAGGGGATTAACGAGGTAATTTGATGGGGTTCAGGAGAGTTGCAAGGTAGAGAGTCTGGAGGAGTAGTTGAAGAAATGTTATGGGGAGAATATTGTGTATATGGGATGGTGATAGGAAGGTCTGGATGTAAAGGAGTATATTAAATGTGGTTGGATGAATTAGATGGTGGATTGATAGCAAAAGGAATAATATGTTCATTAAAAATTACATCAAGACATGAAAAAGTAGTGTTGTTGGAGAGGTTGAGAAGTTTATAAGCCTTCTTGCCATTATAATAACCAAAAAAGATGCATTTGGTGGCACGGGGGGCAAATTTATCAAGATGAGGTGTGGTTTGTTTAACGTAACAGAGAGATCCAAAGAGTCTAATATGAGAATAATCAAGTTGGTGTCCAAATAGACGAAAAAATGGTGTATCCCAATATAGAATAGCCGATGGAAGTTAGATGATAATGTAGGTGGCGGTTAGGATACATTCTCCCCATAATCTAATTGGAATGGAGGAGTGAAAAAATAAGGCACGATCAGTCTCAAGAAGATGTTTATGTTTGCGTTCAACGCCATTTTGTTGCGGAGTATGGAGAGATGAAGTCTGATGGATGATTCCCCTTAAAGCAAACGATTTGGTGGTTTGACGACTTGGGAATGCAGATCCGTTATCAAAGCGAATGACTTTAACAATACATTTGTATTATGTAAAAACTTGATTGAAGAAAGTTTCAAGTATTGGTGGTTTGTGATTTATGTATCATAAGAAAAGTCCATGTGCGGCGGTTGAAATTTTCCACTAGAGGTAAAATATATCGGGCACCATTGTGAGTAGGAGTACGGTATGACCCCCATATGTCAAGGTGGATGAGAGCAAATGTTTGGGTAGAAGTTGTAACATATTTGTGGAAAGGAAATCTTTGTTGTTTGATGCAGTGACATGTATTGTAGTGTGTATTAGACGTGCTAGAATTACCAAGTTTGTGAGTTTTGAGCACCTTAAATGATGTGTGTCCCAAGTGATAATGCCATAAAGTAGGATCCAAAATGGTTGTAAAAGATGATTCAAAAGGTACTTTTGTTAACAAAGACGATGAAACATAAAGTGAATTAAAAGGATCATTTTTTGAAGCAAAATGTTGAACTAAATCAGTATCAAAGGAGGAGTCATTTATAATATAGAGATTTATAGTAACATGTCCGACTGCCACGATCATTTTATTCCTCTGGTCATGCAAAATGCAGTGAGTGATAGTAAAATAGGTTAGCACCTGCAATTTAGTTGCTAATTTGTTTACTGATAGTAAGTTGAATTTGAATGTAGGCAGATATAAGACGTCAGTTAAGGAAGTTGAAGGTCCAAAGGGGATAGAGCCACTGTGATGGACCAAACAAGTCGATCCATCAGGTAATTTGACTGGAATTGGTATAGGTAGGGGTGTCCATGATGTAAAAGGTGAAGATGAGTTACATATATAGTTAGAGCCACCATATCTGCAATCCAGAAACTTGAATTAAATGAAAATGATGATAAATGTGGGGAGAATGTACCTGCGAAGTCAGTCTGAGCAAAATGAACTTGATGTGGTTGTCCCATAACGCCGTTTTGGTTTTACAGTAGATGTTGTATAGCTTGCAACATGCTTAAGATAGAGTCCTGAGTTGATAGCGGAGGAGTGGCAGTTGCATCAGAAGTATTTTCTTCTGTAGCAGAAGCTAAGTGAGCAAACTCTCTTGGAATTCCTATTCCTTGAGAGTTTCGTAAAGATTTGTACCAGTCTGGTACTGCACTCAATAAGAAACATCCTTCTTTAGTATGTCCAGATTTTTTGCAGTGATTACATAATCTATCATTTTTGTCTACGGTTGAACCATCATTCGTTTGAAATCTTAAGATGTCTTCATATAAGAGACTTTCTTATCTGAATTCCCTCGTATCAGCAATGCAGATTCATTTTCTATAGGAATTGTCGTATATATGTTTGCAGCAACACATTCACGCTCTGCCTGAATTATCATTGCATATGCTCTGTTCAAGGATGGCAACAGATCGAGCATTAGAATTTGAGTTCTAGCAGTTGAGAATTCATCGCGAAGGCCCATTAAGAATTGTAGAAGTCATGAGTTCGTTTGATAAGATTGTAGCATGGATAAGAGCTTACAAGAGCATTTCTGAATTGTTTCACATGCGTAAGTCGGAAGAGGCATAGCTCGATTGATTCCTTCCCATAGATTGACCAATTTCGTATAATATTCAACAGTGGTTAGGTTTCCTTGAGTGAGAATTCAAACATCCCGCTCCAATTGATACGGTAACACACCATTAGCCTCACCAAATCGTTCTTCCATATTTATCCATAAATGGCATGTTGATGGTGTATATATTAATGAACTCCGAATTTCATTGCTCAGTGTGTTTAGCATCCAGGATCTTACCACTGAATCAACTCTTTTCCATTGCAGATGATCCTTAGAGCTAGACTCAGGAATAGACATTGCACCATCAATATAACAGAACTTGAAGCGACCAAAGAGTGCAAGACGGATAGATCCACTCCAATTTACGTAGTCGAAACTGTTGTTCAGAGGCTGAGTTACTAATAATAGGCCGGATGCCACGAGAAAAAATAGTGAATCCACTATATAATTGGTGGATTCGACGATATGCCGTTTTTATCGTTTCCAGCCATATCTAACAGCAACAGGTAAGAATTCGCAAGCTAGAACAGAGATGTAAAAGGTTTGGGAATAGCGGTTTGCTTTGATTCCATGTGAGCAGTTACAGTAAGGAAATAAGACGGTTGGATTGGGAATTGGTCACCGTAAGAAGTAAATAAAATCTATAATTTCATATCATAAATGTGTATACATCTGGTGTTTATATAGACACATAATTTACATATTCTCTACACTTTACTTATTTGAAATTGACACCCGATAATTCATGAAGGCTCACCTTTATATAAATCAACATTAAACCTTAAAGAGGACCATAGTCAATTTAGTGCGCTTTTATCTTATTAAGAATTAAATAGAAACTATAATGCCGATGATACAAAGCATACAATAAATGAGTGGGTCGAATAAACATTCAAAATTACTTAGTTTACAGTCTAGGTACTAACAAAAAGAAAAATTTTCAGCATCCAGAAAGATAGGCTTGAAATTGAAAAACGTGTTATGAATCCAGATCCAAATGAGAAGAAATTGAGAGAAGCATTTCATAGAAATTATGTTGAATTCAGAGAAACAAGAGGACCTCAGGCAGGGGGCATCAAAAGCACAATTGCAAAATATCTTCAAATCTAAAAGCCACGCCCCTTAGGAGAAGCAAATGAAGAAATTTTCACCAATCAGGACATTAGGTACTCATACATATGTTCACTTCTTAAGTGAAGAAATGAAAAACTAGCAAGTCATAGTTAAAAGTACTAAAGAGTTTGTTTTGAGCGGGTAAGTTTGAATGCCATGATGAGGTTTACTTAATGGGTCAAGTTCTAATCAAGAATGTATTCTCGTTCTGAAGCTCAACAAAAAGGAGGAATACTAGAAACATTGAAATACACTGTAATATGAAATACCATTAGATGATTCCGGGTTTTTTACCTTAGATATTGCTCGGATACATGAAAACTCTTACCTTTGAAACCTGTTATTAAAAAAACACTGAAATTTGACATTTGAGCAAAAGATGAGTCAAACTACTAATGATCGCAATCGACAAAAACTGAAAGTTACCATGGATTTGGGAGTGAGATTAGACTTAAAATTTGCACGAACAACACCGCTATTTCTGTGTGGGCGCCTGACTTTACCCCAAATGCAACGATAATGGGAGCCATTCTTCTTCACCTTAGCCTTGTAAATATACACCAATCTCTTCCCAAGGTACCAAGCAACTTCCTCCTACGTGTTCACTCCTTCAATATGTATCAACGATGTGTTGGGATACTGATTCGACTTCGACCTACCATTTCACAAATTACAACACAAAGAACATAAAAAACCAACCGAAAGTACAATCATAAACCCAAATTATATACAACTGAACCTTTTGTATCCAAGGATTATTCCTCCAACAAAGAGACGAACGCACTCTCCTTGCCGTCCATTCACCATCGCCGCTCTAGCAAATTCTTCCTAGTCGAAACCCTAACCACCATGAAAATTATAAATATACTCACACGAACTGGGCCTATTATGGGCTTTAATTTACCATTTTAATTGGGCTTTATTGAGGTAATTCTCATACCGATTTCATTTGCATTTTTATCATAAAGTGGGCCCACTGACATGTCAACCATATACATCCCATATTTACTGATTGAATTAGTGTAGTAACATTATTGTCGGAATAAATCTACTTTTAAATTAACATTATAATTTAAAATATTATATTCTGAACATGTGTCATAAAACTTGTCATGTTTATAGCAGTGTCAATCACGGCTATATATAGCATATTAAAAATATCAATTAAAAGAAATAAATTAAAATATTAAAAAATTATATTTTTAATAATTTAACAAAAAGACTATAACACTAAATATGATAGGAGACTCAATAATATTTTTTTCCGAATATGATTTCAGTTTATGATATAATAATCATTATTTACGAATACAATTACGGTTTATGGTGAACTTTATACATGTTGATGAGAATCATATGATCAGGTACCCTGCAATGGGTAATGTCCAATAATGATTGGACCGACCCATGTAATAAAAAGCGAACTTGCGCGGCCCAAAATCCCTAGATTAGCACATTTGAGATAAATTGGCCGATGTTCCGCGATAGTACCGAAGATAAACATGGCAAAATAGAAGGGCTTTGACAAATGGCCCCACGGTTCGGTCCAAACGGTTACAGCCCACGCGTTCCACGCTTCGGGCCTCCACACGTTTACCACTCTTCGGGCTAGATCATGCAGGCCACGCTTCGGTCCCGGCCACGTTTTACATTGCACGACAACAACCTTCAACAAACTTGTCAGAGGCAGTTACAGGGCGTGGATTACACATGCCTTTAGCTCTATAAATACAGAGCTTGACTACGGAATTAGCAGGAACTTTTAAACGCATAAGAACAGGGTGTTACTCTGCCAGAATTCTTATAGATTTCTTATACCTCGTCATCTTCATAAACCTCTACTGTATTTGTAATGAACTGCTTGATTAGTGAATCGACTATGAGCTTTTCATGCTCTTAGTCAAGTGGTTTTTCCCCCACTTCTCGGGGGTTTTTCACTCTAAATTGCCTTGCCCATTTCTTCGTTTGCTTTATTTAATCGTTTCCACACCAAAAACAAATTAAAACTGAGTTCGTTTATTCACAAGAAGACAACTTTTGGGGATAGGATAATCAAAGACATAACAGTTTGGCGCCGTCCGTGGGGACGATTCTCTAATTCCATTTGAGGTTTCTACCAGGGATAGGATAATCAAAGGCATGGCAACTGGAACTTCGACTAACGACAGTGATGTGATTCCAAACAGTCTCCCAGCCCCACAATTCTCTCTACAGGATCTGGAAACTGTTTTCAAGAAGGTGGTACTGGAGATTACGTCGGAGAAAAGTGGAACAGAACGACCGGCTGTTTCGAGCTCTGTTCCAAGAAGTAGAGGGTACGAGAGCGACCCTAATGAGCGTAGCACTAATGATGAGGAAATTATCAGTGTAACGATGTAACGAGGAGGAGGCCGAGATATCGATCTACTCCTCCTCCCCTAGCTAGAGCTCCAACTCGCGATCCTAGGAATGATAAGGAGCAGATGTAGGGACATATCAACGAGCTCACTAGGGAGTTGGAAATCATGCACGTGCTGAATAAATGCGGGCCCGATCTGGGGCGCAATCCTGGTTTATTCAACAGGGCCATGGAGGCCTCGATTAGGCCGAACAAGGGTGACGACTGGTGGCATAATCTACATGCGGTCCAGACGTAATCCCAACAATCTGAAGGCGTATCCGCCGCCCTGGGAGATTTGATGCTCCCTTATTCCGAGGAGATCTGGGCTGCAGTCCCAGATCGACAATATCGCAACCCCGAGGGGTTGCTGACGTTTCGTGGTGACGGAGATCCGATCGATAACATTGCCGACTTTGAGTTACACATGAGAACGGTTCGGGCCTCAGATTCATTGAAGTGCCGCATCTTCGCCACAGGATTACAAGGCGATGCCCGAACCTGGTTCAAGAATCTGCCTGCCCGATCCATACAGTCGTATGGCGTGTTTATTTTAGCTTTCTCTGAGTAGTTCGCTCCAAATATAGGACCGCCCCGAAGTAGGTAGAAACTATATCAGCTGAAATATATCCCGGTTGAAATGAGTCTTCAGTCTTTCATGGAAAAATTCAATAGGACCGCTCGGGGCATAAAGATTGAGCTTCGAGACAAGATTGATATTCTACAGCAGGTCTTGGGACCGTGCGGCCTTTCGGCCAGTTTGGTGAAGAGCCCGCCATCCACCTTAGGAAAGCTTATTCATAAAAGCAACAAGTATATTAAGGTGGATGAAGAGTTGGGATTAGGCAACCGGAAGCCTAGCGGGAATTCTGAACCCGCAGGTGATTATAGGGTTTCCTAACCTAAGAAGCACCTGCGAGAAGTAGCCGCTGTAACTGAGAAAGACGTTCCCCCGAAGCAGAAGGACAATCAGGTGTATTGCGAACTAGATCACAACCGCGATCACGCGACCTTGAAGTGCCCGCTGGTGAAAGAAACAGTAGCGGTAATGAATAAAGAGAGGCCCGATCGGAATGGTCAGAAGGGCAAACGAGCTAAATCTCCCCGAAGGGGCCATTAGGGTGACGATCATCACAGGCCGCGGGGAAGAGAAAATAGGGACAACCCCAGAATTATAATGATCGGACGGAGGACCGAAAGTCTCCTTCGCCAGAGCAAAATAGAGGCCAGCACGGTCGAGAAAACCTTTGCCAGGGCGGGAGAAGAAGATGACGGGGCTGTGGTGGCAGAGCCCCTCAAATGAGGGTGGAAAGCAGGAGCAGCCCGCTCCTCCACCAACCGAAGCGGGCGCCCAACCTCCTCATAACGAGACGGCAACCAGAGACGTAGCCGGAGATATCTATGTTATCTCCGGAGAATTGAGAATCAACGAATCGGTCTGGGACCGAAAGAGAACAGTGCTCGGAGACTTTGCTGAAAGTTCCGAATCTGTGGCGCTGGTTAAATATGATCCAGCTGAGTGGTCCCCTTCCTTCGGGGGGGATATTACTTTCACTATGGCCAAGTGAGAGGGGATTATTGATCCATGCGATGACCCCATTGCTATCACTGGAAACATTGGGAACCTCGGGTCCACAAGATCTTAGTGGACACCGGAGCTTCGTCCAATCTGATGAAGCACGAAGTTGCTGAGATGCTTCGAGTTGCCGCTCATGATCTTTCGATAGTTAATATAACTCTCTGGGAATTTGACCAGAGTAGTGTCATTCCATGCGGGAAAATTCTATTCCGAGTCACCCTAGGAGACCCATTGCGGGACCGATCGGAAATCTTGGAATTCATTGTTGTTGAAGTCGATTTGGTTTACAACGCCATTATCGGACGGACCGGCCTCAGTAAGTTCTAGGCGGTCCCTTCAACTTATCATATGATGCTCAAATTCCCCTCCGCTGATGGAGTCATTTCTGTAAAGGTGGATCAGAAGGTAGCGAGACAATGCTACTTGAGCTCATGCCGAACTTTGACACCTGTTAAGAGGGCCCGGGTGGATTTGCTTGAAGAGCCGCCGCACCGAGGCAAGCCATGGAACTAGTTGAGTTCAAACTTATTAATCTGGTTGAGGATGACTCAACCAAAACTTCTCGCATCGGGGCACATCTGGCCCCTGACTTTGAAGAAGAGCTGATCCACTTGCTAAGAAGCCACGTAGATTGTTAAGACTCTGTGATGTTTTATAATCAGGTGAGGATACCGCTGGTATACGGTTACCGTAATGAAAGGAGAACAAGAGTTTATACGTGGGAAACCCGAGAACCGGGAGGAAAACCCACGGGGCACCAAACCCAGGAAGAATTCAGTAAGAACTTTTGATCAGAAATTCTCCGGAGAGCTTGTCCTTCAACATTTTCAGACCTCTCACTTTTATAGACAAACATTCTACATATTATAATTGTACACAATCTTATAGTAATCTATTACGATCTCACCGCAGCCACCTCGAGCCAATTTATTAGACTTTTGTGCACGCCGAAGCCGTACACCGCCGCCTGGAGTAATGGCGCAGCCTTCGATGACATTTCTTCTGAGGACGCCGATCGCACACCCTCCTTCCAGCAATTCATTACAGATCCTGCACCACTCCGTAGGGTACCGATGGACTGACAATCGATTCTTTCGTCCGATCGACAAGAGGATATTATCGTCCGATTGGTCATATCACCAGACCCTGATCATATCGTCGTAAGTCATGTATTAACATGAGCCCCTCAACTCCAACCGATCGCCAAAGTCGAACGTCGGAGGGAGTTGATATTATCGTGACTTACATGTAGCTACAAATCACTAATAAATATACCGATCGACGCCAACGCTTTCAAACTCTCTCTCCCTACTCATCGTGTCAGATATGCTCATCTTGAAAACCATGCGGAAGCCAGAAAGTCGCAATCCTGGCATCCACGTGGCACAATCATGAACGTTGCTCATAAACAAAACCCTCGTCAGCGTCGCAATTCTAATCGCACTTCCGAATATACTTCAACCCTCTGCTTCCAGGCGAATTCAACCCATTATCTCCGGCGATTACTGTTCTCCGTCAAACGCAAGAATTACACAGGTTTATTTTACTTTCTCTGCTTGTACGACATTTTAATTCGGTTTTATTTCCTTACCGCGAGCAAAACGTTATTTTTCCTAATATCCCAGTGAGTTTCTTCGATTCTCTTGATGGTTCTGCAGCGGTTGGTCATTATGTATGTATTTCCTTTGGTGTGGTACGTAGCGACGATCGTCATCTCTGTCACCACTATTCCGATCGGATTCTTTCTCATGAGTTTTACCTTTCTTGTACTCCAGCATCCCCTCTTTTACCAATTCCTTGATGTGGTTTCCCAATACATTACATTCAGTTGTTGAGTGATCTGCAGATTTATGTAACTCGCATTATACCCTTTGATTCACAGTATCCGTGCCTCGGGTTTGGCACGAATTCACTTCCCTGCATCTCTTATCCGAGGGATGGATTTTCTTCTCCACAGACTTTGTAAAAACAGGCTCCTTCTTACCATGAAGAGCCGCCATAGTTTCTTCTACCTTGATGTATTTGTTGATCTTTTGGACAAGTTGTCCCAAGGAGGTAGGTGGATGCTTGATGAGGCTAGTAGAAAGTCCACTTGGCCCAAGAACCTGTTGCAGTATATCCAATTTTTCCTTAGGATCCATTTTTATTCCTCTTGCTACATGATTGAACTTCTCGATAAAGTGTCTCAAAGTGATTTTCCCTGGAGCGTATCTTAACGCGTAAAGTTCGGCTTTGCTCCCTGGGGGACCCACATTAGGAGCAAATTTTTGTGTGAATAATATGGAAAAATCTTCAAAAGACCGTATGGATCTTGACGGAAGATTTTTGAACCAAGATTTAGCGTCTTTCTGTAAGGTTGCAGCAAACAACTTACATCGGATAGCGTCACTAGCACGAACTGTTCCCATCCTTAATTCAAAGTCGGATAAATGATCCAACGGGTCTCCGGACATGTCGAACGTAGGTATCCTGTCTGGTGCTCCGATCGAACGTTCTGGCATAGCTTTCATTACACTTTCAGAAAAAGGATGTAGACGCATCTAAAGCAGAGTGGAAACCCCATTGTCCGAGCAAGGGTCACGATAAGCATCCTCCAAATCTAGTAGAAAGTCCTTGCCGACATCTCTCTTGATAGGTTGACTCATTGCTTCATGGAAAAAAGCCGGTCGACGATCGGTATCCAGCCCCGGTCGTCGCCTTTTGAATGCGTCCAGCTCTGCTACCAGTTCGTCAAACCGAGATTGGTCTTGATCGACAGCCGGTTGGGGCACATCGTTCTGGGGGTGCCGACCGACAATTTCCTCCTCGTCTGAGCTTAGATTTCTGCGCTGGTCGTCTTGCCGACCTGCTTCTGGTGGAATCAAGCTTTGAGTATTCTGGATCTGCGGTTGGACAACAGATTTCTGCCCAGACGCCAAAAGCGATTGTGGAAGATCTCCCATCATTTCCTCTACCATTTTCCGCAAGGATTGAGGATCGATAGTTATCACTTCTCTTCCAGCGATGCTGTTATGTGATTTGTGCTGGTGAGCTTCCATTCCCTCCAAAGATTCTGGTTTCTCCATAAGAACTAAGACTAGCAAGCAAAGCTTCTCATTAGGTTCACCAGACCGGTCCCCACGGACGGCGCCAAATGTTAAGAGTAAAAATCTACTCTGTGATGTTTTATAATCAGGTGAGGATACCACTGGTATACGGTTGCCGTAATGAAAGGAGAACAACAGTTTATACGTGGGAAACCCGAGAACCTGGAGGAAAACCCACAGGGCACCAAACCCAGGAAGAATTCACTAAGAACTTTTGATCAGGAACTCTCCGGAGAGCTTGTCCTTCAACATTTTCACACCTTTCCTTTTTATAGACAAACATTCTACATATATTAATTGCACACAATCTTATCGTAATCTATTACGATCTCACCGCATCAACCTCGAGCCAATATATGATACTTTTGTGCACGCCGAAGCTGCACACCGCCGCCTGGAGTAATGGCGCAGTCTTTGTTGACATTTCTCCTGAGGACGCCGATCGCACACCCTCCTTCCAGCAATTCATTACCGATCCTGCACCACTCCGTAGGGTACCGATCGACTGACCATCGATTCTCTCGTCCGATCGGCAAGAGGATATTATCGTTCGATCTGTCATATCACCTGACCCTGATCGTATCGTCGTAAGTCATGTATTAACATGGATATATTCGCCCGGACCCCAGATGATGTTCCAGGGATTGACCAATCCGATAGTTAGCATCGGATCAACACTGAGCCTAGTACAAAGCCTGTTAGGTAGAAGTGAAGACGTTATTCTCCTGAGAAAATCGAGATTATACGGGCTGAAGTGAACAAACTACTACGATCGAGGTTTTTCAGAGAGACCCACTATACCGAATGGGTTGCAAACACAGTAGTGGTTTCCAAAGCAGATGGGAAATGGCGAATGTGTATCGACTTCACTGACGTCGACAAGAGCTGCGAGTCGGATCCGTTCCCACTGCCACATATTGACCGATTAGTAGATGATGTGTCTGGCAGCACAATGATGAGTATCATGGATGCTTACTCCGGGTATCATCAAATCTTTCTTGCCGAGGAAAATCAGAGAAAATCATCATTCATGACCGAAGATGGCATCTATTGCTATGTGGGTTATGCCATTCGGCGTGAAAAACGCTGGAGCAACATACCAAAGGTTGTAGTCAACAAAATCTTTAGAGACTTGATAGGCCATATGATGGAAGTGTATGTTGATAATATGATTGTCAAGTCTATGAATGATGAAGACCATATTACTTATTTGTCTCGTTGTTCCGAAGTATGCCGAAAATATAAGCTCAAACTAAATCCAAAAAAATGCTGCTTCGGGATCCGAAGTGGAAAAATTTTAGGACATTACGTTTCAGAAAAAGGCATAGAGGTTAACCCTGAGAAAGTGCAGGCTATTATTGATATGCAACCTCCAAGAAACAAGAGATTTTCAGCGGCTTACTGGCCGACTCGCTGCGCTAATCAAATTTATTTTCAGATCCACAGATCGGGCTCTGCCTTTTTTCAGAGTGCTAAAAAATACAAGTCATCTACACTGGACCGAAGAGTGAGCTCAGGCCATCTCGGATCTGAAGACTTCTTTAAGCACTCCCCCGGTGATGGTGAGCCCAACTTGTGAGAACCTTTGGGCTTATATCAAGCGGTATCAGAAGTTGCCGTAAGTGCAGCTCTGGTAACCATCCGGGATGACATTCACAGACTTGTTTATTATGTGAGTCATTCTTTTGTACCTGATGAAACTAGATACACTACCTTGGAAAAGTTCATGTTAGCTTTGAAGAAGTCTGTATCTAAGCTGAAACATTATTTCGATGGCCGAACGCTTTATGTTTACACTGACCAGCCTCTGAAAGTGGTTCTTAAGCAACCGGACCTAAATGAGAGATTAGCGAAATGGGCTATTAAACTCAGCGCTATGTATCTGGAGTTCGTGCCCCGTAGGGCGATTAAGCCTCAGGTTCTCGCTGATTTTGTGGTTGAAATGACCCGGTCAGCGATATTTCTAAACCAATAAGATGATCGATGGACTATCCACGTAGACAGATCGACCTTAGGAGGAAGAGGGGTGGGCAATACCCTTACAACGTTACAAGGTAATCTTATTAATTCCGCAGTTAAATTTTCCTTTGGTGGGACAAATAACATGGTAGAATATGAAGCTGTATTATCGGGAATGACCCTAGCCTGAAAGATGGGACTTAGCAAAGTGCGAATGTTTTCAGACTCAAAGCTAGTGGTGGAACAGTTCGCAGGGAGATTCAAAACTCATGATCTGATGATGAAATTATATTGTGCCAAAGTCCTGGAACTATCCAAAAAGTTCAGTGAATTTTCTCTTGATCACGTGGCACGGGAGCATAATAAGGTTGCTGACGCACTTGCTAGGCTGGCCTTGGGTATACCTGACATGGGACCGAGCACTATTTTGTTCCATATCCAGGATCGACCTTCGGTCTAGATATCGGTGACCGAACAGTCAGTTGAAGAAGTTGGGGCTCTATGCCACGAACTCCAGGGCTTGAATATTAGCGTTACTGAATCTCCTGTGGAACCCAATCGGATGGACCCCTTCATTAAATATCTAACGAACTGTTATCTTCCTGAAGACAGGTTCGAAGCCAGAACAATAGAAGTCCGGGCTAAGAGATATGTTCTAATTGACGGACTCTTATTTAAAAAGAGTTTTGAGGGCCCACTATTACATTGCCTATATCCTATTGAGGCTGAAGCCGTCATGATTTATGTTCATGAAGGGATATGCGGTATTCACTCAGGGCTCGATCTTTATATCATCGCGTCGTCAGAGCCAGATACTTTGGCCTACATTGCTTGGAGATGCCAAAAGATATACCAAACACTGTGCCGTATGTCAATATCATGCTCTGGTCCCACAGCTGACTGGGGATCCCTTATTGGTCACCCCATTGCCTTGTCCGTTGGACAGATGGGTAATTGATATCTTCGGACCTTTTCCTCGGTCAATAGGACAAAAGAAATTCTTTATTGTGGCAGTTGAATATTACTCTAAGTGGATTGAAGCAGAAGCAGTGGTTGTCATCTCCAAGAATGTCGTAAAACACTTCTTATGGAGAAATATTGTGAGCCCATTCGGGGTCCCCCAATCGCTCATATCAGACAATGAGACCCAATTCCGTGGGAAAAGCGTACGGGATTTATGTATCAAGTTGGGCATCGCCCATCATTTCTCATCAGTGGCCCATCCCCAAACTAATGGACTTACGGAGGTATCTAACAAGGTTATCCTAAAAGGATTAAAGTCCAAGTTAGAAGATTTTGAAGGGAAATGGCCTGAACATATCTATGAGGTCCTATGGGGATACCGAACTACACCCCGCTCAACGACCCAGGAATCACCCTTCTCATTAGTATATTAGTCCGAAAGCAGTTAGCCCTGTGGAGGTTGCCATCCGATTGCCCCAAATATCTCAATACAATGAGCATATGAACGGTGAAAGGAGACTATTAGATCTCGAGATGATCGAGGAAAAGAGAGATGTGATTTACACGCGGATGTGTTCCTATCAGCGAACTATGGAATGGGCCCAAAACAAACGAGTCCTCCCTATGGAATTCTTTGAAGGCGACCTCGTCCTCAGAAGCATAAAGGTGCAGAGGAGTGTCGAAATGCTAGACAGAAATTGGGAAGGAGCGTATTGGATATTGAATGAATTGGAATCTAGTGCGTATAAACTCGAAACATTGGATGGTGATGAGATCCACCGAACTTGGAACATCATGAATCTAAGGCGGTATTTCTTTTAAATCTTCAATTAATAGCTTTGACTCAGTAAATATACATTCTTCAAAACGTAAGCAGAAAGCAAGTAAGTATAAAGCAAACTGTTTCTAATTAAATGATGGACTGACCCTGGAGTCGGATGATTTAGGACGAGTCTAGACTGGTGACCGAACCTTTTTATCCGCAAGACTCCCAAGTTGCAGTGATCACTTTGACGAGTCAGATGCTCCTGCGCTTGCCCAGTCCCAAGGATGAGTCGCGATTCTCCCAAAACTCACTACGAACTAAGGCATCCCCTTCAACGGCATTCATTCTTGGGAAACGGCCCTTGTACTTATGAAATTTGCTACAAAATAAGGAATGGGAGTCGGCATATCGAAATATAAGTTCGGACCTAACGTGGGACATATGCAGAACCAAAGCTTCGCCAATATAACCTACGGGATTTTAGTAGAACCGAGGTTTGGGCAAAGCTTGTTACGGGACTCATAATGAACTCAGGCCCTGCCTTTCCTATTCAGCTGTGACCCCAAAGACGGAATAAAATTGATCCACACACTATGTGAAACGACCAATCCAGTTAAAGCCAGTCAGAGTGAACCAAGTGTAAAATTGTAGACCGATGAGTTAGTACCCTATATCCATCCCCGATCTTACACTTAGTGGTTGAACACACTCCTTAATACCAAACACACTTGTTTATTTTAGAGATCAATTATAATAACCTTATTTTGACATTAAAAAGAAGGAATGGAGAGGAAAGGAAATGAAAATATTATTAGGAACAAGGAACGAAGCAGGGATAAAACTTCAAGCAAAATCTAACTATCCTGCCCAACTTCCTTATCCTCCACTCTCTGCTCCTGCTGTTCGGTCCGGGCCGCAAGCTGCCTCAACTTTTCCTATTGATCGGCCACCTTCTGGTTGACCGCTCTCTCCATTTCTTCAAAGAGGTAGAAGAAGGGGTTCGTTCTCTAGAACAGGTTCTTCCAAGGATGGAATTACTTGGATGTTTCCATCCTTCTCAAGAGGTTTGATCGCTATCCACCTTTCATCCACAGGGAATAGTCTGAATTGCTTAGTAACCTACGACATCCTA
This sequence comes from Utricularia reniformis, assembly GCA_009725065.1. Lineage (NCBI taxonomy): Eukaryota > Viridiplantae > Streptophyta > Magnoliopsida > Lamiales > Lentibulariaceae > Utricularia > Utricularia reniformis. The sequence goes on along the minus strand of RWGZ01000861.1, from coordinate 196,608 downwards.
ATAGACCCTTACCCCTTCGGGACCCGACCAAGAACAAATTGAAAAAATGTTCCAAGGTCGGGACCATGCTTTGTTGGTGGCAATAAAAGATAAACGCCACTATATACACATAGCTACCAGGAAATAACGCAAAGGTAAGAAATGGATTTCCTTCAGTACATCGCTACGAACTCATGACGCACTTCAGAGATGTAAAATGTAACCCGCACTTCAGAGATGCGTAACAGATAGGAATAGCAGTAGCTAGAACGTTCATTTCCTCTGGAAGGAAGTAGGGAATGTCTTCTCGCCCCTTCCATATGGAGTAATGAGCTAGAATCGAAAACCTAGACCTAAATTCTTCGATATCCAACTCAAACATGGTTGGGTATCTCATCTTACGAGGAGCCATGGCCATTACCTTGATGAAAGTCCGTAGGAAAGAATTTAAGCGTAGGTAGGAACGAAAACGCAGAGAGATTGATTTGGGCGATTTTTTCATTCGCGAAATGACGATGAAGAGGAACATCATCTGAAACCCAGATTTAAATAGTAATTTCCCGACTAATTGTAAGCTGCCACGTAGGACTATCATAGGCAGTTGCAATCTGTACGCACTCATGACGCCTATTGAATAGTAGAATGTGAAAAGGCAAAGGTCTTGATATTAATATTTAAAAGTGACACAAAAACAAACGTTATTGAATTTTGAATTCAAATCCACATCTTAAATTGACTAAGTGGAGGATCGGTCCCCTGGAAGCTCATTACGAGCAGACTTGGTCCTATATTCTCCCGAACGTATATAACATTGGTTGGTCGGCCTTGCGTCACCTCTGCGATGGCAACCAAGCCCGAAGGGCTAGTGATGAGAATCCTAGGACCAGGTACCCTGCAATGGGTAAGACCCAATAACGATTGGGCCGACCCAAGTAATAAAAAGCAAACTTGCGCGGCCCAAAATCCCCAGCTTAACACATTTGAGATAAATTGGGCCGATGTTCCACGATGAGACCGAAGATAGACTTGGCAAAATAGAAGGGCTTTTGACAAATGGCCCCATGGTTCGGTCCAAACGGTTACAGCTCACACGTTCCACGCTTCGGACCAGATCACGCAGGCCACGCTTCGGTCCCGGCCACATAGTGCGAATACAACCTTAAACAAACTTGTCATAGACAGTTATAGTGCGTGGATTACACACGCCTTCAGCTATATTAAAACAGAGCTTGACGACGGAATTAGCATGACCTTTTGGATGCATAAGAACAGACTGTTACTCTGCCGGAGTTCTTATAGCTTTCTTATACCTCGTCATCTTCATAAACCTCTAATGTATTTTGTAATAAACTGCTTGATTAGTGAATTGACTAAGAGATTTTCATGCTCTTAGTCAAGTGGTTTTTCCCCCACTTCTCGGGGTTTTTCACTTTAAATTGCCTTGCCCATTTCTTCGTTTACTTTATTTAATCGTTTCCCCACAAAAACCAAATTAAAACCAAGTTCGTTTATTGAAGAACCGGACGACTGTTGGAACCTCCTAAAAAGGGACCATAACACATGTACAAATTCCAATATTTTCATACTTGTTATGGTCCTTTTTTATGGGGTACCTACAGACGTCCGGTTCGTTCAACAAACGAACTCGGTTTTGATTTGTTTTAGATGTGGAAGACGATCAAAAGCTGGAAATAAATAAATGCACAGCGATGTATAGTGGAAACCCCAGGAATTGGGGTGAAAACCACTCGACTAAGAGCATATTATGCTCTTAGCCTGTTCACTAATGAAATGACTCATAGTCAATACAAGAGAGGCTAATGAAAATGACAAGGTAAAGAAAGCGGTAAGAATTCCGGCAGGGTAACGGCCTGTTCTTCCGCGTCCAAAGGGTCCTGCTATTTCCGTCGTCTTGCCCTGTATTTACAGAGTTCATAGAGTGTGTAAATCACGCTCCGTAACCGCCTCTGACAGGTTTGTTAGAGGTTGTTATCGGGGGATGTAAAACGAGGTTGGGACCGAGGGGTGGTCTGCGTGATCGGGCCCGAAGCGTGGTAAACGTGGGAGGGCCCGAAGCGTGGTAAACGTGAGTCGTAACCGTTCTGTAACCGCTCGGAACGAACTCAGGTGCCAGTTGGCAGAAAACGCTTTATTTTGTTAAGGTTAGCTTCGGTCCTCTAGTTGAACATCGGGCCGCTCTTCATTAGAGGTGTAAATGGGTTGTAAGAATTCATTTTCGCTATTTGAATTGGCCCAACCGTTGCTGGGTCTCACCCATCACAAGGTACTCGGTCCTAGAATTCTCATCACTAGCCCCTCGGGCTTGATTGGCAATCGCAGAGGTGATACAAGGCCGATCACATGATGTTTGCACATTCATGAGAACATGGGACCGTGCCTGTAGGTAGTGAGAGTCCAGGGGACCGATGTTTACCTTAGCGTATGGATCAATCACGCTTAAGACCTAATAACATATATTTAAATTATACTTTTATCTTTGATATTTTTTAAATATTAATATCTCGACCTGCGCCTCTTCACCTTCGAAAGTTCAAGAGGCGTGATGAGTGCGCCCCGTACTGTCACAGTCTTGGGCAATATTACGTGGCGGCACGCCATTGGCTGGGAAATTAATATTTAAATCAGGATTTCGGGCACTATTTCTTCTCATCGTCATTCTCGCGAGAAAGAAATTGCAGCAAGTTTCTGGTGCCCTCAGCCGATTTTTGTCCGACCCTCTTTCAATCCGCTTTTTCTAAGGTATATTCTCATTGCTCCTCACAAAATGCGTTATCCTTCTATGTCTGAGTTAGACATTGAGGAGTTTAGGTCTAGGTTTTCAATCCCGGCACATTACTCTATTTGGAAGGGACGGGAAGATATTCCCTGTTTCCTTCCGGCGGAAATGAATGTGCCGGCGTCTACTATTCCGGTTAGTTACGCCTCTTTAAAGTGCGGGCTTCGTTTTCCACTACATCCTTTTGTAGCGGCGTGCTTAAAGAAATCCACTGCCCCACTTTTGCGTTATTCCCGGGCAGTTACGTATATATTGTAGCATTCATTTTTTATTGTCACCAACAGAATCGGGCCCCAACCTTAAAATACTTCTTTAACCTGTTCTTGGTTGGGTCCCGAAAGGGGAAGGGTCTGTTGGGATGTCGTAGGTTGTATTACATAGCGGTGCGCACCAAAGAGTGCGCAATTGTAGATAAAGAAGAGTCTCTCCATGCGTGGGAGGCTTGTTATGCGTGGATGACAGTTCCGAAAGAGGATCTATTGAAAGTATGGCCACGCATAACTCACCCATGCATAGGTCAGTTGGACCGAAGCAGGTTCAACCCCTCCCGCACGGACACCGCAAATACACTTGCGATGTTCCCCCCTCCCGAAGCACGCCTTAAACGAATAGATCTGCTTCGGGAGAGAAGGTTAATAGAGATGGGTGTTGCGGGTAGGATCGGAGCCCCAGCCCCGAAGGGGGTTTTATCTTCTAGTTCTGATTCAGATCCATCAGAAAGATCGGGTATGAAGTAGTGTTTAGATTTTAATCTTTCCTGATCCTTATGTATTTGTTTTGCAGATTCCACTGAGACGATGCCAAGCTCACACTTTAAACGCATGGCAGATGCATCGGTCCATCCTTCTGAGGGACAAAGGGAAGCATCGGGCAGCGCTGAAGCAAGTGAATCAGCAACGAAGGGTACGCTGGTCCCATCGGGGTCCGGGGACCCCCCATTCCAAACAACCGGCGCTGGCACGCTGACCCTTCGCTGCACAGGGCAGTCTTCATCTGGGGACGGGCCTGCGTTTCGGGTATTTGCAGTGGTAGAGGAGGTGATAAAGGCTCGGATTCGTTCATTGAGCTTATCCAGCCTCTATCAAATCGGTAACGCCTCTTTTATTAACACTGAAACTGTTACTTTATTGCTGCAGGGAGCCGTTCCCGTGGAGAAGGTTCTCCCCGGCCCTCAGCTTAAGCCGAACGTCTCCCTGCCGCCGGTCCCCTTAGGTAAAGGGAAGAGGGTGACCGAAGTGGAAGCCCCGCAGGAGCCGAAGAGGCTGAAGAAGGGGTGCAGCGCTCCGGTCCCCAATAAGGGGATCGTCCTGAAGGAGCCTGCACATGGCCCGAAGACCAACTCCGACTGGGGAGTTGCCCTGGGCCTGTTGGACAGGTTCAGCAAGGGGAGGAAATTATCCTCCTGGCGGAGTGCCTTCGTAAAGGACTTCCGCCTTTTCGGAGAGCAGAACCCAGATAACGTCCAGGCGGACGTATCTGGGGAAGACATTATGGAAAGCTTCCTCGACCTCACATNTCGACTGAAGGTCGGTCCTGAACGTGGACCGAAATAGTGCTCGGCTCTATATCAGGTATGCCTGAAGCCAATCTGGCGAGTGCATCGGCAACCTTGTTTTGTTCTCGTGGCACATGGTCAAGAGAGAACTCATTGAACTTCTTGGATAACTCCAGAACTTTAGCGCAATACAACCTCATCATCGGATCGTGAGTCTCAAATCTCCCTGCGAATTGTTCCACTACTAACTTCGAGTCTGAGAACACTCGCGCTCTGCTAACTCCCATTTTTCGAGCCAAGGTCATTCCTGACAATACTGCCTCATATTCTACCACATTATTTGTTCCCGCAAAGGAGAATTTGACTGCGGAATGAATAAGATCACCTTGTACCGTTGTCAGGGTAAGGCCCGCTCCTCTTCCCCCGAAGGTTGATCCATCTACGTGGATCGTCCATCTATCATCCTCTTGGTTTAGATAAATGGCCGATCGAGTCATTTCAACCACAAAATCGGCTAGAACCTGAGCTTTGATCGCCCTTCGGGGCAGGAATTCCAGATACATAGCGCTGAGATTGATAGCCCACTTTGCCAATCTCTCATTCAAATCCTTATGTTTAAGGAGTATTTTCAGAGGCTGATCCGTATAAACATAGACCGTTCGGCCTTCGAAATAATGCTTCAACTGGGATACAACTTTCTTCAAAGCTAGCATGAATTTCTCCAAGGTGGAATACCTGGTTTCAGCAGATACTAGAGAATGACTGACATAATAAACATGTCTATGAATGTCATCTCGTATGGTCACCAGAGCTGCGCTGGCGGCAACTTCGGACACCGCAAGTTATAACCCCAAAGGTTCATCACAAGTTGGACTTACCATCACCGGGGGAGTGCTTAAATAAGTCTTTAGCTCGGAGAAGGCCCGATTGCATTCTTCGGTCCAATCCATATGCCTTGCTTTCTTAGTACTCTGAAAAAAGGTAAGGCCCGATCTGTGGATTTCGAAATAAACCTGCTCAGCGCGGCTAGTCGGCCAGTAAGCCTTTGAAATTCTCTTTTGTTTCTCGGAGGTTGCATATCAATGATAGTTTGCACCTTCTCAGGGTTAACCTCTATGCCTTTCTCTAAAACATAATATCCTAAGAATTTTCCACTTCGGATCCCGAAGCAGCACTTGTTTGGATTTAGTTTGAGCTTATATTTTCGGCATACTTCAAAACAATGAGACAAATAAGAAAGATGGTCTTCATCATTCATAGATTTTACAATCATATAGTCAACATACACTTCCATCATATGGCCAATCAACTCTCTAAAGATTTTGTTGACCAACCTCTGGTATGTTGCCCCAGCATTTTTGAGACCGAAGGGCTTAACCACATAACAGAAAACCCCATCTTCCGTCATGAATGATGATTTCTTCTGATCTTCCTCAGCTAAGAAGAGATGGTGATACCCACAATAAGCATCCATGGTACTCATCATGGTGCTACCAGAAACGGCATCCACCAGTCGGTCTATGTGCGGCAACGGGAAAGGGTCTGACTCACAGCTTTTGTTCACATCGGTAAAATTGATGCACATTCGCCATTTGCCGTCCGGTTTGGAAACCACCACTGGGTTTGCAACCCATTCAGTATAGTGGATTTCTCTGATGAATCTCTACCGTAGCAGCTTATTCACTTTAGCTCGGATGATAGCTCGGATGATCTCGATCTTCTCAGGAGAATAGCGTCTCCTTTTCTGCCTAACAGGCTTCGTTCCAGCATCAGTATTGATCTGATGTTCACTATCTGATCGGTCAATCCCCGGAACATCGTCCGGGGTCCAAGAAAATATATCCACGTGGCTTCTCAGCAGGTGGATCAGTTCTTTTTCAAAGTCAGGGGCTAAATGAGCCCCAATGCGAGTTGTCTTGGTTGAGTCATCCTCAACCAGATTAATCAATTTGAACCCTACGGGTTCCAATGCTTGCCTCGGGTGCGGCAGCTCTTCCAGCAAATCCACCCGGGCCCTCTTAATCGGTGCCAACGTTCGGCACGAGCTCATGTAGCATTGTCTAGCTACTTTCTGATACCCCTTAACAGAAATAACTCCATGAATGGAGGGGAACTTGAGCATCATGTGATAAGTAGAAGGGACCGCCTCAAACTTACTTAGGCCGGTCCATCCGATTATAGCGTTGTAAGCCAAGTCGACTTCAACGATAATGAATTCCAGGTCCTCAGAACGGTCCTTGGATGGTTCTCCAAGGGTAACGGGAAACAACATCTTCCCGCACGGAGTAACGCTCCTTTGGTCGAACGACCAAAGAGTTATGTTGGCGATCGGGAGATCGTTAGCAGCAGCTCCCAACATTTCAGCGACCTCACGCTTCATCAGATTGCACGAAGCCCCAGTATCCACTAAAATTCTGTGGACCCGTCGATTTCCGATGACCCGAGTAATGGTGAGGGGATCGTCACATGGATCCATGATCCCTTCCCGATCAGCCGGGGTGAAAGTAATGTCCTCTGTGAAGAAGGAGGACCGTTACATGGGATCATACTTTACCAGCGCCACAGATTCAAAGCTCTTAGCAGTGTCTCCGCGCGTAGTTCTCTTTCGGTCCACCGATTCATTTATTCTCAATCCACTGGAGATAACATAAATATATCCGGCCACTTCTCTAGGTGCCGCCTCATTTCGAGGAGGTTGCGCACCAGTTTCAGCAGGTGGGGGAGCAGCCTGCTCCTGTCTCCCACCCTCATTCTGCGGGGCTCTGCCGCCACGGCCCCGCCATCTTCCTCTTCGGCCCTGACCACGGTTCTCGCGACCGTGTTGGCCTCTTTCTTACTCTGGCGGAGGAGACCATCGGTCCTCCGTCCGATCATTGTAATTTGGGGTTGTCCCCGTTTATCTGTTCCCCGTGGCCTGTGACGATCGTCACCTTGATGGCCCCTTCGGGGGGATTCCGCTCGCTTGCCCTTCTGACCGTTTCGGTAGGGCTTCTCTTTACTCATTGCCTCTACTGTCTCTTTCAACAGCGGGCACTTCAAGGTCGGGTGATCGCGATTAAGATGAAGCTCGCAATACACCCGATTGTCCTCCTGCTTTGGGGGACGTCTTTTTCACTCACAGCCGCTACTTCTCGCGACTGTTTCTTAGGGTATGAAACCCTATGATCACCTGCGGGATCAGAATTCCCGCTAGGCTTCCGATAACCAATCCCCAGCGCTTCATCTACCTTAATATACTTTTTGATTTTCTGAAGAAGTTTTCCCAAGGTAGATGGTGGGCTCTTCACCAAACTGGGCGAAACGGCCGCACGGTCCTAAGACCTGCTGTAGAATATCGATTTTATCCCGGAGCTCGAGTTTGACGCCCCGGGCGGTCCTGTTGAATTTCTCCATAAAGAACAGAAGACTCATTTTAGCCGGGATATATTTTAGCTGATATAGTTCCTGCCTGCTTCGAGGCGGTCCTACATTAGGAGCGAATTGCTCTGAGAAAGCCAATATAAACCCGCCATACGACTGTATGGATCGGGCCGGCAGATTTTTGAACCATGTTCGGGCATCGCCTTGTAATCCTGCAGCGAAGATGCAGCACTTTAATGAATCAGAGGCCCGAACCGTTCCCATACGTAACTCGAAATCAGCGATATGATCGATCGGATCACCATCGCCACGAAATGTCGGCAACCCCTAGGGGTTGCGATAATGCCGATCTGGGACTGCTGCTCAGATTTCCTCAGAAAAGGGGAGCATCAAATCTCCCAAGGCGGCTGATACGCATTCAGATTGCTGGGATGACGTTTGAACTGCATGTAAATTATGCCACCAATCGTCATCCTTACTTGGCCTGATAGGAGCCTCGATGGCCCTGTTAAATAAACCAGGATTGCGTCCCAGATTCGGTTCGCAATCCTTCAATGCACGCATATTCTCCAACTCCCTGGTGAGCTCATCTATTCGTCGCTGCATTTGCTCCTTGTCATTTGCAGGAGCGGGAGTTAGAGCTCTGGCCGGAGGGGAAGGAGTAGATCGATATCTAGGCCTCCTCGTTGTGATGTCACGCCTGATGATTTCCTCTTCATCAGTGCTGCGTTCGTCAGGATTACTCTCATAACATCCGTTTTCTGGAACAGGGATTGAAACAGCCGGTGGTTCTGTTCCACTTCTCTCCGACGTAATTTCCAGTACCACCTTCCTTACGACAGCTTCTAGATCCTGTAAAGTGAATGTTGGTGCTGGGAGACTGTCGGAAAGCACGTCACTATTATTTGTCGGAGTTCCAGTCGCCATGCCTTTGATTATCCTATCTCTGGTAGAAAACTCAAATGGGATTAGAGAATCGTCCACACAGATGGCGCCAAACTGTTGTGGTCCCTTTTTATGGGGTACCAACAGTCGTTCGGTTCGTTCAACAAACGAACTCGGTTTTGATTTGTTTTAGATGTGGAAGACGATCAAAAGCTGGAGATAAATAAATGCACAACGATGTATAGTGGAAACCCCAGGAATTGGGGTGAAAACCACTCGACTAAGAGCAGATTATGCTCTTAGCCTGTTCAGTAATGAAATAACTCATAGTCAATACAAGAGAGGCTAATGAAAATGACAAGGTAAAGAAAGCGGTAAGATTTCTGGCAGGGTAACGGCCTGTTCTTCCGCGTCCAAAGTGTCCTGCTATTTCCGTCGTCTTGCCCTGTATTTATAGAGTTCATAGCATGTGTAAATCACGCTCCGTAACCACCTCTGACAGGTTTGCTAGAGGTTGTTATCGCGGGATGTAAAACGAGGTTGGGACCAAGGCGTGGTCTGCGTGATCGGGCTTGAAGCGTGGTAAACGTGGGAGGGCCCGAAGCGTGGTAAACGTGAGTCGTAACCGTTCTGTAACCGCTCGGACCGAACTCAGGTAGCAGCTGGCAGAAAACGCTTTATTTTGTTAAGGTTAGCTTCGGTCCTCTAGTTGAACATCGGGCCGCTTTTCCTTAGAGGTGTAAATGGGTTGTAAGAATTCATTTTTGCTATTTGAATTGGCCCAACCGTTGCTGGGTCTCACCCATCACAAGGTACCCGGTCCTAGAGTTCTCATCAATATTGAATAGTGTAGCTTCATTATATCGTCCGATATGAAAAATAACAGGTTTGATTGGTATTTTTATGGTATCGCTAATATCGGGTATTATGGTTGATTTCAAGTTTTTTTCCGAATTGACGTTAAAAAACTATTTACATATTATTTTTTTAAAAAATAATATAAACTAAAATTTGGTAACGACTCGTATTCCGATCATACCATGGTTTTAAAACCGGTGGATCGAAAATGTTTTCTACTGGTAAGATCGGTTTGAACCGGTTTAATAGAAAATAAATTATAATATTAATGAACAAGAAAAATATATTTTTACAAAGAATTCTAAATAAATTCGTAAAAAATGAAATTTAGTTATTATAAAAAAGTTTTAATATATTTNCAGGCTAAGAGCATAATCAGCTCTTAGTCGAGTGGTGTTCACCCCAGTTCTTGGGGTTTCCACTATATATTGCCGTGCATTCATTTTGGTTTTTAGCTTTGATCGTCTTCCACATTTTAAAGAAATCAGAACCGAGTTCGTTTGTTGAACGAACTGGACGACTGTTGGTACCCTCTAAAAAGGGACCATAACAGTTTGGCGCCGTCCGTGGGGAACGATTTGTGGATTTACCCATTAAGGTCTCTATCCCGACGAGGAATACGCAGGCGACAAATCTCGCAATCGGTAACGAATTCTCAACATATAATGGCGTATGCTTTTACATCTTCACCCCGGCTGATCGGGAGGGGATCATTGATCCCTGTGACGACCCCCTCACCATTACAGGGGTCATCGGGAATCGCCGTGTCCACATAATCCTGGTGGACACTGGGGCTTCGTGCAATCTGATGACGCGCGAAGTCGCCGAAATGTTGGGAGCAATTGCTCATGATCTGCCAATCCCCAACATAACTCTTTGGTCGTTCGACCAAAGAAGTGTTATTCCTTGTGTGAAGATGTTATTCCCCGTTACCCTTGGAGAGCCATCCAAGGATCGATCTGAAGATTTGGAATTCATTATCGTTGAAGTCGACTTGGCTTACAACGCTATTATTGGACGGACCGGCCTGAGCAAGTTTGAAGCGGTCCCTTCTACTTATCATATGATGCTCAAGTTCCCCTCCATCCATGGAGTTATTTCTGTTAAGGGGGATCAGAAAGTAGCTAGACAATGCTACATGAGCTCGTGCCGAACGTTGGCACCGATGAAGAAGGTTCGGGTGGATTTGCTGGAAGAGCTTCCGCACCCGAGGCAAGCGATGGAACCCGTGGGGTTCAAATTGATTAATCTGGTTGAGGATGACTCAACCAAGACAACTCGCATCGGGGCTCATTTAGCCCCTGACTTCGAAAGAGAACTGATCCACCTGCTGAGAAGCCACGTGGATATATTTGCCTGGACCCCGGATGATGTGCCGGATATTGACCGATCCGATAGTGAACATCGGATCAATACTGAGCCTGGAACGAAGCCTGTCAGGTAGAAAATGAGACGTTACTCTCCTGAAAAAATTGAGATCATCCGGGCTGAAGTGAACAAGTTACTGCGGTCGGGATTTATCCGAGAAATCCACTATACTGAATGGGTTGCAAACCCAGTAGTGGTTTCCAAGCCAGNCTCTTAGTCGAGTGGTTTTCACCCCAGTTCACGGGGTTTCCACTATATATTGCCGTGCATTTATTTTGGTTTTTAGCTTTGATCGTCTTCCACATTTTAAAGAAATCAGAACCGAGTTCGTTTGTTGAACGAACCGGACGACTGTTGGTACCCCCTAAAAAGGGACCATAACAGTTTGGCGCCGTCCGTGGGGACGATTTTTTCTAATCCCATTTGAGTTCTCTACCTGGGATAGGATAATCAAAGGCATGGCAACTGGAACTCCGACATATGATAGTGACGTGTATCCCGACAGTCTTCCAGCACCAACATTCACATTACAGGATTTGGAGGCTGTCGTAAGGAAGGTGGTACTGGAAATTACGACGGAGAAAAGTGGAACAGAACCACCGTCTATCTCAAGCCATGTTCCCAGAAACAGAGGGTATGAAAGTGATCCCGACGAACGCAGCACTGATGAGGAAGAAACCTTCAGGCGTGGCGTCAACACAAGGAGGCCTAGATATTGGTCTACTCCTCCCCCTCCGGCCAGAGCTCTAACTCCCGCTCCTGGAAATGACCAGGAGCAGATGCAGCGACGAATAGATGAGCTCACCAGGGAGTTGGAGAGTATGCATGCGTTGAAGGATTGCGAACCGAATCTGGGACGCAATCCTGGCTTATTTAACAGGGCCATGGAGGCTCCTATCAGGCGAAGTAAGGATGACGACTGGTGGCATAATTTACATGCAGTTCAGACGTCGTCCCAGCAATCTGAAGGCGTATCTGCCGCCTTGGGAGATTTGATGCTCCCCTTTCCAGAAGAAATCTGGGCAGCGGTCCCAGATCGACATTATCGCAACCCCGAGGGGTTGCTGACATTCTGAGGCGATGGTGATCCTATTGATCACGTCGCTGATTTTGAGTTACGTATGGGAACAGTTCGGGCCTCGGATTCACTGAAGTGCCGCATCTTCGCGGTAGGATTGCAAGGCGATGGCCGAACCTGGTTCAAAAATCTGCCGGCCCGATCCATACAGTCGTATGGCGGATTTATTTTGGCTTTCTCTGAGGAATTCGCTCCAAATGTAGGACCGCCCCGAAGCAGACATGAACTATACCAGCTAAAATATATTCCGGCGAAAATGAGTCTTCGGTCCTTTATGGAGAAATTCAACAGGACCGCCAGAGGCATCAAGCTCGAGCTTCGGGATAAAATTGATATTCTACAGCAGGTCTTAGGACCATGCTGCCTTTCGGCCAGTTTGGTGAAGAGCCCACCATCTACCTTGGGGAAACTGCTTTAGAAAATCAACAAATATATTAAGGTAGATGAAGCGCTGGGGCTGGGTTATCGAAAGTCTAGCGGAAATTCTGAGCCCGCAGGTGATCATCGGGTTTCCTACCCGAAGAAACAGTCGCGAGAAGTAGCGGCTGTGAATGAAAAAGATGTCCCCCCGAAGCAGGAGGACAAACGGGTGTATTGCGAGCTTCATCATAATCGCGATCATCCAACCTTGAAGTGCCCGTTGCTGAAAGAGACGGTAGAGGCAATGGGTAAAGAAAAGCCCGACCGTAACGGTCAGAAGGGCAAAAGAGCGGAATCCCCCCGAAGGGGCCATCAAGGGGACGATCGTCACAGGCCGCAGGGAAGAGATAATCGGGGACAACCCCGAAACTATAATGATCGAACGGAGGACCGAAGGTCTCCTCCGCCAGAGCAGGAAAGAGGCCAACACGGTCGCGAGAACCGCGGTCAGGGCCGAAGAAGAAGATGGCGGGGCCGTGGCGGCAGAGCCCCGCAGAATGAAGGTGGGAGACAGGAGCATGCTGCTCCCCCATCTGCTGAAAATGGTGCCCAACCTCCTCGAAACGAGGCGGCACCTAGAGAAGTGGCCGGAGATATTTATGTTATTACCGGCGGTTTGAGAATAAATGAGTCGGTCCGGGACCGAAAGAGAACAGCGCGCGGAGACTCTGCTGAGAGCTCCGAATCTGTGGCGCTGGTAAAGTATGATCCCATGGATCGGTCCTCCATCTTCAGAGAGGATATCACCTTCACCCCAGCTGATCTGGAGGGGATCATTGAACCCTGTGATGACCCCCTCACCATTATAGGGGTCATCGGGAATCGCCGTGTCCACAGAATCCTGGTGGACACTGGGGCCTCGTGCAATCTGATGAAGCGCGAAGTCGCCGAAATGTTGGGAGCAGTCGCTCATGATCTGCCAATCGCCAACATAACTCTTTGGTCGTTCGACCAAAGAAGTGTTATTCCTTGTGGGAAGATGTTATTCCCCGTTACCCTTGGAGAGCCATCCAAGGACCGATCTGAAGATCTGGAATTTATTATCGTTGAAGTCGACTTGGCTTACAACGCCATTATTGGACGGACCGGTCTGAGCAAGTTTGAAGCGGTCCCTTCTACTTATCATATGATGCTCAAGTTCCCCTCCATCCATGGAGTTATTTCTGTTAAGGGGGACCAGAAAGTAGCTAGACAATGCTACCTGAGCTCGTGCCGAACGTTGGCACCGATGAAGAAGGCTCGGGTGGATTTGCTGGAAGAGCTTCCGCACCCGAGGCAAGCGATGGAACCCGTGGGGTTCAAATTGATTAATCTGGTTGAGGATGACTCAACCAAGACGACTCGCATCGGGGCTCATTTAGCCCCTGATTTCGAAAGAGAACTGATCCACCTGCTGAGAAGCCATGTGGATATATTTGCTTGGACCCCGGATGATGTACCGGGGATTGACCGATCCGATAGTGAACATCGGATCAATACTGAGCCCGGAACGAAGCCTGTCAGGCAGAAAAGGAGACGTTACTCTCCTGAAAAGATTGAGATCATCCGGACCGAAGTGAACAAGTTACTGCGATCGGGATTTATTCGTGAAATTCACTACACTGAATGGGTAGCAAACCCGGTAGTGGTTTCCAAGCCAGATGGGAAGTGGCGAATGTGCATCGATTTCACCGATGTGAACAAAAGCTGTGAGTCGGACCCTTTCCCTCTGCCGCACATCGATCGACTGGTGGATGCTGTTGCTGGAAGCACCATGATGAGTACCATGGATGCTTATTCTGGATATCACCAGATCTTCTTGGCTGAGGAAGATCAGAAGAAATCATCATTCATGACCGAAGATGGGGTTTATTGCTATGTGGTTATGCCCTTCGGTCTCAAAAATGCTGGAGCAACATACCAGAGGTTGGTCAACAGAATCTTTAGAGAATTAATTGGCCATATGATGGAAGTGTATGTTGACGATATGATTGTTAAATCTATGAATGATGAGGACCATCTTTCTTATTTGTCTCGTTGTTTCGAAGTATGCCGAAAATATAAGCTTAAACTAAATCCGAACAAATGCTGCTTCGGGATCCGAAGTGGAAAATTTTTAGGATATTATGTTTCAGAGAAAGGCATAGAGGTTAATCCTGAAAAGGTACAAGCTATCATTGATATGCAACCTCCGAGAAATAAGAGAGAGTTTCAAAGGCTCACTGGCCGACTAGCCGCATTGAGCAGGTTTATTTCGAAGTCCACAGATCGGGCCTTACCCTTTTTCAGAGTGCTAAGAAAAGCTAGCCATATGGATTGGACCGAAGAATGCGATCGGGCCTTCTCTGAGCTGAAGACTTATTTAAGCACTCCCCCGGTGATGGTAAGTCCGACTTGTGACGAACCTTTGGGACTATATCTTGCGGTATCCGAAGTTGCCGTCAGCGCAGCTCTAGTCACCATACGTGACGATATTCACAGACCTGTCTATTATGTCAGCCACTCTCTGGTATCTGCTGAAACCAGGTACTCCACCTTGGAAAAATTCATGCTAGCTTTGAAAAAAGCTGTGTCCAAGCTGAAGCATTATTTCGAAGGACGAACGGTCTATGTTTACACGGATCAACCTCTGAAAGTGCTGCTTAAGCAAAAGGATTTGAATGAGAGATTGGCTAAATGGGCGATTAAACTCAGTGCTATGTACCTGGAATTCTTGCCCCGAAGGGCGATCAAGGCTCAGGTTCTCGCCGATTTTGTGGTTGAAATGACCCGATCGGCCATTTATATCAACCAAGAGGATGATCGATGGACGATCCACGTAGATGGATCAACCTTCGGAGGAAGAGGAGCGGGCATTACCTTAACAACTGTACAAGGTGACCTTATTCATTCCGCAGTTAAATTCTCCTTTGCTGGAACAAATAACGTGGTGGAATATGAGGCAGTATTATCTGGAATGGCCCTTGCTCGCAAAATGGGAGTTAGCAGAGTGCGAATGTTCTCAGATTCAAAGTTAGTAGTCGAACAATTCGCAGGGAGATTCGAAACTCATGATCCGATGATGAAGTTATATTGCGCTAAAGTTCTGGAGCTATCTAAGAAGTTCAGTGAGTTCTCGCTAGATCATGTGCCACGAGAGCAGAACAAGGTTGCCGACGCACTGGCCAGATTGGCTTCGGGCATACCTGACATTGAGCCAAGTACTATTTCGGTCCACATCCAGGACCGACCTTCGGTCGAGATCTCAGTGACCGAACAGTCTATTGAAGAAATCGGGGCTCTATGTCACGAACTCCAGGGCTTGAATATTGATGTTACGCAATCTCCAGGAGAACCCAATTGGATGGACTCCTTTATCAAATATCTCTCAAACGGATATCTCCCTGAAGATAAATCTGAAGCCAGAAAGATAGAGGTCCGGGCTAAGCGATTCACTTTAGTTGACGGACGCTTGTTTAAAAAGAGTTTTGAGGGCCCGCTTCTGCGTTGTTTATCTCCTATTGAGGCCGAAGCCGTCATGATTTATGTTCATGAAGGAATTTGCGGCATCCATTCGGGGGCCCGATCCTTATACCACCGCATTATCAGAGCCGGGTATTTTTGGCCAACATTGCTTGCTGATGCCAANATTATATTTAAAATAATTGAGTTGATAAGTTAAACAGAATAACTACTTCAATAACACGTACCAACCAGTATGATATCGATATATTGGTCTGTACATGTATTTACGAATACAAGGTGATATAAAGTGCTAAAAGCCATTCGCTCTATAAGAAAGTTGTATTATTAACATTCAAGTCCATATTGGGAAAATTCCCTCTGGTTAGAAGAATTGCATTTATCCGAGGTTGTATCAAATTAATGAGTTAAGAAACAAATATAAGGGAAAAAAAAGTATAAGACATAAGATTTTTCGGGAAACTCAAAACTGGAAAAATCACTTGAACGATAATTCGACCGTGAACTTACTATCACAAAAAAATAAAGAACAACATATTACGTCTTTTGATTGATCACAATTGTCTTAATGAGACCATTATTTATATAATTCATATTATGATCTAATCTATGGGATATATTATTTAATATTCTATAATATTTTCTCTACATATCTTTAATTGTATTTTACATATATTTAGATAACTAATATATATATCAATATTTTATTATATATGTAACAAACAAGAGCTGTCATATTTTCTTCCAAATATTTTGTGTGTCATTTAAGGAAGAAATCTTTCACAATCTTGAATCATAATCCAAAACTAATTCAATTAATATTAAATAGACTTATCACAATCGACCGATTAGTATCATTGATAGTCTTTCAGACTAAATATATTAAATACTTGTGTATATATATTTTATGAGTGATGTTTGTAAGTAGCTTCAAACTTTATAATAGTGTAAATGTGGTGCTCCAAAGTTTGTAAATTGCATATAAAACATATGAAGTTGATATAATGACGCCGATGGCCCCCCTAAAACTTTTAAATATTATAAATACAATGCTCTCAAAGTTTAAGAATTGTATGGTTGGCCCACAAACTTCCAAAACCATTTATATTTGATCATTATAATCGTTAATATTTTAAACGTTTCTATAGTTTGTATTTGACTCATTAACCTTGAAAATATGTAATGACTATATTTCCAAACTTTAAAAATTTTAAAAATAACGCATAAATTATCAAAACCACTTATACGAAAAAGACAAAAACCGCTAATATTCACTCGAGAGTCATTCTTGAATGGTTTTGAAATTTTGGGGGCTTCTCATGCAATTTACAAACTTTAGAGTATCGTCTTTACACTATTTTAAACATTAGTGGTCAATTACGTAATTTTCTCATATATTTATGTATGGAGCCGTATAAACGACTTATAAATTATTCAACGAAACCAATGTATGATCAGATTGGTTTAGTTCGGTAAATACTAATGTTTTTCGGTTTCGATATATACCGAATTTTTCAAAATGAAATTAAATAAATAAAAATTAACCATAACATTACATTAAATTATATAATTAAATAATAAAAGTATTTTAAAATCAAATAAAATGCTAAATTCACCAAATTAGCGAACTAAACTTTTACCAAACCGAACACCGAAATTATCAAAAATTTTAAATCGATTTTCATAATTTGATATTTGTTCAATAAAAAATTTGATATTCGGTGCAATAAGTATTTTAAATAAGGTTAGATGTAATATTAGCATTAACTTACCTGTCAAACCATAATTAAATACAAATTTAATTAGAAACAAATGGGAATAATAAATTATTGAAGATTCTAATTTTGTTTATATATTCGCAAAAACCGAGCTAATGGCAGGATTTTAATAATATATAAATGAGAAAATTGCAAGGATGACCTCAATCTTTAAAATAGTATAAATGCGATGTCCTTATAGTTTCAAAATTACGTATGAAGCACCCAAAATTTACATAATGTGTGGTTGACCCTCCAACTTTTAAAATTTGTAAACACAATGCCCTTAAAGTTTAAAAATTGCATGATTGACCCCCAAAATTCCAAAATCGTTTATATTTGATCCTTACGTCCGGTATTTTTTTGAGTTTATATACGAAGTAAAATTACCATGAAATATAATAACAAAACATTGTAAGACAAATTAGTCTTTTAGCAAGCAGATGTTACATATTTCTTCGGTACATATTTATTCGAATCAATTCTGAACTCTTTAATATATTCGGAGGCTAAATATCAAATCAATAAACAAAATCGGTCAATTTCAACATGTGGAAAGAACAAGGTCAATTGCGAAAAAACTAAAAAATATACCGAACGTGAGGGTCAAATTTAAACGGTTTTGAAACTTTGGGGGACAACCATACAATTTTTAAACTTTGAGGGCATGATGTTTACAAATTTAAAAAATTAGAGGGTTAACAACACACATTATATAAACTCTAGGTGCTTCGTACGCAATTTTGAAACTATAAGGGTATCGTATTTACACTATTTCAAATATTAGGGGGCCAATCACAAACACCATTCATATATAAATATTCATTATTTTGGTAATTTAATAAAAGTCAACTACATCATCCAATTGCTTATTAATTTAATTTTAAAATAATTAATTGGTGATTTATTTAGGTTAGGCCACAATGCCAATGTAACACGGAAGTCAAATTGTGTAATTATAATTAATATCACTAATTGAATTATTTTATGTTCTTCCAATCCCATGAGGCCATATTAATTACTAATTAATATCCCAATAATTTTCTATCCGTTTTCTTATAACTTAACAATTAAATAAACATTATTTCAAACTTCAAATATCTTACCCCTTAAAGGTCACAAATGTAATATTAACTAATTTATTTTGTGAGAATTAATGATATATAATTAGGCTCGCAAACGAACCGAAATGGTTTATTACAACATGGAATAGAGTTGGTTTAATAAAAAACTCTACTTCAAATTCGATTTTTTTGAATAGATCGAGATCGATTCGTTTGAATTCTACACGAACTGAATGTTTATATTTTTAAGTTGTTCGAATTTGTGAACTAACAATATTATTACAATATATATTATTAAATGTAGGATCATTATTTTGCCTAATATGTGATACTTGACGGCATCCAAAAATTTCAAATCGAGCCAAACCCAATCATTAGTGAAATCAAACATCGAATAATTGATTTTTTGAGTTACAGAACTCGGACCGGACTTAGTCATATTGTAGCTGAATTCGAACCCTAAAAGGATAAGTTCGGTTAATATTGATCAAACTTTATCTTGCGAAAGTAAGTCACATAACAATATTATCTTCATTCTATTTTTTCATGCGCACAATGTTACATGTAATATTTGTATTGATAATAAATATTATTTTTAAAATAGAATTAATAAATGTTCTTGCATCACGTGGCACTTTGGATGGAGCCAGCTGGCCCATAATTTCAATGCTCTGACCCCATTTTACTGGGAAAAATTTTAGTATAAAAATAGTAATGATTATAATAATTAATTTATTTTGTTAGTGATACAAGTTTCTTTGTTTTTTTGCAAATCTACCCACTGAATTTGTACCCATTTACTAATTTATCCATATTGTTACTCTTATAGCACTGAACATTTTGTTATTTACACGACTTTTGATAATTATTAATTTTATAAAAGATTTATTAATAAAATAAAATAACTTATATGTATATTACATACTACTCCTAAAAAGTTACCAAATCAAATATATAAAATTAATTAATCAAAACATAATAAAATAGACTAATATTATATTATAAAATTTGGAATTGAAGAATAATATTCAACAGGAATTAGATATTTTCATATGAATGCTTACTAATTGAAATAAATTATATTTTTAATCAATTATTTTATATAAAATGAAAATTATACCTAAATGAAAAAGTAGATAGAATTCATAAGAGAGAGTGAATTTTTTTCAGTCTTATAAGAACACATATTTCCATTGTTATTTTTTTATAACAAAAGAATTGAGTGGTGTTTGTGATTGGTCTCTAATATTTGAAATAGTGTAAATACGATACCCTTAAAGTTTCTAAATTGCGTACGAAGTACCTAAAGTTTACATAATGTGTGTCGTTGACCCTCTAACTTTTTAAATTTGTAAACACTATACCCTCAAAGTTTAAAAATTGTATGTTTGGCCCCCAAAGTTTCAAAACCGTTTAAATTTGACCCTCACGTCCGGTATTTTTTTGAGTTTTTTCGCAATTGACCTTGTTCTTTCTACATGTTGAAATTGATCAATTTTGTTTACTGATTTGATATTTAGACTCCGAATATATTAAAGAGTTCAGAATTGACTCGGAAAAATATGTAACATCTATATGCTAAAAGACTAATTTGTCTTACAATGTTTTTTATTATATTTCATAGTAATTTTACTTCGTATATAAACTCAAAAAAATATCGGACGTAAGTGTCAAATATAAATGATTTTGGAACTTTGGGGACCCAATCATGCAATTTTTAAAATTTTAGGGTATAGTGTTTACAAATTTTAAAAGTTGGAGGGTCAAACACACACATTATGTAAACTTTGGGTGCTTCATACGCAATTTTGAAATTATAAGGGTATCGTTTTTACACTATTTCAAAGATTAATGATCATCCTTGCAATTTTCTTCAAAACAGTTTTTTATAGAAATCAATCTCATTAATAAAGAGTAAAAAATAAAAGTAATATCACCACCTCATTGAATAGTCATTTTCTGTCAATTTGTTAGTGTTATTTCATAAAACGCGAATATGTCAGTGTTATTGCTAAAATAATTTAAAAAGTAATGTTAGTGTTAAAATAAAAAGTTTTTAACACTATTATGGGTTCAAAAAAACTCTCATTTTGCTTCCCATTAATGGTTTCATTGCTAATGCGGATCCATATAGATACACCAATTTTATTTTTATTGATAAAAAAATTTAAATTAATAATATTTTATTGATTTTTAGGACAACCTAAAAAGACCCAAATTATACCCTAAAACCAGGTACTGATTGTATCACTCAAAATCCATTACCACATTTTGCGTCGGATTNAATTCCTCAATGTCTAACTCAGACATAGAGGGATAACGCGTTTTATGAGGAGCCATAAGCGGTTACCTTAGAAAGAAAAGATTGAGAGGCGGTTTGGCGAAACAGCGGTTGAAGGCGCAGAGCTTGACTGCAAGTTTTTTCTCACGAGAATGACGATGAGAATAAACAGTACCCAGAACCCCGATTTAAATATTAATCTCCCAACCAATGGTGTGCTGCCACGTAATACTGTCCACAACTGTGACAGTACGGACTGTACTCATCACGCCTTTTGAACTTTCGAATATGAAGAGGCGCGGGCTAAGATATTAATATTTAAAGAATATCAAGGGTAAAAAGATAATTTAAACCGATGTTAGTAAATTTTAAGCATAATCTGCCCTTGCTCTAAGCCAAAGATCGGTCCCCTAGACTCTCACTATCTACAGGTACGGTCCCAGTTATCATGAATGTATAAACATCATGTGATCGGTCTTGTATCACCTCTGCGAGTGGCAATCAAGCCCGAGGGGCTAATGATGAGAACTCTGGGACCGGGTACCCTGTAATGGGTGATGCCCGATAACAGTTGGGCCAACTTAAATAATCAAAACAAACACTTACAGCCCACTTACACCTTTAGGAAGAGCGGCCCGATGTTCAACACAGAGGACCGAAGATAACCTTGGTAAAGATAAGCGTTATCTGCCAGATGGCTCCGAGGTTCGGTCCGAACAGTTATAAAATGGTTACAGGCTCACGAGTTCCACGCTTCGGGCTCTGTCACGTTTATCACGCTTCGGGCACGATCACGCAGACCACGCATCGGTCCCAGCCTCGTTTTACATCATGCGATAACAACCTCTAACAAACTTGTCAGAGGCGGTTACAGGACGTGGATTACACTCGCCGGCAACTCTATAAATACAGGGCAAGACGAAGGAAAAAAGAGGACCCTTTGGATGCAGAAGAACAGGCTGTTACGCTGCCGGATTCTTCTTGCTTTCTTTACCTCGTCATTTTCATTAACCTGTTTTGTATGAACTTTGATTCATTTCTTTGGTGAGCAGGCTAAGAGCATAATCAGCTCTTAGTCGAGTGGTTTTCACCCCAATTCAAGGGGTTTCCACTATAAATTGTCATGTATTTACTTTGGTTTTTTAGCTTTCAATCGTCTTCACATTTTAAAGAAATCAGAACCGAGTTCGTTTATTGAACGAACCGGACGACTGTTGGTACCCCCAAAAAGGGACCATAACAGTTTGGCGCCGTCCGTGGGGACGATTTTTTCTAATCACATTTGAGTTTTCTACCTGGGATAGGATAATCAAAGGCATCGCAACTGCAACTCCGACGAATGATAGTGACGTGCTTCCCGACAGTCTTCCAGCACCAACATTCACATTGCAGGATTTGGAGGCTGTCGTAAGGAAGGTGGTACTGGAAATTACGACGGAGAAAAGTGGAGCGGAACCACCGGCTTTCTCAAGCCCTGTTCCCAGAAACAGAGGGTATGAAAGTGATCCCGACGAACACAGCACTGATGAGGAAGAAGCCTTCAGGCGTGGCGTCAACACAAGGAGGCCTAGATATCGATCTACTCCTCCCCCTCCAGCTAGAGCTCTAACTCCCGTTCCTGGAAATGAGCAAGAGCAGATGCAGCGACGGATAGATGAGCTCACCAGGGAGTTGGAGAGTATGCGTGCGCTGAAGGATTGCGAATCGAATCTGGGACGCAATCCTGGCTTATTTAATATGGCCATGGAGGCCCCTATCAGGCGAAGTAAGGATGACGATTGGTGGCATAATTTACATGTTGTCCAAGCGTCATCCCAGCAATCTGAAGGCGTATCAGCCGCCTTGGGAGATTTGATGCTCCCCTTCTCAGAAGAAATCTAGGCAGCGGTCCCAGATCGACATTATCGCAACCCCGAGGGGTTGCCGACATTCCGAGGCGATGGTGATCCTATTGATCACGTCGCTGATTTTGAGTTACGTATGGGAACGGTTCGGCCCTCGGATTCACTGAAGTGCCGCATCTTCGCGGCAGGATTACAAGGCGATGCCCGAACCTGGTTCAAGAATCTGCCGGCCCGATCCATACAGTCGTATGGTGAGTTTATTTTGGCTTTCTCTGAGCAGTTCGCTCCAAATGTAGGACCGCCCCGAAGCAGGCAGGAACTATACCAGTTAAAATATATTCCGGCAAAAATGAGTCTTCGGTCCTTTATGGAGAAATTCAACCGGACCGCCCGAGGCATCAAGCTTGAGCTCCGGGACAAAATTGATATTCTACAGCAGGTCTTAGGACCGTGCGGCCTTTCGGCCAGTTTGGTGAAGAGCTCACCATCTACCTTGGGAAAACTACTTCAGAAAATCAACAAATATATTAAGGTAGATGAAGCGCTGGGGCTGGGTTATCGGAAGCCTAGCGGGAATTCTGAGCCCGCAGGTGATCATCGGGTTTCCTACCCGAAGAAACAGTCGCGAGAAGTAGCGGCTGTGAATGAAAAAGATGTCCCCCCGAAGCAGGAGGACAACCGGGTGTATTGCGAGCTTCATCATAATCGCGATCATCCAACCTTGAAGTGCCCGTTGCTGAAAGAGACGGTAGAGGCAATGGGTAAAGAAAAGCCCGACCGAAACGGTCAGAAGGGCAAAAGAGCGGAATCCCCCAGAAGGGGCCATCAAGGTGACGATCGTCACAGGCCGCGGGGAAGAGACAATCGGGGACAGCCCCGAAATTATAATGATCGGACGGAGGACCGAAGGTCTCCTCCGCTAGAGCAGGAAAGAGGCCAACACGGTCGTGAGAACCGTGGT
>RWGZ01000861.1:75451-169394 GCA_009725065.1 Utricularia reniformis | reverse complement strand
TAGTGTCTTTCTTAATGACAATCGATTACCACGGGTCCTCATACACAAATAGATATAATATTACGATGCAAAATTTCCACCCGTAACAATTTCTCAATAATATCGATAAGTTTCTAAAAAACTTCTTAATTGCTCAATTTTCTTACCTACAATTTAAATTATTTCTAGTGAGTTTCAAATGGTTTGGATGGATTCAGATATTAATGATTCAAATGGATATGGCATTCGAGAAAAATAGAAATTCGAATTTTGGATCGGATTTGGTTTCATTTTATATTTTTAGATAAGATTAAATCAAATCCACTACAATGCATTGACACCCCTATTCATGTCATTATCAGATGTAATTGAAGTGGATTAATTACCTTTATCCATGACATTAGTATCATTCCCATGAATATTCATAACATCCATTTCATTCTCCACAATCCATTTTCTCTTGTATTCACATATCATAAAGAGTTTATTTAACTTGAGTAATCATAACATTTGCTTTCTCACCATAAATATCATTCAAACAAACTCCACATAAAAATAAATTTGTTGTGGATCAAATGTAACCGCAATTAGAATCAACTTGTTCATCTTCTTAGTATCACCCCAATACTTTTGAAACTTCATTCAATCTCATATATATTGCCATTGCTGCAAAGTTCATATCATCAGATTGTTGTCATTCATGTAAACTCTCATCATTATTTGCCACTTCATGATAAAAAGATGTTTATGTAACAAAATTTGAATCGGAAAGTTTCAAAGTTCATTGAATGCATGACAAGTGTTCTAACTTTCTCTTAATCTAGTGATTGTAGAATCATGCATATACCATTATTATCTTTAAGATCATTTATGAAATTTGTGTTTTCATCATCATATCTCTCAAAAACTTTCACAAACTGAATCACAACTTCTATCATTAGAAAAGTTGATTTCCATCTAGTTGATGTTAAGTGTGGATATCGATATTGGTATCGATCGGTCACACTTGGATGATGATCGGCAATGTGGTCGATCGGTTACCTTATATATGGACGCATATATATGATTTGTTTATAGATAATCATATATGGAAATATAATCAAATATTAGGGATATTTGTTTGTTACCTTAATTATCTCAGCCACTCCATCTATATAAAGGGGTCTTAGGGTTCATTGTCATGGACTTCAATACTCTTGAATTCCGAATTTCCTCTTTGTGTGTGTGTTTGTTGTAATCTTCTCAAGTGATAGTGAATTTGGTTGTTTCCGCTAGTCACGTGATTTTCCCATTTTGGGTTTCCACGTTAATTTCTTGTGTCGTTATTTTCTCTTTGCTTTAATTCTAAGGTTCTACTTAATCTATCGAGTTTGTTCACACACGTGTTCAATTCCCAACAATTGGTGGTGGTTGTGGGGTCGTAGTGGTGCAATTAGTGATGGGTGACGATAAGGGAAGCCTAAGGATGTTTGACGGATCTAATTTTGCATATTGGAAATTGCAAATCGATAACACCCTCTATCGAAATGATTTAGTGGAAGCGTTGGAAGAAAAGAAGCGGCAAAGATGGAGGATGCGGATAGGCAGAAATTGGATCACAAGGTGTTGGCGATCGTTCAACTATCGTTGTCGAAGAAGGTGGCGTTTAACTACAACAAACATACCACGATGTACGGTATGATGAAGGAGTTGTCCGATATGTACGAGCGGTCATCATCGACAAATCGTGTGCTCTTTACACGGTAGTTGTATACCATGACGATGGGAGATGGTGCCAAGAAGTTGTCGCTGGTTGGACATGTCATGGATGATGACCCGCAAGCCGTTGCCGTACTTGGTACCATGCCCGAAAGCTGGTCGACGACGGTTGATATCATCAGTAGTCAACCGGGGAAACTCAATCTTGATGATGTGCATACTCGACTCATCAGTGAAGAGTTGAGACAAAAGCATAAGGGGGATATCAAAAGTAATGCATTGGTGGCAGATTCTTCCCGGGATCGGAAGAATAACCGAGGCAGAATGGCGAGAGCAGAGCCCGATCGCGGAATCGAGGAAAGTCAAAGAGTCGGTGGGAGCCCGATTGCTGGAATTGCGGAAAAAAGGACACTTCCGCAGGAAATGCAAGGAGCTGAAGAAGGAGAAGAATTCAGCATCGGTAGCTGGTGGTTGACTCAGGTGTATCTTTTCACTCATGTTTTAATCAGAAATTGTTTAAGTCTTTCAAAGCAGAGAATTTCGGGAAGGTCTACCTTGCTGATGAGAAGTTCATGGAGATCAGCTGTAACGACCCTAATTTGGGTCTAGCTGTTTTGTTAAAACGTGCTAAATAAAATTAAAACATTTGAATGTAAACTTAAAACGTAGTTCGAAAACATCAAAGTTCGACAACATAATTTAGGGTGTTCTCCAAACGACCGGACTCTATCACCGGACAACCGACGACCTCCTTCCCATGCCCCTCTCATACCTCGTCCGCGTCACCTACAAAATCTGTAAAGCGGTCACAATCTATTAAAGGAAACTTCACACACGCTACACATTATCTTTTCATTTCTTAATTACACCGTACACGCACATGTGAATCATTCCTTCTAACCGTTTTCTTATTTCCCTCTTATTTTACCCTTATCATTCCCATCATACTTTAACTTCACTATTGCCTAGAGTAACATGCTCGGTGCATGTCCCGCCCAAGCAAACCGTTAGCTGTTGGATGACTCGACGGGCCATATGCTTCACTTCCCCGGGTGGGTACTTATGCGCTACCCCTTTTTCCACATGGATCCGTTATGCTTTACGTACGTATCTTTCCATTTTTGGAACTTATCGTTCCCTTCATCAGACATGCCCTTCCTTTGGCGAATCGTGTACTAGGCACGATGCCGGGTTCGGTCGGACGGTCCATCCTTCCTCACCCCGAGTTTTATTAACATTTATTCCATTCATTCGTGTCTTTTCCTTTCTTCTTTATTAACCCAATCTCGTTCCCTAAGTCTGAACCTTCCCTTACTATATTGTGTTCACTCCGCTTACCGTTCGCATTAGCTTGTTATTATCTTTCCGTGCTTCCCTGCATTTCGTAACAGGTCTTAGTTATTCGAATTCCGACGTTATTATCTTATTGTTAACTATGTGATTACCGTAGACCCTACGTGTCCTTTTCCTCCCACGATCCGTCGTTGAGACGCAACGAAAACACTCAAACTTAGTATTTCCGCGATAATTCATTTATTTCTTGAAATTCGCCACAATTCTACACTGGGACCGAAATCTGCGACAATTTCACTCTCCGATCAATAACCGCGACAATTTGTGCTATCAGTAGAATCCGCGACAATTTTACAATTCATGAATTTTCGCGACAATTTTTGTTCTTCCTCATTTCCGCGATAATTTTGCACACCATGATTTTCGCGACAATTTTTCAAAGAGTTATTTCCGCGACAATAATTGCCGTCCCAAAATCCGCGATAATTTTCCACACGTTAAAATCCGCGACACATTTGCACAACAAAATTTTCGCGACAATTTCCTTCTTCACCTAAAATTTCCGGATTTTCGTGGGTTAATGATCATTAACTCGTTTTTGGGCCTCCCCACCCCTATTTATAGACATCCTAACTTTACTAATTCACACTTTAACCCCTCCTTCTTTTCATTTTGACCCCTCCTTTATCTTTTGCTTTACTTTCTATTTTTCGTTTCCTTTAACGTTCTTTCATTACGTTATTCCTCGTTATTCCTCGTCTAGACTTTACCGCTAGATTCCCTACTATTTGTTCCATCATACCTTTTTCCTGGCTATTACATCAGCGGTCGGGGTGATATACCGATCCGATCCTCAAATGGTTACTGTTAGACCTTGGAGGATGTGATGTATATACCCGGACTAAGTAAGAACCTAATATCGGTCGGACAGTTTGATTCCAAGGAGTATCGAACTTCCTTCGGGAGTGGTCGGTGGAAAGTGACAAAAGTGGTTTTGGTCTTTGCTAAAGGAATCAAGTTGGGAACCTTGTACTTGGAGAAACTGATCGGGGCAGATGGGGACCGATCCACTCTCACTACACTGGAGACCGATCGAGCCCATGGGGGTCGATCTACGGAGGACCGAAGGAGGTTGCTGAAGATGTGGCACGATCGCCTTGGCAACATGAGTGAGAATGGCATGAAGATCATGGCCCGGAAAGGCTTATTGCCGATCTTTGAGGACAAAGAGATCAGATTTTGTGAAGATTGTGTGCTTGGCAAGCATAGAAGAGTAACCTTTACGAATGTGCAGCGGGATCGGAAAACCAGCAAGCTGGAACTCGTGCATACCGATGTGAAGGGTATGGCACCGGTTGTGATATTAACCAGGTATATTCTCTTGTATTTATTTTTACCCGGGGGCTCGTCTGACGTGGTTAATTAGTATTTTCGGTATTTTCATATGTCCATCGCGAGGCGTTCTCAGGGGGTATTCTCGTAATTCAGGCTCGCTGGGCCCCGTAAAAAGCTTTTGTAAGTGTTTTGAGATGTTTTGGGTTATCTTGGCCCAGGACGGGGCCAGGGTTATTTTCGTAATTTGCCACCCGGGAGCACATCGGTCGGGTGCAACGATGTTATGTGGCTGCGTATTCACTGATTGGAGGCAAAGAAATTATATACGAGGTTTTCCGGTATTTTCTTATCTTATTTCCGACAAAAATCTCGACCGGGATGGGTTCCCGCAACTTCAAGACGACGTGACATTTATTACAATATAATTATAGTTTATTTAATTGTTTTGGCTAAGTGAAGTAAACTGGGCTCATGGGCTCAAGTAAGTGAAGTTAGGCTCGATTTCTCTATAAATACAAGCCCAGTGCATTTGGAGGGGTTCAGACTGTTATCACGCTTCCCAAGGCAAAGTATTGCTTTTCTGCACACTGTAGAGTCGCGACTTATCACCTGATCGTAGCCATTCGCGACTTGTTTCTGCCTTAGCCGAGACTTGTTACTTTTCATTCCGCACCCGCGACTTATTGCACTTAGTCGCGACCAATTGTCGTACTCGCAAGTTATCGCTCTGCAGCCGGAACACGCGACTTATTGTCGCCCTGATCTTGTTCGCGAGTTATCGCCCATTCGCGAGTTGTTGACCAAAACTCGCGACTGCACTCCTTTTGGGTGCAACGAAGTGTTTTCGAACGTTTTTCGAGCCGTTTTCATCTGGATTGTTATTATCACATCATTGCACTTGTATCCTTTGATTATTATAGTGGAAACCAAGGTAGAACTTCGCTCTCCCGAGGACGTAAGCTCACACATTGTGGGCCCAACCTCGTATATCGCTCGTGTCCTCACAACAATTAAATTTCGAGAAATTAAAAAATGACTGATCATAAACAAACATTCTAAAACATTTCTAGACGAGATCAGTTTGGCGCCGTCCGTGGGGACCCGAGATTTTATCCCATTGAGAGCTTTATTGTTGAGTTTGGATTTCTGTTATCATGACTACTCGGAATTCTGATGTAGATGTTTTTGATGAAGAGATTGAGGTAGATCATAATCCGTGGGCGATTGATGGATTTGCTGCATTACCGGGGGCTAAATCGTTAGTCCTGGAAGAGCCCCCTGCTCAAAATGTCACTGTTCGACCCTCTCGGAGCTGGTTCTCATCCGGAGGGGCACCTAGTTTTTATCCTCCTCCTCGTCAGTATTTATCTAAGTGTTATGAGTTTGCGAGAGTTGCAGTCCTTATTAATACCCGCCTCTCGCCACCAGCGCGCTCTAGATCTGCGGATCAAACGGAAACCGATGAAGAATTGGAAGAGCAAAGGCGTACTTTAATCGCTCAATTAGAGCAAGTTGAGGCCCAAAGGAAAACCCAGAGGAACAATGTTACCCCGGAACCCGTTAATGATGTGGTGGCGGAGGAGGATACTGATCGTGTTCCGGAGCCGCGAGCGAATACTGCAGCAACCGGAGAGCAGAACGATACTCTGCAAAAGATTTGAGAGTTGATCGAGTTAAAGTTTAAGGAGACGAGCGGGAAGATGGAACAAAACGATGCTAGGATGAACCAATTGGAAGCCAGCCTGACTCTTGGCCAGGAAAGGAGACGAGTGTACGGAGAGCATACCCGGGGTACTCATCAGACCTCCGCTTATGAGGGAGATTATATTGAGAATGAGAGGGCTAATGAGCCCACTGGCAATCGAGGAAAAGTTCTGCCGTCAATGGAAGTTTTGCAAAGTCCTTGGAACACGTCTAACGCTCTATCGCCATTTTCCATGGCCATTATCAGAGCCACTTGTTCCGAGTTTATTGAAATGCCTAAGGATCTTCCACAGTATCGTAGGTCGACTGACCCACATGCTCATACATCGAAATTGGAGATTCATGTGAGTTTGATAAATTTCAGTGATGCGGCCATGTGCTTTGTTTTTGCCGCTTCTCTTAAGGAATCAGCCCTCCGATGGTTTAATCGGTTACTCAGGCGCTCGATTGTTTCATATCAGGACTTTAAGGATCAATTCTATTCAGCTTTTGTGCCTTTCAATGCGCCAATAAAGTCTATTACATCTTTGACCGCATTGCGGTATGATTTTTCGTAAAGGTTGTTGGGTTTTATTACCCGTTTTGAGGTCGAGTGTAGGAATATACCTCGGATTACTGTGAGTGAGAAGGTTGGGGTGCTCCAGCTTATACTAGCTGGACACCTGTTATGTAACTCTTTGAATAGAGATCCCCCGGAAAGTATGGAGGATTTGGCGTTGAGATGTACACAATACATGCGAGAAGATGAAGGCTTGCGAGATCACGGAGTGATCGAGATTCGGGCGTATGAGTTTCATAATATTGTTGCAAGTCGTAGGCTGGGCAAGATTGTCCCGCCAGCAAAACCTAAGTTGAGAGTATTTCCTACATACAATTATAAACAGATTTTTGCCATTATCGAGCAAAAGAAGGGTGGATCTCTTCGTTATCCCCCTCCCTTGCAAGAACCAACGCCGAGGACTTACGAGTCCCAAGTATTTTGTCGTTTTCATCGGAGTTTTGGACATGCAACAAATGATTGTCGGGAATTAATATCTGAGGTGGAAAGGTTGCTAGACTTGGGTCAGCTTGATGAACTGATCAGTATTGTGGAGGCTCTGCCGGAATCTAAGTTGGGAAAGATTGATGTAAGTGTCCGAGTGGGGACAACACTTAAACCCCTGAAAGCCGATGCGCCACGGCCAAACATGAGAGGATGTAGATATGGAGGACAGCGTGGCCAGCGTCAAGGAGTTGGCCAAAGGGGGTTCTTTAATGGTGGTAGACATAATCAAAGAGACGGAGGAAGAGGAAACCACTATCGTGGTCACGGCAGAAATCAGCCGCAAAGAAATCAGCAAGGGTACAGATATGAAGCTTACCCACCGGCCCCTGCAAATCAGCAAGCACTACCTCCTCCTCTGGGTGGCCCCGACCCGGGCCAACCGATTTTGAATGTTGAGAATTCTCAACCAAGATGGGGTAATCTAGACCCCAACATTATGACTATCGCCGGGGGAAGAAGCGTCGGTGATTCGAACCGCGCCCGTAAATGTTCTTATCAGCCACTACACCAGAAGGGGCACTTCATGGAAGTTAACACGATCTAGTTAACAGATTTGGACAGAATGACAATCTCTTTCGGACCTGAGGATTTATCTGGGTTTTCTCCCCACAAGACGATGCGTTGGTTGTCTCCCCTATTATTGCTAATCACCCTGTTTCTCGAGTGTTGGTGGACACCGGAGCTGCAACGAATATATTGACTCTTGCAGCCTTTGAGCAGATGGCATTGAAGGGAACCACCCAGCTCCAACCCGTACATACAAAGTTGGTTGGTTTTAACAATAGCGTCGTTGCTGCTGAGGGATCTGTTTTTCTGCCGGTAACCTTGGGCGATCCCGAAATATCAAGGACTTTGATGGTGTAATTTGTGGTGGTGGATCTCCCTATACTCCCCTATAATACGATCCTTGGGAGAAGTTGTTTGAACCTATTTGGGGCTGTGGTATCTCAACCATATTTGATGATGAAGTTCGCAGCACCGTCAGGGGTTGGGAAGATTAAGGGAGATCAAGAGCTGGCGCGCTCTTGTTATAATGTGATGTGTAGAAGTGGTATGGACGGATCAAAAGCAAAGATACCCATTTTTATGGTGGAATTCTCATCCGATGAAGTTATTGATACAAATGACTGACCGTCTATTAGGAAGTTTAAAGAGAACGATATGAAGATGAAGCCTCTGGGAATCAAGACAGTGCCTTTATTCCCCGGTAACCCGGAAAAGACAGTGACGATCGGTTCTGAGTTGTCACAAGAGGTTGAGAAGCAGGTAATTTCTTTTTTGCAAAGTAACGTAGATGTTTTTGCTTGGTCTTATCAGGATTATGTGGGGGTTGATCCCCAAGTCTGTTCTCATAGACTCAATGTTAACCCATATGTGAGACCAGTTCATCAGAAGAAGAGGAAGTTTTCCCCTGAGAAAGAGATGGCGATTGAGGAGGAGGTGGAAAGTTTGTTGCATGCAGGATTCATAGAGCTTGTTAGATATGCGGATTGGGTCGCGAATCCAGTGGTGGTCCCAAAGTCGAATAATGGTTGGAGAGTTTGCATTTATTTTACTGATTTGAATAAAGCATGCCCGAAGGATCCGTATCCGCTGCCGGCCATTAACATGATGGTGGATACAGCCTGTGGCTTTGAATTCCTTAGTATGTTAGATGTTTTTAAAGGATATAATCAAATTTTTATGCATTAAGAGGACAAGTTGTTTACTTCATTTATGACAAATAAATGTATTTTTTTCTATAGAGTTATACCATTTGGGTTGAAAAATGATGGGGCCACCTATCAACGTTTAATGAATTCGATGTTCAAAGATATGATCGGAAAGTCTTTGGAGGTTTATATCGACGATATATTGATAAAGAGTAAACATGGGGATAACCACATCCAGTATTTGAATGATTGTTTGGGTGTACTGAGAAAGTATAGGATGAAATTGAATCTGCTTAAGTGTGCGTTTTGTGTGAAAGGAGGCAAGTTCCTTGGCTTTATGGTGTCTGAAAGAGGAATTGAGATGAATCCTAACAAGATAACAGCCATCCAATAAATGACCCATCCGACGACTGTTAGGGAAGTTCAAAGGCTAACTGAGAGATTAGCCTCATTGAATCGCTTCATTCCGCGATCTGCAAAGAGAAGTTTGCCGTCTTTTAAGGTTTTGCGTAAAACGAATCTTTTGTATTGGGACGACGAATGTAGCATGGCTTTTGAGATTTTGAAAGACTATCTGAGTAAACCACCGTTAATGTCTCCTCCATCACCGGGGGAACCGTTTTGTTTATATTCGGCAGTGACAAAAGAGGCAGTGAGCGCCGCATTAGTCAGACTTAGCGATAAAGAGCATTGACCGATATATTATGTGAGCAGGAAATTGCAGGGAGCGGTGTCCCGATATACAGACCTAGAGAAGTTCGTATTAGCTCTGATATTCGACTCGCAGAAATTAAGAAACTATTTCCAAGGACATCATATTGCAGTTTTGACAGATCAGCCTATCCGAAGCGTGTTATCAAAGATTGAAGCCTCTGGCAGACTAGCAAAGTTGAATATCGAGTTAGGGTAGTACCAAATAGAGTATATCTCCAGGCGAGCATTAAAGGCCCAGGTGTTAGTAGATTTCATAGTGGAGATGACTCGGTCGGAAGAGTTGGGTATTCAGGAGTATTGGGATGCTTTTGTAGATGGATCAGTTTCTGCCGGGCGAGCCGGTATTGGTGTTTATTTTAAGGAAAGGAAGTCTGGTGAAGAACATGAATATGTTGTGAAGTTGCGCTTTCCCGCGACTAACAACGTCGCCGAGTACGAAGCCTTAATATTTGGCATTAACTTAGCAGTGGAAATTGGAATCGTTCGTTTGCATGCTCATTCCGATTCGCAGTTAGTGGTGAACCAATTTGCAGATACTTACGCCACCAACGGGAACCATTTATGGATGTATTTAGAAAAGCTGAAAGAGGCGGCTTAGTATCTTAAGATATTCACACTTACATATATCCCAAGGGAGGAAAACACTCGTGCAGAAGGTCTTGCAAAGGCGGCAACAATTTTGGAACTCTCGGATGAGTCAAAGATAACAACTATGATCCACTATCAGCCTTCTATCAGTCCTGTGCAGAAACAGACAGCCGAGGTGGCTAATCTGGAACTTTCTAATGAGACGTGGTTTTTATTACATGCCATAACCGACGAGCCATTTTGGAAGGATGCTATCGTAAATTATCTAATCAGGAGAGAATTGCCCACCGACGAAGGCGAGGGTCGAAGGACTATGCAAAGAGCTACGAATTTTGTCTATGTTGATGATAAACTATATAAGAAGAATTTCGGAGGCCCATATCTTCGATGTTTGTCCCCAGTACAGGCAAAGGCCGTTATAGAAGAAGTTCACGCTGGGGACAGTGGTGATCATTCAGCAGGTCGATCCTTAGCGAACAAGGTTAAGAGGGCCGGTTATTTTTGGCCAACGCTGGTAAAAGATTGTGTGAATTTTGTTCGGACTTGTTCTGCTTGTCAGTTCCACTCGAATGTGCATCATGTACCAAGTGCTAGTATGAAGCCTCTGCCGACAACATGTCCTTTCGATACGTTGGGCATCGATATTTTAGGACCATTCCCGAAGGCACCTAGCCAAAACAAATTAAGTATTGTGGCTGTGGAACATTTTTCTAAGTGGATAGAGGTCGAGGCTGTATCGCGAGTCCGGGAACAGGAAGTTATGAGTTTCCTTTGGAGATATATCGTATGTCGATTCGGAATTCCCAGGATTTTGGTATCAGACAACGGAACGCAATTTGCTGGAAAGAGGGTTAATGAATGTTGTGAGAATTATGGTATTGAACAGCGGTTTACTTCCGTGGCACACCCAGAAACGAACGGACTTATAGAGGTTATTAACCGCATTATCCTGCAACAGCTGAAAACACGAATAGATGAAACTAAAGGCTCTTGGGTGGATGAATTTCATAATATAATGTGGGCATATCGGACGTCACCGAGGTCCACTACCGAATTCAGCCTCTTCTCTTTAGTATATGGCTCTGAGGCTGTGTCTCCGGTAGAAGTGACTATTTTATCAGAAAGAGTTATCGCTTATGACGAGGTGTTGAATGAAGATATGAGAAAGTTGGACCTTCATTCTATTGATGATATCCGTGATAGAGCTGCAATACGAATGGAGGTATGTAAAAGGCGGATGGCTAAGAAGCACGACAAAGGCGTTCGACCTATGTTGTTAAAAGTCAGAGACTGGATTCTTAAAAAAGTGGAAGTCTCGAAGCATGTTGGTAAGTTGGATCGAAAGTGGGAAGGACCGTACAGAGTAACGGCCGTAGTGAAGGAAGGAACGTAAAAAATCGCAAATATGAGCGGGGAGGAGCTGCTACGGACTTGGCATATTTCCAATTTGCGCAAGTATTATGTATAGACGTGACTCATCGATCTTTTTGAAAATAAAAATTTCCCCTCTTTTTGTGGTCATATTCTAATTCTTTAAGTATCTTTTTTGACGACATGAATTCAATCGACTAGGGGATTGGAAAGGTGGGAGTAGGTCCATTGCATTTTAGTACGATGGAGGATGGAATAAATTGAATAGGTTTTATTAGAAATGCAATGTACCACCTGTCTTATAGTCGATCATTTTTAAACTCGTCAAATTAGATACTGCGTCAAAATATTTTGAACATGATGAGTCTTCCTGTCCGCGGCAGAATCGTCTATACATAATTACTATTGGAATATGTTAAGAGGCATGTTTATTGTGATGTAGCCAGCTTAGAACCGAGCATATTTCCGAGGCAAATCAGGGTGCAAGTATATACCTGACTCCTCCATGACACGCCGACGAGGGTCGCGCCTTCGTCGGAGGCTGGTCCATTTCCGCATGGCACCGTCTTATGGACGGGCTGAATGACGCCGTCTTATGGACTGGTCGAGAGTGCGATGGCACCGTCTTATGGACGAGCCAAGCAAGTGGTGACGCCGTCTTATGGACGGGTCGAAAATGTGGTGGCGCCGTCTTATGGACTGGCCAAGTAAGTGGTGACGCCTTCTTATGGACTGGTCGAGAATGTGGTGGCGACGTCTTATGGACGGGCCGAGTAAGTGGTGACACCGTTTTATGAACGGTTCTAGATAATTTTATGGCCCCGGGTGCAAGTACTAGCGGCGAAAATGGGATGGCCCCGGGTGCAAGTATATACCAGTAGCGAAGATATATTGATAAAGGTAGAACAATCTCAAGATCAAATACCTACTCGTTTTAAAGGGGCATTCGCCTACTGAGTTATCGCGGATTCTTTCAAGCACCGCTACACTGGGGACTCTTATGTGATCTTGGAGTTGGCAGAAAATATTATATTTATTTTGGTAGATAAATATGACTCGAGGAACATCAGTATATTATTTACCTCTGATCATATTTTGTATGGAGGTCTATTATTTTGGGGGAGCTTACTTCGGATGGTCTAAGTATACAGAGCTATCCCCCCAGGTGAACGTTGCGAGAAATTAAGTTGAAAAGAAGATAATATGGATTATTCAGAATTGTATGATTATTTGATTGCAGTGAGAAATTGAAAGGAAAACAAAATCGAATTTTATATATACATGGGGAATACACAATGGGGAGAGAATACAGAAGTGAAGAAACTATATGTGGAAGTTTATTTCTTCTTCTTCTGAGAGCTTGAGCCTTCGCCAGGTCCGTTGAGGCGCTTTTTGACCAGCTTTATCTTTTGGGATGATGGATGGTTGACGCCTTTTTCTTGAGACCCCGCAGTGGTCAACTTCTTATAGGCGAACCTCGCCATTTCATCTTCGTGGCGCTCCCGAGCTCCAACCACACTAGCGGGGGTATAAATTTGCGTATCATACGCCGCCATCACATCATCATCTTTCAGGAGCTCCGCCACAAGGGGGCTCATTGGCTCCAGAAATAAAGTAGCCAACCTCCTAAATGCATCCGGAGATGGCCCCTCCTCTGTTTCGACATCCTCCGAATAGAGTTGATGGTGAAGATCTTCATCCAAGTTGAAATGTAGCGCCCCGAGTGGATCCTGTGAACAATCCAACATGTCTTCACCGGGTACAGGCTCAAACTTCCCGGTGAGTTTGGGGTCGAGTTTCTTTTTCTCCTCAGCTGTCAGGGATATGCCCAAGATTCTCTGCGTCTGGACACTCCCTCGTAAGAAGTACAGGACATTCGACTTGGCATTAGCTAACGCCCCCAGATTCCGGAAAGTAGAGAAGTGTACTGTGTACTCCCATATCAGCTTTCGGAAGTAGTCGTTAATCTAGGACGGCAACTTGGTGATTCGTGCCCGGAGTAGATCGGTGATGGAATGGAGGCCTTTATTCCTTGTTTTAAGCTCTTTAACCTCCTCCGTGGCTTTTCTGAGAGCTTTCTTATCGGCCGCATTGTCCTCTTTGGCCTTCCTTAGTTTTTCCTCAGTTTGCTCTCGGGTCTCCTTCAACATGTCATGCACGTACTTCTCATTCACCTTGAGGGTCTCTATGGATTGTTCAAGGGCATGCCTTTGCCCGATATGGAAAGCGGAATTCTCCGTCAGCTCGCTGTGATGAGCTCGAAGTAAAGACTCGATCGCCTTATTATGCTCTTCTCGGAGTGCTGCCATCTCTTGGGCATGCTTATCTCGCTGATTTTGCATCAGCTTCTCCGCTGCTCTATTTGTCTGCTCCCCAATAATTTCCGGCGAGTCGAGCTCTGAATGCCTAAGCATACAGTATTCCCCTACTGCAGCTGCGGTACCCAACTCGATTATTGTCCGCTCCATCTGAAATGAAAACAAGAATGGTTAGTATATATGACGTGAAAGATAAAGTTCTAGGGAAGCAAGTTCTAGTATTGCAACGAACCTCCCCAATGGCGCGACGCACTGTCGCGGTCTGACTCAATAACTGACCAACGTCGGTAAACACCGTGTGGTCATGCCGACCATGAGGCGGCAACTCTAGGTTCCGCTCCAAATAAGCCAGGGCCGGCCGATTCAATACGTTGTCACCTCTCGGAATTTGAAAGGTGAGTCCGTCTTTTATCAACACAAAGCCGGCCCGGCGTCCCATATCGAGCCATTCCTTAACTGTTATTCTTGGGATGTCGTGTATATGAAAGGCGTCGATGATTTCGTCGGTTTACCCACTCTTTCTAGTGGGCTCCGCGACCTCCAAGACTGTGGGATCTTCCACCGGTCTTTTACCCGTGTCCGGACGGGTGCCTTGGATGGTTTCTCCCTCCGGACGGGTTTCTTGGCACACTTCCTCCACCACCGGGTCCATCGGCTGATCCTCATTGATCTCGCCTTCCACATCGTCCCCGATGATATCCACTAACGTTTCGGCAAAATCTTACATGCCTTCATCGGGGGTGGGCTCCTCAATAGCATATTCTAATAGCCGAGACACGGGGATTAGGTCTGCGGGACTCTCAGTAACTTCTGCAGCCGGCTCCGCATCTACCGGCTCGGGATTGACCATCGTTGCAGCAGATTGTGGTGGTGGAGGAGTGGCGTGTCTTATTTCCCCATTCGGGGATGTCACTTCCTGTAAACTCGATGCCAGCTCGGCCGCAGTAGTTTGGTTCCGAGCCCCGGTGGCGCCTCAAAGATAAGCTCATCATCCTCCGCAAGTATATCACGGAGGAAATTCAGCCGGTCCCCCCTTTTTGTTTGGTCCTTAGCTGGAGCCATTATTTTATCTGCAAGACAAGTAAGTTAGGTGAGAAACGCGAAGCGGAAATTAAAAGCATATATAAATCAAGTTCCTAAGGTTCTTTCCTATCAAATAAGAGTTATCAAGTTAGCCCCAATATGAATATGCGGTTCAGATACCTAGTAGTTCTCTACTAACATGGGGAGGGACCGGAAGGAGTTTGAAAGCAACCAGGATCGGAGCGTAGAATAAGGTCTTCACGGTCCAGTCAGCGCCGTCCGACCTAGAGCAATCGAGGAGTGTCTTCCTCAGGGGTCTCGGAAGGGTCGTCCGAGGAATGGGGCCGTAGGTTTCGGGAAAAAATGGTTCCCGTTCAACAGGCAACCGCCAAGGAAGACTCAGAGGAGACAACCTCGTAGCCCCCAACACACAAACAAAAAAGAAGTGTTTCTTCCAGTCGTGATTGGAGTGGGGAGTAGAAAAAAGGAATGGACTTGTCTTGTGCCTCGTGCGGAAATATATACAACCTTGGGCACCAAAATTGACAGCAGTACTAATGTGAAAAATTTGGAAAAAAGGTCTATGGTCAAAGGAATGCAATTCACCTCCTTGAACATTATGAAGGCGACGACAAAAGAGATTGAACTAGGGTTTAGTTGGAAAAGATGAATTTGTAGATGCGTGAGCAACTCTACAACGAAAGGGTGAAGAGGAAAAACGAAGGCCACACTGTGTGTATACAAGACAAATAGTGTGGGTGGTGATCGGAGGTGTAACGACCGTAAACCAGCCCTAACGATTTCTATGCGCAAGCGAAATGAAAATAAGCATTTTAATTAAAACATAATTCGAAACCGGGAATACCATCGTTTTTCAATATAAAACTAGGTAATAACAACCAAAACGAAAATCAAAAGGGTAACTCGTACAGCGGACGATCGACGACCTCAGTTCCAATGCCACCTAAGTCTCCGGTCCTCTCCCTACAAAATCTGTAAAACGGTCATAGTCTATTAAAAGAAACTTCTGTACAATGTATTTAAACTCGCAAGATTTTATCCATTTTCTTTTTGTTCTTTTATTTTACTTATTCACTTATCTTTTCCTCTCCTCTCTATATTCTTTCTCTCTACTCTCACGTTCTCTACTATGGTCGGTTTTTACATGCCCGACGACATGTCCCGC
Organism: Utricularia reniformis; assembly: GCA_009725065.1. Lineage (NCBI taxonomy): Eukaryota > Viridiplantae > Streptophyta > Magnoliopsida > Lamiales > Lentibulariaceae > Utricularia > Utricularia reniformis. The sequence goes on along the minus strand of RWGZ01000861.1, from coordinate 153,488 downwards.
CCAAACCAACCGTTAGCTATTAGCTGGCTCGACGAGACTATATGCTTCCCTTCTCCGGTCAGGGTTCGGGCGCTACCCCGTCCTACCCGGTTCCGTTCGGCTCTGTAATGCGCACAATTCTGTTCCGGGGAACTCAAGTATTCCTTCCTCGGACATGTCCTACCTGTGGCTGACCGTGCTCATGAACACGATGCCGGGTTTGGTGTTCTCACCTCGCCCCGAGTTTTCTGTTTTTTATTCACGCTCCTTTCTGTNAGACAAGTAAGTTAGGAGAGAAACGCGAAGTGGAAATTAAAAGCATGTATAAATCAAGTTCCTAAGGTTCTTTCCTATCAAATAAGAGTTATCAAGTTAGCCCCAATATGAATATGCGGTTCAGATACCTAGTAGTTCTCTACTAAAATGGGGAGGGACCGGAAGGAGGTTGAAAGCAACCATGATCGGGGAGTAGAATAAGGTCTTCACGGTCCAGTCAGCGCCGTCCGACCTAGTGCAATCGAGGAGTGCCTTCCTCAGGGGTCTCGGAAGGGTCGTTCGAGGAATGGGGCCGTAGGCTTAGGGAAAAAATGGTTCCCCTTCAACAGGGAACCGCCAAGGAAGACTCAGAGGAGACAGCCTCGTATCTCCCACACCACAAACAAAAAAGAAGTGTTGCTTCCAGTCGTGATTGGAGTGGGGAGTAGAAAAAGGGAATGGGCTTGTCTTGTGCCTCGGGCGGAAAAATATACAACCTTGGGCATCAAAATTGACAGCAGTACTAATGTGGAAAATTTGGAAAAAAATGTCTATGGTCAAAGGAATGCAATTCAACTCCATGAATATTATGAAGGCGACGACAAAAGAGATTGAATTAGGGTTTAGTTGGAAAAGATGAATTTGTAGATGCGTGAGCAACTCTACGACGAAAGGGTGAAGAGGAAAACGAAGGCACTCTAAGTATTCAAGAGAAATAGTGTGTGTGGTGATCGGAGGTGTCAAAAGGCGGTCGGTGGGCTAAGGTTGGTATAAGACGCAGTCGGAAGGGAGATAATATTGTTCAAGAACCGATACCCACTTCCGAGCATGCATGCTATAAGGTTGGTTAAAGGATTTGAGGACTTTAACCGCGGAACTTTGAGGGCCGAGGGTGCTTTCGAGACGAACGATCCTCTCGAAAAAATGAGAATTAAAGGTGGAAAGGTAGGAAGGAAAATTGGCCATGATTGAATCGAAACTCCCTGAACCGGATGAGGAGTCTGAATGATCTGAGGATGAAGCAGTGGCGGAGCTCAAAGATTCGGTGCGATTGGAAGTCATTGGTAAATTTAATTCAAAATTATTTTTTGAAATTATTTTTACAAATTTTATTAAGTGTCTCGCGAGTTGTTGGTGAAATGTCGCGAGAATTACTGTTCAGAGAAGGCAGTCGTGAGTTGTTGCAAGCAAATTATTTTTGAAGTGTTCAAGTACGCAGTCGCGAGTTATTGACGAAAAGGCCCGAGAAGCACAGTGTTCGCGAGTTGTTGCAAAGATTGTTCAAATGCTCGCGGAATGCACATTGTTCGCGAGTTGTTGCACTATAAGTCGCGAGTGTTCAGGATTCCACGTGAGAGGATGAGTTATGAGAGGCGTACAGGGTATTCATAGGGGTGATATCCCGAGTCGAAAAATCTCGAAATTTTTACCCGATCTCAGAATCTGGCGTTCTTAATGTCAAAACGATCATATTGGCGAGAGGATTTCAACCGTACTAAGTGTTTCTCCAGGGGGGCCCCGAACGATAACCGACTTCCGGGACGAGCTGATGATATATGGTTTACGACTCAGAATCTGAATCTTAAAACCAGGGGACTATTGATATTTCCAGGGTATATTCTCTTGTATTTATCCTTACCCGGGGGCTCGTCCGACATGGTTATGTAGTATTTTCATATGTCCATCGCGAGGCGTTCTCAGGGGGTATTCTCGTAATATAGGCTCGCTGGGCCCCGTATAAAGCTTTTGTAAGTGTTTTGAGATGTTTTGGGTTATCTCGGCCCCGGGCGGGGCCAGGGGTATTTTCGTAATTTGCCACCCAGGAGCACATCGGTCGGGTGCAACGATGATATGTGGCTGCGTATTCACTGCTTGGAGGCAAAGAAATAATATACGAGGTTTTCCGGAATATTCTCATCGTATTTCCGACTAAAATCTCGGCCGGGATGGGTTCCCGAAACTTCAAGACGGTGTGGCATTTATTACAATATAATTAGAGGCTATTTAAGTGTTTTGGGCTATGTGAAGTAAACTGGGCTCATGGGCTCAAGTAAATGAAGTTGGGCTGAATTTCTCTATAAATACAAACTAGTGCATTTGGAGGGGTTCCGACTGTTATCACGTTTTCCAAGGAAAGTATTGTTTTTCTGCACACTGTAGAGTCGCGACTTATCGCCTGATCGTAGCCATTCGCGACTTGTTTCTGCCTTAGCCGAGACTTGATACTTTTCATCCCGCACCCGCGACTTATTGCACGTAGTCGCGACCAATTGTCATACTCGCGAGTCATCGCTCTGCAGCCGGAACTCGCTACTTATTGTCGCCCTGATCCTGTTCGCGAGTTATCGTCCATTCGCGAGTTGTTGACCAAAACTCGCGACTGCACTCCTTTTGGGTGCAAAGAAGTGTTTTCGACCGTTTTTCGAGCCGTTTTCATCTGGATTGTTATTATCATATCATTGTACTTGTATCCTTTGATTATTATAGTGGAAACCAAGGTAGAGCATCGCTCTCCCGAGGACGTAAGCTCACACATTGTGGGCCCAATCTCGTATATCGCTCGTGTCATCACAACAATTAAATTTCGAGTAATTAAAAATTGACTGATCATAAACAAACATTCTAAAACATTTTTAGACGAGATCAGGTTTAGTCCGTTGGAGGCTCGAAGTACTACTTCACCTTCATTGACGACTGTACCCGTAAGGTATGAATCTATTTTCTAAAGATGAAATCTGATGTGTTCCATACATTCAAAAGGTGGAAAGCAGAGGTGGAGCTCGAGGCTGGAACCAAGTTGAAGTTTCTAAAATCAGACAATGGAGGAGAGTATGACGGGGAGGAGTTCAGATTTTATTGCTTTGCGAACGGTTCTAAGCTGGAGCGATCAGGCCCAAACAAGCCGAGACAGAATGGAGTTACCTAACGAATGAATCGAACGTTGAATGAGCGTGTCCGATTGATGAGATTGCACGCTGATCTACCAAAGACCTTATGGGCGGTTGATGTGACTACGACAGCATACCTGATCAATCGGAGTCCATCATTACCACTGGATTGCGAGTTGCCTGAGGAGAAGTGGACTGGGAAGGAGGTGGAGCTAGATCATCTCAAAGTGTTCGGTTGCATTGCGTATGTTCACATAGACCCTGAGAAGAGGGATAAACTTGATGATAAATCTGTAAAGACTGTTTTCATTGGTTGTGGGGTTAATTATTTTGGATATAGGTTCTGGACAGAAGGGAGGAAAATAATTAGATCGGTCGACACGACATTCAACAAAGATCAACTTTACAAGGACACTATCGCAAAGACTAAGGAGAAGTCTACCGAGGTGATAGTGGTGATACCATCGAGTGGGAGCAGTGGACCTCCGGACCGATCGGTATCACTTCTGACTAGGAGTCGGAATCTCAATCTGATCGGTCCGATACCGTTCAGCAAAATGAAGATCAAGCGACATATGACAATGCCGAAGAAGTTACTCCTGTGTTGAGGTGGTCAACTAGGGAGAGGAGATCACCAGACCGTTACACTCTTGCAATGTATCATACATTGCTGAATAATGATGGCGAGCCAAAGAATTTCCGAGAGGCTGTTGAGTCTCGTGAGCAGGAAAAGTGAGAGCTTGCTATGGAGGACAAAATGGCGTCCTTGTCGAAAAACAAGACTTGGGTCTTGACAGAATTTCCGAGGGGACATCGGGCCTTACTCAACATATGGGTCTTCTGAGTAAAGTAGGAGGCAGATGGGTCCAAACGTTACAAGGCGAGACTAGTGGTCAAAGGATTCTTGTAGAAGTAAGGAATTAACTATTCCGAGGTATTCTCACCGGTCGTCAAGATGACGACGATCAGGGTGATTTTGAGTATGGTGGCCGTGGAGAATCTCCATCTTGAACAGATGGATTTGAAGACGACCTTATTTCATGGTGATTTGGAGGAAGAGATTTACATGGTACAACCCGAGGAGTTTAGGGTGCATGGTAAAGAAAATCTAGTATGGAAATTGGTAAAGAGCTTGTATGGATTGAAACAAGCTCATTGGCTATGATACTTGAATTTTGATTCCTTAATGATCAAACGAGGATTCAAAAGATGTGAGACAGACAACTGTTGTTATCTTCGATGGGGCAAAGGGACATACGTAATCCTTCAACTGTATGTCGATGACATGTTGATCGCAGTGGGTGACATGAAGGAGATAAAACAAGTCAAGCGGGAGTTTTCTTAAGCATTCGAGAAGAAGAACCTAGGACCGGTCAAGCAGATTATGTGAATGAGAATCTCGAGAGATCTGCAGAAGGCTACAATTACCTTGTCTCGGGAAAGTATATTGAAAAAGTGATTGATCGGTATCAAGTGGGAGACTTGAGGGTTACTAAAACACCTTTGGGAGCACACATGAAACTCTCAAAGGAGCAGGTGCCAATGACCAACCAGGAGGCCGAAGAGATGAAGAATGTGCCCTACTCTTCAGCGGTCGGTAGTTTGATGTATGCAATGGTCTATACGAGACCTGATATTGCACATGGAGTGGGAGTCGTGAGCAGGTTCATGTCGAACTTTGGGAAGAGCATTGGGAAGCACTGCTATGGTTGCTACGATACCTCAAAGAGACATCAGGGCGGGAGCTGTGTTTTAGAAGGGGACCGATTGAACTAACAGGGTACGTGGACGCCGACCTTTGAGGAGATCTGGATGATCGGAAGAGTACATTGGGGTACGTATTTACTGTTGGCAGTACAGCTGTTAGTTGGAAGTCGAAGTTGCAAAAGTGTGTCTCACTTTCCTCCACTGAGGCAGAGTATGTTGCAATTTTGGAAGCAAGAAAGGAGATGGTGTGGCTCCATAATTTTTTATGGAGATCGCTAAAGGGACCAATCTGCAGACTTTGTACAGTGATAGTTAAAGTGCCAAATGTTTGGCAAAGAACCAAGTATTTCAAGGGAGGACGAAGCCCATTGAGTTGAAATATCACTATATTAGGGATCTGACCCAGAGAAAGACGCTTCAGCTCATGAAAAATGAAATACCCAGAAAAATGTATGTTAGAACAACGGGAGAAAATATAGTGGTAAGGTCTGAATTAGAAATAACGAGGGATACGGGAATGAAATGATAAAAAGGAAACGAAAAGATAGAAAAGTGAGGCAAAGGATAAAGGAGGAATCAAAATAAAATGAAGGAGTGGTCAAAATGTAATTTAGGGAAGTTAGAATATCTATAAATATGGGTGGAAAGGCCCAAAACCAAGTCATTTGTCACTTAGGCACGAAAAACCTACGAAAAACCCTAAAACACGAATTTATCGCGGATTTTCAGCACTCAAATTGTCGCGGATTTTTGAGGGAACAAATTTATCACGGAAAATTCAGGCTTGCAAGTTTATCGCGGAAAATCCTAAACCCCAAAATGTTACGGAAAACCACAAACCCTGAATTATAGCGGATTGTTCCAAAGACATCAAATTCATCTCGGATTTTACCCTAAACCATAAATTATTGCGGATTTTCATAATTTCGTAATTTACCGTGAAAACCTAAACCACAAACCTCATTTTTTTTCACGGATATCAAGGAATAGAGTAGTTCATCGCGGAAGCATCAAACTTGGGTGTTTTCGTCGCGCTTCAACGTCGGATCGTGAGGGAGAAAAGATACGTAGGGTCTACGGTAACCACATAGTTCATAATAAGATAATAACGTCGAAAATCGAGTACTAAGATATGTTACGAAACGCTGGGAAGCACGAAGGGATTATATCGAGTGAAAGCAATAGGTAAGCGGAGTAAATGCAATATAGTAAGGGAAGGTTCCGACGTAGGGAAACGGGAAGGGTTAATAAGGAAGAATGCAAAAGACACAAATGAATGAGATAAATGTTAATAAGACTCGGGGTGAGGGAGGATGCGCCGTCCGACTGAACCTGGCATCGTGCTTAGTACACGATTCGCCAAAGGAAAGGCATGCCTGATGAAGGGAACGATAAGTTCCAGAATAGAAAGATACGTACGAAAGGGCAGAACGGATCCGGGTGAGAAAATCGGTAACGCCTAAGTACTTACTCGGGGAAGATAAGCATACGGCCTGTCGAGTTAACCAACAGCAAACGGTTGGCTTGGGCGGGACATGTACCGAGCATGTTACACTCGGCAACATTAAATTTTAAAGGATGAGGGGAAAAGAATGATAAGGGCTAAGAAATAAGAAGAAGAAAATAAGTATACGATTAAAATAAACGACTTATGGGTGTGTTTACGTTTTATTTAGGAAATGGAAGGACAGACATAGTGTGTGTGAAGTTTCCTTTAATAGATTGTGATCGCTTTACAGATTTTGTAGGTGACCCCAACGAGATATGAGAAGGGCATGAGATTGAGGTCGTCGGTTGTCAATGATAGAGTCCGGTCTTTTGAGAATGCTCTAAATTATGTCATCAGACTTTAATGTTTTTTTGAATTGTGTTTTAGTTACGCTCGAGCATTTCGTTTTATTTGGTATGTTTCTATTAAATCACCTAGGCCCAAATTAGGGTCGTTACAAAAATCAAAGGCACTGAAAATCCGAAGACATGCTGACGAAGGGAGTCACTATGGCTTAGCTAGAGCTGTACGTAGCTCTAGTTGGTCTCACCAAGTGAGTTGGTGAGCGGGCACTATCAAGAAAAGATGCATTATCGATCTCCAAGTGAGAGATTGTTAAGAGTGGAAATCGGTATTGATATCGATAGGTCACACTTGGATGATGATCGGCAATGTGGTCGATCAGGGCACACATGGAAGACGGGATGGTTGGTGTAATAGCCGAGAAAAAGGTATGTCGAAACAAATAGTAGGGAATGTAACGGTAAAGTCTACAAGAGAGATAATGAGAGATACGGGAACGAAAGAACGTAAAAGGGAACGAAGAATAGAAAAGTAAAGAAAAAGATAAAAGAGGGGTCAAAAGTAAAGGAATGAGGGGTCAAAGTGTGAATTAGAAAAGTTAGGATGTCTATAAATAGGAGTGAGGAGGCCCAAAAACGGGTTAATCATCATTAAGACCCGAAAATCCGAAAATTTCCGCAAAGAAGGAAAATTATCGCGAAAATCTCCAAGGCACAAAATTATCGCGAAAAAGTTGAAGGCAAGAATTGTCGCGAAAATTTTGAAGAAGGAAAATTGTCGCGAAAATTTACGAAGGCAAAATTGTCGCGAAAATTCACGAAGAGTAAAATTGTCGCGGATTTCCAGTAAGGCATAAATTATCGCGGATTTCATCCCAGTGCAATATTGTCGCGAATTTTAATCCTAGGGTATTATTATCGCGAATTTCAGGGCAGAAGTAGAATTGTCGCGAAAATACTAAGTTCGAGTGTTTTCGTTACGTCCCGAAGTCGGATCGTGGGAGGAAAAGTACACGTGAGGTCTACGGTAACCACATAGTTAACAATAAGATGATAACGTCAGAATTCGAATAATTAAGACATGTTATGAAATGCAGGGGAAGCACGGGAAGATTATAATACGCTAAAGCAAACGGTAAGCGGAGTGAACACAATATAGTAAGGGAAGGTTCAGACTTAAGGAATGGGATTGGGTTAATAAAGAAGGAAGAAATGATACGAATGAACGAGATAAATGATAATAAGACTCGGGGTGAGGAAGGATGGACCGTCCGACCGAACCCGGCATCGTGCCTAGTACACGATTCGCCAAAGGAAGGGCATGCCTGATGAAGGGAACGATAAGTTCCAAAGAGGAAAAGATACGTACGAAGAGGGCGGAACGGATCCGGGTGGAAAAAGGGGTAGCGCCTAAGTACCCACCCGGGGAAGGGATGCATATGGCCCGTCGAGTCATCCAACAGCTAATGGTTGGCTTGGACGGGACATGCACCGAGCATGCTAATCTCGGCAACAGAAAAGTTAATGAATGATGGAAATGATAAGGGTAAAAGAAGAGGGAAATAAGAAAACGGTTAAGCGAAATGGGTCATGTGTGTGTGTATGATGTAACTAAGAAGTAAGAAAGATAATGTGGAGTGTGTGTGAAGTTTCCTTTAATAGATTGTGACCGCTTTACAGATTTTGTAGGTGACGCAGGTGAGATATGATAGGGACGGGGAAGGAGGTCGTCGGTTGTCCGGTGATAGAGTCCGGTCCTTCGGAGAACACTCTAAATTACGCAGTCGTACTTTAATATTTCGAACTATGTTTTAAATTGTTTTCGAATATTTCCGTTTTAATTATCATGTTTTAACAAAACAACTAGGCCCAAATTACGGTTGTTACAGTTGGTATTGGTAGCGATCGGTTGAGGACCGAAGTACGCAATACCGAATGTGCCAAAAGGATCAAAGCCATCGGGCAGGACTTAAGCACGTGATCCGAAGATATGAGATGGAGGCAATCGGTCGAGGACCGAACTGAGATATGGTGGGGCCCACTAGTCTAGGATATCGGCAGTTATGGAAGGAGATATTGAAGGAAATAAGATTATATCAAATCAATATATATGAACGCATATATATGATTTGATTATGAATAATCATATATGGAGATATGATTAAATGTTAGGGATATTTGTTTGTTTCTTTAATTATTTCAACCACCTCATCTATATAAATGGATCTTAGGGTTTATTGTCATGGATTTCAATACTCTTGTATTCCGAATTTCCTCTTCGTGTGTGTGTGTTGTAATCTTCTTAAGTGATAGTGAATTTGGTCGTTTTCGTTGGTCACGTGGTTTTGCCATTCCAGATTTCTACGTTATTTTCTTATGTCGTTGTTTTCTCTTTGCTTTAATTCTAAGGTTCTACTTAATCTATCGAGATTGCTCGCACACGTGTTCAATCCCCAACAATTGATACATCTAAAATTAATGAATATTTAATATTTATTTTATCTATCTTAAATTTCAAGAACCTCTAAGGAGATGCTCTATTGTAAGCTACAACTTCTCTATCTTTCATAACGTAATGAGTGTCAATTTCAATTTATCTCTTACAATCAAATTTATTATGTAAGCATCACATCTCATATGAAGAAATTCACATTTCATGATACTTCCCCGAGGTTGTAATATTTCTTTTTCAAATAACAAATTGCAACATCATTCGAACTCACATTATCAATATTAATGATAAAAAATCTCTCTAAACCCCAATTACGCAAACATCTTCAACACAACACCAATGTCTTTTCCATTGTGTAATGTAGTTGGACAGGAACTCAAACACTTTTTACGCACTGCCCAATTTTCATGGACGTAGTGAGCCATCAAACACATATAATTGACTCTTCGAATAGATGTCCAAATATATTGTTAAGAGTAAAAATCTAATCTACGATGTTTTTTTGAATTAAGTGAGGATACCGCTGGTATTCGGTTGCCGTAATGAAAGGAAAGCAAGAAATTATACGTGGGAAACCCGAGAATCGGGAGGAAAACTATGGAGGCACCAAACCCATGTATAATTGACTAAGAGCTTAGAACTAGGAACTCTCCAAGGAGCTTGTTCCTTATCAACATTTCTCGACTCCATTTTATAGAGACATTCTACATATTTTAATTGTACATAATCTAATCGCAATCTTCTGTAATCACATCATAGCCGCCTCGAGCTGATTTATGAGACTTTCGGCCACGTCGAAGCCGCACACCGCTGCCTGGAGTAATGGCGCAGCTTTGGTTGGCATTTCCTCCTGAAGATGTCGATCGTATACCCGTCTTTCCGATCATAGCAATTCGTTGTCGATCCTGCCTCGCTTCATATGATACCGATCAACTGATTCCTTCGTCTGGTCGTTATATAGATAAGTGGATCAGGCATTCTAATACCACCTTCTCTTTCACATTTACTTTAGATAAGCGATCTTAACTGGATATTTATGCCACTAACATTAGCCCCTACTTCAACCGATCGTCATCGTCGAACATCGGAGGAAGTTGACATTGTTGTGACTTATATGCAGCCACAAATCGCCAATCATTATCCTGATCGACGCATGCGCTTTCAGATCTGTCATCATGTTCATCGTGTCAGACATGTTCCCTTACGAATCTTGAAAACCGTGCAGAAGCCAGAAAGTCGCAATCTGGGTCGTCCACGTGGCACAATCCTGAGCGATGCTCTCAAACAAAACCCTCGTCGTCGTCATCATTTCCAATCGCGCTTCCGAAACCACTTTCACTCTCTGCTTTATCTATCATTAAAGAATATTCCCAACCATTTGACGATCGTTGCTATTCCGATGGAATCCCTCGGTGAAAGGGTTAACCAATTTTTTGACGATCTAACACTTAAAAGTTATTTTAGGATCACAGGATGGATTGTTGAACGTCGATTACTCTTCAATGAATTCCTTCAGGCTGAGCAAGTCCAACTGATCGACTATCCGAGGGAATCTCCTACAAGGTCGCAAACAACCCCAATGACCGACTTTTCGCCTCATCCAGTCCAAACTCAAATGGCGAACGAAGCTGCATCGCCTTCCGAAGCCAGTTCATCATCTGAAAGCCAGAGTTTTACTTCATGGTTTGCTGAATTTCAGAGTAAAAACATAGAGGATGACTTTATTCTTCCACCACCGGTCGGTAGTGACGCTATGAAACATCTGACTGTTTCTTTGGCTGTAGGGACGCTCGTCAGTACTCATATTGACGAGATGATGGCGGTCGGCACACTGTCGACCGACCCACCTATTTCACTGGGTAAAGCGGCGATCACCCTTCGTGAAGTATTTTTAATAAAGTTATTTAAATGTTACATACTGATTATTGCTGATCAAACCATTTGTCGACCATCGTAGACATCGAAGGAAATGTAGTCTCTATATCATAAGACAATGCGCTCTTTAATGGCAGTCGCACTTCTGCGGAAGAAACTTTCTATGGCAAATGATCAAGCCGTATAAGACATAAACGAAATTGCTAGGCTAGAGGGGGAGCTAGCTGAAGCAAGACGTCAAGCCCAAGAACTCCCCCACATTCAGGAAGAAAACAACACTTTGAGGAATAGACTGGATGTGTTCACCAAGGAAGTATCCCGTTCGGCCAAAGAGATCCATAAATAAATGAAAAAGTGAGCCGAGGCTGAAGTTCAGCGCGACCTCATTGAAGTTAAGTTGGAGGTCGAACGTAAAAATGTCGATCTGGCGTCAAACGCACTTAAATATGCTAAGGAGGAATATCGCCACAGTCTGATGGTCCAAAAAGATAAGGTTCAGCATTTTATGAACTCTGCCGATGGCATTCTTCAGGATATTAACAAGAAGTGCTCGGATTTTGACGGTCGGATGTTCGCTCTTGAGCAAACGATCGACAAACATAAAGAAGACATATCGTCATTTCTGGATCGGTTCGTGGTCTCGCCAACATTCAAAACCTTGGCGACGACTTACTCACTCGGATTGGTGGAGGAGCAAAAGACAATAATAAAGCAACAAATCATCAATATCTTTGAGCTCAACCCTAACTCCGAGGAATGGGAGCGTGTGGATCCCCTTAATTTTGATGGGAACTTTAATCCTCGCTTGCCCATTGAGCCGGACGATCCAGATGAAGAATTTCATCCTCACGTCGATCGGTTGGATAATCTTGTTCTAGATAGTCTAGGGCCTTAACATTTAACTCCTCATCTTCCTTAATATTGTTTTGTAATTTCTTCAATAATAATAATTTCAATTGTCAATCGTTATCCTACTGCTTTAATACCGATCGACACAACCATTCCATCCAGAATTCCAGAATCCTGCCCCAAGTGTTGTTCGTATTGTCGATCGATCATCCGATTCGACATCACATTTAAACCATGAGATGCAAACAACAACGCAGTGGGCAATTTACCAAGGTAGCCCCTGGTACATATGTCTATTCCATAGCACATGTGTGCCATCTCTAATTCCCACTCGTGAAGAACATTACCATGTTGATCAATCGGATGGATCAATTCGACGAAAACGTAACTTTTGTATGTATCCGTATAAGAGATTTCATATTTTAAGATAAAATATGAAGTTTTGCCAAATAGGTCTCCTGTTCAAGAGCGTTTGACTCAAACAGAATAAGTAGTCTTCTTAATATAGAAAAGTTGGCCAAATTTTCGAAGAGGATCTTGAGAAGGATCGTTCGACAAAATTAAAGCGAAGGATGTTTCCTAAGTATTGGTGATCAACACAATTATAGCCGAAAAAACTCATGAGAAGGAAACGTTCTTACAACCAAAGAGTATTTCTGAAAAGGAATGTTCGACGTAATCATAGCCGAGGAGGATTCCTGAGAATGATCGCTCCATGCGATTATAGCCGATGATATCTCCTGAGAAGGAATGATCGACACGATTATAGCCGAAGAGATCTCATGAGAAGGGACGTTCGACACGATTATAGCCGAAGAGATCTCCTGAGAAGGGACATTCGACACGATTATAACCGAAGAGGTCTCCTGAGAAGAGACGTTCGACACGCTTATTGATAGATGCTTGATCGTTACGAGTTAACGAAAGCAGGGAATGCCGATATGGAATACTCAAAGATGCTATCGGTGATCGATATGTTCGACATTAGATGATAGGACATTATCGAAGGGGTCACTAGAATAGGACGTTCGACTCTAAGGGCATTGATCTCGTTTAAAAATATTTTAGAGAGTTTGTTTATGATCAGTCAATTTCTTATATAGTTTTGAGTTCAATTATTGTGGGGACACGAGCGATATACGAGGTTGGGCCCACAATGTGTGAGCTTACGTCCTTGTGAGAGCGAAGCTCTACCTTGGTTTTCACTATAAAAATGAAAAGATACAAGTACAATCAAAGGATAATGATAATCCGAATGAAAACAGTACGAAAAATGATCGAATCCAATCCGTCGCGCTCGAGATGGGGGAATCGCGACTTTTTGCACGAAATCTCGTGAATGGGTGCCGGTCGCGACATTTCGACATAATGTCGCGACTACATGGACGAAAAATCGCGACTCCTGCATGCAAAATCTCGCGGATGGAACAAAATCTCGCGAGTGAGGGGGAAAGTTGACGAAAACTCGCGACTACAGCCATTCATAAAATCGCGAGTCAAGGGCTTGAGCGAAAAGTAGCGAGTCAAGGGCTTGAGTATGGTTCTCGCGGCTTTTTGTACAAAAAATCGCGACTAGGTCATAAACTCGCGAAATCGGAACTTTGGGAAGCGTACCAAGAGTCCAAACCCTTTTCTAGGGCCTAGGGTCTTGTATTTATAGAAAAACTCGCCTCAATAAGTCAACTTAGGGTACAAAAGTCAGTCCTAATCAAATTAGTCCAACTTACTTAGAAAACATCCAATTAAACTAGAATAAGTGTCACGGCATCCCGGATGTTCGAGAATGCACCCCGATCGAACACAAGTAGCACGTAATATCGAGAAAATACCCAGGAATACTCTTTACCGGTTCATCTTCTCTAAATGCTTAGGAGATATCCAAAAATATCGCATTAGGTCGCCAATGAGATTTCCGAGTGCCAAATTACGAAAATACCCCTGTCATCATTTCGACCGAAATCATCCAAAACATCTCAAAACACCATCAAAATCCTCATACGTGGGCTTGTCATGCCCAAATTACGAGATTACCCCCAAAATCACATCGCTCAATAAATATAATAGAAAATAAAAAATACCCTTTAGCCACGTTAGACGGGCCCTAGGGTGGTTATCATAATTACAATAATAACCCCGGACAATATCAAGCATAATAATGTATGTGTTGTCATTCGACACATTTGGAAATTATGGGCAATAAATACATGCTAATAGCGTTTTAATTTAAATAACTTGGAAAGTTATAGAGTTTTATCACAAGCTCCAGAAGCAATAGAAAATGTTACCCCAACTATAGATGATAAATTCGGAGATTATCAATATTCCAGGATCTTGGGAATTCCTTGCCATCCAATGTTTCCAATGTATAAGCCGCTCCAAATAACACGTCCTTAACCCTATAAGGACCTTCCCATCGATGATCAAGTTTGCCAACATTTTTCTATGCTTCCACACTTCGCAGATCCAAGTCTCCTTTTAAAAACGATCGGGGATTCATCTTTTTATTATAACATTTTTCCATGGTGCGGCGATACCTTAACAGTCGATGGCATATATGTTCTCGTTTTTCCTCAATTAAATTCAAATCCATCTTCCTCAATTCGTCATTTTCTTCTTCCGAGTACATGACCACCCTTCGTGTTTTCAAAATATTTTCTACCGGTATTAAGGCTTCCGATCCGTAAACCAATGAAATAGGAGTCTCACCAGTGGTATGAGTTTGAGTTGTTCGATATGCCCACAGTACCTCTTGCAGCCGATCGGACCAAATGCCTCTGATATCCTCCAGCTTCCTCTTTATGCCTTTAACGATTGCACGGTTGGATACCTTCGTCAGGCCTTTTGTCTTAGGATGCGAAACAGAGGAAAACATTTGTTTGATTCCAAGCTCAATGCACATATCATGAACCTTCTTTCCCGTAAACTGTGTGCCGTTATCTGACACCAACATCTGCGGCCCTCCAAAATGTGAAATAACATTTTTCCATAGGAATTTTTTAACAGCATCCTCTGCAATTGATGATACAGGTTCAGCTTCAACCCATTTGGAAAAATATTCCACAACAACTATATAGAACATTCTTTGATTTATTGATCGATGAAATGGTTCCAAAATACCGATTCCCCATCTATCAAAAGGACAAGGGAGTGTGATGGCATTCAACTCCGTGCCTGGTTGTTTATGATAATTAGCATAATATTGACATGGTTGACAGCTTTTAACGAAATCATTTGCATCGGCCACCATGGTGGGCCAAAAGAAACTCAATCGTCTGACTTTTTGGACCATAAATCTTGCACCTGAACGATTTCCGCAGATTCCCTCATGTACTTCGCTAAGTGCCGATCGTGCTTCTAAGGGACGGAGGCACCTCAATAACGATCCGTCAAAAGATTTTTTGTACAAGATATCGTCTTTAATGACAAACCTTCATGCCCTCGATTCAAATCGCCATCGCTCGTTTCTTTCTTCACGGAGAACACCAGTCGTCAGATAATCCAGCAACGATTGCATCCAAGCCAGCATTGACTCAACATTAATGTTCCCGACTGATTGCCCATCGACACATCCAGGATCAGTCGATCATGACATATTTGGCAAGTCGATTGCCGGCTTAGAATTCATAAACACCTGTATGGTCCCATCCTGTAAACCTGGTGAACTTGATGCTAGGCGTGCCAATGCACCAGCCTGACGATTTTCTTCCCTGGGCACATGTGACAACACAAATGATTTTAAAGATTTCACAATCTTGACCACATCTTCTTAATATCGCTGAATAGCGGGCTCATGTTTCTCAAAGGTTCCTGCAAACTGTTCAGCGACCAATTTAGAATCCGTAAACCCACGGATATGCATTACCCAAATATCCAAAACAAGCCGAATTCCTGCAATCAATGCCTCATATTCTACCGCATTATTGGAACAAGGAAAAGAGAACTTCACTGCCGCGTTTATATGCTCTCCTCGAGAAGTAACAAAACGAATCCCACCTCCAGCCCCTCCTTGCGTGGACCCATCGACAAACATGTCCTATACGTTATCTTCTTGCTCGGTAACCACCGCGGACCGTGTCATTTCTACCACAAAATCTACCAAAACTTGAGCTTTTATGGCCCTTCGGGGCACAAATTCCAGGTTCTAAAGGGTGTTGTCGCATCTAACTTAGACAAAACAACTTCTAAAGGTTGATATGTAAAAACTTGAATGCGGCGGCCCTTGAAATAATGCTTCAGCTTGACTGAAGCTCTCTTTAATGCCAAAACAAATTTGTCAATATTTGTGTACTTTGTCTCCAATGGAAGCAATGTGTGGCTAACATAATATACAGGTCGATGTATTCCCTCACCGATCATCACTAAAGCGGTGCTCACTGCGACGATCGAGATTGCCAGATAAAGGCCCAGGGGCTGTGGTCGCACGTTGCATTCACTAAAAGGGGTGGATTCGATAGATATCTCTTTAAGTCGTCGAACGCCCGATTACATTCTTCATCCCATTCAAGCTTGTTACCATGTCGGAGGACTTTGAAAAAGGGCAAGGCCCGATCGGCAGATCTAGAAATAAATCGGTTTAGGGCAGCCAATCGACCCGTCGGGCTCTTAAACCCCTTAATTGTTCTGGGTGGGAGCATGTCAATGATGGTTGTCGCTTTTTCCAGGTTTGCCTCGATTCCCCTTTCAGAGACATAGTACCCCAGAAAATTTATTCTTCGAATTCTGAAGCAACATTTAGCAGGATTGAGCTTCAAACGGTATGTTCGACAGACTTTGAACACTTCGACAAATAAGAAATATGGTTTTAATCATTCATCGACTTAACAATCATATCGTCCACATACACCTCCGTTTCCTTTCCTATCAAATCTTTGAAAATTAAATTAACTAAACGCTGGTAGGTAGCCCCAGCGTTTCTTAACCCGAACGGCATGCAGTGTAGCAAAAGACACCACTTGGCGTCACAAACGAAGATTTTTTTTTATCCTCCTTAGAAAGAAAAATCTGGTTATACCCAGAGTACGCATCCATGGTGCTCATCATAGTGCTCTCAGCAATAGCATCAACTAACTTGTCAATGTGCGGAAGGAGGTAAGGATCAGATTCACTAAATTTGTTCAACCCTATGTAATCGACACACATTCGCCATTTTCCTCCTGCTTTTGGCACGTCAACGGGGTTGGCCACCACTCTGAATATTTTATCTCTTTCACGTATCCAGCAGCTACTAATTTTGAGGTTTTATGTCCAATAATCTCCATAACCTGAGGCGAAAAATGACGCAATTTCTGTCTTACCGGTCGTGCACTGGGATGGGTATTGATATGGTGTTCCATCACTGTTCTGTCTATGCCCCACAAATCCTTTGGGCTCCAGGCGAAAATCTCAGCATTATCATGTAATAGTTTGATTAGCTCAATCTCAAAAGACGAAATAAGATCCAAACTGATTCGAGTAGTCTTTTCGCAATTTCCAGGGATAAGTTCCACGACTTTATACTCCCCTGGTTCCTTGGCCCTTCTTGGCTCCCGTATATCTTCAACAGCATGGACTCTAGATCGACAAGCCGAAACATAGCAGGAGCGTGCGGTAGCTTGATCGACATTTATGGTTGCAATCCCGGCCGTGGTTGGAAATTTGAGCTTCAAAAGAACTGTGGAAGGCACGGCTTCAAATGCATTAAGCCCCGGTCGTCCCAAGATTACGTTGTATGCCATATCAATGTCCATGGCCATATATTCCAACATTTCCGTATGTGATTTTTCCGCTAATCCGATCGTGGTTGGCAAAATGTTTTTTTTCGAGGGGGGTGACATATCGTTGGTCAAAGGACCATAGTGTCATTGTTATGATCTGTAGGTCGGTCACGTTAATACCCATGGAGTCCATCACTCCTTTAGAGATTATATTACAAGAGCTCCCCTGGTCGTCCAAAATTCGTTGTACCCTACGATTCGCAATAACATCACTTATAATAATAGGATCATTCTGAGGTTACTAAATATCTTCCTTGTCATTATCGTGGAACGTTATGTCTATCTTCGGTAGTTTCCGACCCTCCTTGATCGACATGACTTCGGACGAATTCAAAATTTCCCTAGCATGATGCTTCTTCTCCTTCTTTGTTACATCCCAACGATCCCCACCAGAAATCACATAAATTTCTAGGTACATCATTTCATTGTGCACCGAATTGACATTTTCTAGATTAACCCTTTCGGTGGGCGGGTTCGCTGGAGATGGCGGGAGAACTTCTGGGGCAGGGGATCGTCGGTTGTCCCGTCGATCGTCGCCATATCGATCATTCCGCCGATCCTTCCATTGTCTCCAACCGCGGTCGCCACGTCTTCCGTTCCTTCGCTACCCTTGATGGTTTTGCAACGGTCGGTCATTCTGTTCGTCTTTCCTCTGGCGAAGTGCGCAGCGACGATCGTCATCCATGTTACCTCTATTCGGACCGGATTCCTTCTCATGGGTTTACCTTTCTTGTACTCCAGCACCCCTTCTTTTGCCAATTCCTTGATGCGGTTTCCCAAAATATTACATTCAGTTGTTAAGTGATCAACATATTTATGTAACTCGCGGTATACCCTTTGATTCACAGTATCTGTGCCCCGAGTTTGGCACAAATTCACTTTCCTCCATCTCTTATCTGAGGGATTGATTTTCTTCTCCACGGGCTTCGTAAAAACATGCTCCTTCTTACAATGAAGAGCCGCCATAGTTTCTTCTACCTTGATGTATTTGTTGATTTTTTGGGTAAGTTGCCACAAGGAAGTAGGTGGATTCTTGATGAGGTTGGTAGAGAGTCCACATGGCCCAAGAACCTGTTGTAGTATGTCCAACTTTTCCTTAGGATCCATTTTGATTGCTCTTGCCACGTGATTGAATTTCTCAATGAACTGTCTCAACGTCATTTTTCCCAGAACATATCTTAAGGCGTAAAGTTCGACTTTGCTCATTGGGAGCAAATTGATGTGTGAAATAATATGGCAAAATCTTCAAAAGATTGTATGGATACTGAAGGAATATTTTTGAACAAAGATTTAGCGTCTTTCTGTAGGGTGGCAGCAAACAGCTTACATCGGACCGCATCACTGGCACGAACTTTCCCCATCCTCAATTCAAAGACTGATAAATGATCCAAGGGATCTCCAGACCCGCCGAATGTAGGTATCCCATTTGATGCTCTGAACGAACGTTCGGGCATAGCTCTCATTAAGTGTTTTGAGAACGGATGTAGATGCATCTGAAGCAGGGTGGATGTAAGCCCCTTTGCCTGAGCAAGGGTCATGATAGGCATCCTTCAAATCTAGTAAAAAGTCCTTGCCGATATCTCTCTTGATAAGTTGACTCATTACTTCATGGAAAAAAGATGGTCAATGATCGGTGTCTAGCCCCGATCGTCGCCTTTTGATTGCGCCTAATTCTGCCACCAATTCGTCGAAGTGAGCTTGGTCTCGATCGACAGCCGGTCGGGACACCTCGTTCTCTTGCAGTCCGACAATTCCCTCCTCATCTGAGCTTGGGTTTCCACGCTGGTCGTCTTGCTGACATGCTTCTAGTGGGTTCGAGCTTTGAGGGTTCTGGATCTGCGGTTGGACAACAGATTTCTGCCCTGACGCTAGGATCGACTGTCGGAGGTCCCCCACCATTTCCTCTACTATTTTTCATAGAGATCAAGGATCGATGGTTATTACTTCTCTTCTAGCGATGTTGTTATGCGACTCCTGTTGGTGAGCTTCCATCCCCTCCACAGATTCTATGTTTTCCATAAATACAAAGACTAGCAGGCAAAACTTCTCAGTAGGTTTACCAGATCGGTCCCCACAGACGGCGCCAAATGTTAACAGTAAAAATCTATTCTACGATGTTTTATGAATTAAGTTAGGATACCGCTGGTATTCGGTTGCCGTAATGAAAGGAAAATAAGAAATTATACGTGGGAAACCCGAGAACCGGGAGAAAAACCTACGGGGCACCAAACCCAGGTAGAATTCACTAAGAGCTTAGAACTATGAACTCTCGAGGGAGCTTGTTCCTTATCAACATTTCTCGACACCCTTTTATAGAGACATTCTACATAATTTAATTGTTCATAATCTAATTGCAATCTTCTGTAATCACATCACAGTCACCTCGAGCTGATTTATGAGACTTTCCGCCACGCCGAAGCCGCACACCGCCGCCTGGAGTAATGGTGCAGCTTTGGTTGACATTTCCTCCTAAAGATGTCGATCGTATTCCCATCTTTCCGATCATAGAAATTCGTTGTCGATCATGCCTCGCTTCATATGATATCGATCGACTGATTCCTTCGTCCGATCGGTAATTAGATGGGTCGATCGGGCATACTAATACCACATTCTCTTTCACATTTACTTTAGATAACCGATCCTGACCGGCTGTCATAAGTCATGCACTAACATATATGTAGTCAAATTTATTCTCTTATGTGAATTTTTCAAATACTCTTTCAATTTCACTTTTTCGAAGCAAAACATATCATGAACATCACGTTGCACCGTCCATCTTGAAGGGACTTTAAACTTAGGGCACACCATACACATAAAATGAATTAATTATTGTCTAGAAACAAACTTGATAGAAGCTAAGCTGATCTAATCAATTGCACGAAAGACTTCCTAATAGTTTCGGGATCACACCTTAGAGTTGTCATAATTTTATATTTATTAGAATCAAATCGTTAGATCAATCCAAACATTGTTTGAGTATAATCATACGGTTTGATCCTTTCTTTACAAGTGTCATTGTGACTTATTAGCCTAGAAGCCCATTTTTTGTCGTATCAGCTTTCATTTCTATTCTACATGTCTTACATCGAGTTATCATTTAACCATCTTCTTTCATTATTCTCCCAATTTAAAATCAAAATGGTGATATCAAAGTCATTTGTTTTCTCTTTCCTACTTTAAAACAGATTGTGATTGCATAGAGATTGATGAAAAGGTTGATATATTTTACCATCCATTTTTTCCCAACACGGTGATGACAAAAATCACTTATTATTTATTCAGTTCAAATGTGATAAAAATTAGAATAAGTTCTTAAAATTCTACATTTAATCCAACTTTAATAATTAAATGATACATGATCCATTTAAAAATTTAAAAATATATAAATATTCTATAAATTAATTTAATATATAATATATTTCGAATTTTTATTTTTACCAAATAACAAACCAAATTTCACAAATTCATAATATATAATATCAATGTCAATACCAAATTTCGAATATCGAATATAAAATATAAAATATTAAAATAACAAAATTTTGTAATGATATTTGACATATTTAGAGTACAGATAAAATAGCGGTAACAAATGAGCCACGTCCTGGTTCTTTTACTGGCGGGAAATCAGACACAGGTTGCCGGATTGAAAGAACTTACCAATTCTGTTTTCGAAACATAACTTTTCAACGACTTCATCTTCTTCCAATTGTCTCATGGCTTCCGTTTCGAAATCCCTTATGTGGTTCAGAAAGGGACTAAGAGTGCATGACAACCCAGCTCTTGAGTATGCTGTCA
This sequence comes from Utricularia reniformis, assembly GCA_009725065.1. Taxonomy (NCBI): domain Eukaryota; kingdom Viridiplantae; phylum Streptophyta; class Magnoliopsida; order Lamiales; family Lentibulariaceae; genus Utricularia; species Utricularia reniformis. The sequence continues at coordinate 132,141 of RWGZ01000861.1, read as the reverse complement.
GAAGGTCGGATTTTTTGTACCCGGTGTTCGTAATTGACCCATACTATATGGAACCCGACCCAGGAGCGTTCTCACCTGGCTCAAAAAGGGCTGGCTTGAACCGAATCAGGTTCTTGCTCGAGAGTCTCGTGGATCTCGATCTCAGTCTTAAAAAATTAGGATCCCGTTTGTTGGTCCTTAAAGGCGAGCCTTGTGATGTTCTTTTCCAGTGCTTGAAGGAGGTATGTGTTTCACCATTTATGTTGCAACAGATGTTAACCAAGCATTTTTTGATAAATGTTATGGTTTGATTGAATATACTTCAACTTCTTTCTTCTGTAAATCAGTGGAATATAACGAAGATGTGTTTTGAATTCGATACAGAGCCTTATTATCAAGCTATGGACGATAAAGTCAAGGTAAATGTTCATGCAAGTCTTGTTGTTTCTTTCTTTTACACTTTCAAAGTATACTTATTTCCAAGAAATGTTTGTGATTCTTCTTACAGAAATATTGTTCAGCTGCTAAAATAGAAACTTTTTCTCCAGTGAGTCATACAATTTTTAGCCCCGAAGAAATTATACGAAAGGTAACCTATTTTTATGTAAATGTTTGTGCCAGAACTTGTAGAAATATCTCAAGTATGAGCTTTTTCTGTGCGGCTTTTGTTAGAACGGAGGAAAGCCACCATTGACTTTCCAATCTTTTGTCAAGCTTGCTGGAAATCCTTCGTGGGCCTCCACTCCTCTTTCAACTGATGTTAGATGGCTTCCTTTTGTCGGAGATGTTGGGAGATCCTCATTTTTAGATGATTTTCCGTCAATCAAAGAACTCGGTTACGAAGACATAAGAGAGGTGTAGTGTTGTTTTGTTTATAAATTAACTGTTATCCTTCTAGTTCAATTGGAATGATATGGAGGGTGTATAGGATGACAAGCCTCCATTCAAAGGTGGCGAATCGGAAGCATTGAATAGATTGAAAGAATGCCTTTCAAATAAGGTAAGAACAGAAGTCCCTCTAACTCACATTTTTCTTAAGAGTAGAATAATGGAGTTCTTAATTTTATGTGCAGGACTGGGTTGCTAAGTTTGAAAAACCAAAGGGGAATCCATCTTCTTTTCTTAAGCCTGCAACTACTGTTTTATCCCCTTATTTAAAAGTAAGATCATCGATATCGATTGTTTCTTTAGTTTAATGCAGTGCAGCCTTTTAATCTTTGTTCTTTAAAATCTGATTCCAGTTCGGATGTCTTTCGTCGAGGTATTTTTATCAATGTATTCAGCAAATTCAGAAAACGGTCAAATGCCACACATCTCCTCCAGTTTCTCTTCTTGGACAGGTTTATTTACAACCTTTGTGAAATTAAGCTTTGAGGAAGTTCATTTGATATCTATATCGTCTTTTGGCAGTTGTTGTGGCGAGAATTTTTTTATACAGTTGCTTATGGAACTACTAATTTCGATAAGATGAAGGGCAACCAAATATGCAAACAGGTAGCTTTGAGCAGTCTGCAGAAATATTATATTGAACACACACATCGCTTGTCAATCGACTCGCAACAACAAAGTCGCTGGCACATAAGAAGTATGATATAGAGCAAGTTCTTAATGGTAATAGAATATGTTTGTTTATACTTCACAATTCTCCATGTAGATACCGTGGAAAGATGATGATGATTTGCTATCTAAATGGAGGGATGGTAGGACAGGGTTTCCATGGATTGATGCCATAATGATTCAGGTTACCAAATGCTTATGACTTACCTTTATTTTCTTGACAATTATGACATATGGATTTGTTACAGCTGCGGAAATGGGGATGGATGCATCATCTTGCACGACACAGCGTTGCTTGTTTCCTAGCACGTGGAGATTTGGTAAATATCATGCTCACATTCAATTACATCATCGTTTCATATCTGATTGGTTATAGTTATTACACAGTTTGTGCATTGGGAAAAGGGGCGAGATGTGTTCGAGAGACTTTTAATCGATTCAGATTGGTCGATCAACAATGGCAACTGGCTGTGGTTATCATGTTCTTCTTTCTTTTACCAGGTTGTAATGAAAATTAGCATCTCTTTACATTTCCCCACTTATTTACTGTGTCCCAGTTTTGCAGTATAACCGCATCTATTCTCCAATAACATTCGGCAAAAAATACGACCAAAACGGTGATTATATCCGGTATTTCCTTCCGATCTTAAAAGGTATGTTCATAACTTCCATATTATTGTTGAGAATTCGTATTGACAACCTTGGTGATGGATGACACAGATATGCCTAAGGAGTATATATATGAGCCATGGAAGGCTCCTTTAAGCGTTCAAGTTAAAGCAAAGTGCATCATTGGAAAAGATTATCCAAAACCAGGTATTAGTAAATGATGCAATTGGTGTTTTGAAAAAGGAAAGCTGATTTTCTTTTCATTTTGTTTCAGTCATAGAGCATGAGATTGCAAGTAAGGAATGCAAGTGGAAATTGCAGCAAGCATATGAGCTGAATAAGAGGTTAAAAGGAAATGTGAGTGCAAAGGAACTGAACAATTTGAGAAGAAAAAATGAGGAAAATGGCTGCAGCCCAAAGAAGGAAATGAGCAAGAAGCTCAAGCAAACTAAACTCTCTTTTTAAGCTGCACGGACAAGATATGTTCTATGGAAGGGTTAATTCCCTTGTCTGAGGTCTGCTTATTGTATTACTATCATTGCATGAATCACTTCACTCTCTTACTCCAATAGTTGTATTATTGTCTGGATTTATATCAATTATTCGTAGACACTTTTTATACGCTGTTTCTTTTATATTTATCTCGTGTAGAACTAAATTATTAATTTTGGCGATTAGATGATTGTCGGTTGGCTAAGGAAGATCTACTAGGAGAGCCAAGCCTCAAGCACATAGCATGAGTGATGGATGATAGATCGGTTTTCTTAGCTCTCATGATTTGCCATGATAAACCAATTATTAAGAGATGTTTGTATGTAATTTAAAATAATGAAGCAAATGATAGAGTCAAATAAAATATCATCAAATCATATGTTTTTTTCATAATGAAATGATATAAGTTATCTATACTGATTACTAAACCATGATTTTTTAAGTAAATAGCAAATCCATAATGAACAAATGTTATTCTAAAAAATGAAAAAATATAAATGTTTGGTCTTTTAAATAATAATTAAGGTATTTAGCATAACGATAACAAAATAAAGTATAATCATCATATGGTTTAAATATTACAATATTATATGTTTTTATTTCAATAATGATCTCATGATAAAAACAATTATCACGTAAAATAATATAACTATATTATATTTTATGTCCAACAAAGCAAAAAAATAGTGTTAGTGGTAGAGCAAAACAATTATCACGTAATAAATTAAGATTAGTGGTTCTTTATTAAAAAACTTCTATAATATATTCTCATATGATACAAATGCGTAAATAGTGATTTGGAAATAGCAGTTCAAAGAATCGAAATGAGTTAAATTCTAGTGTTTTAAAAGATTCAAGTTTGACTCAAAATAAACTAAGTTTGATTTATGGTTCTAATCTTTTCTTAAAATATTTTGTCGCATCAATTAATTATTTAATTGATGATTTTTTTTAATTCTCATTTTTTATTGTTGTATAGATATAAATAATTACGAGGTTGGGTCCACAATGTGTGAGTTTACGTTTTCGGTAGTGTGTTTTACTATAATAAAGTACAACATTACAAAATATGATCTTTTTTATCAAAATAAATGGTATAGACTCGATCTGGGTGAGAAATGAGCTCGATAATAAAGACCGGGACGAAAACGTTGAATTTTATTGTTCATGTTGGGATCACTATTCATCGCAGATTTCATTATTCACGCTGGAATCACTATTCACAGTAAAATCACTATTCACAGTAAAATCACTATTCACGACGGAAACACTATTTAGCGAGGATTTACTATTTAACGGGAATTTGTTAGTCATCGTGGCAAAAAAACTATTCACCGCAGATTTACCACTCACCGTGGATTTCACTATTCGCGCCGAATCACTATTCACAACTGATATTACCGGGGTTATTTTCAGTATTACGACACCCCATGAGCTTGTCTGACGTGGCTAGGTGGTATTTTTGGTATTTTTGTTTGTTTAGTTGTATTTTCGTATATTTGTGACGCGGCATATTTTTATGGGGTATTCTTGTAGTTCGGACCTCCCGGACCTATATATGGGCATTTAAATGACATCTCTTCACCTGATGGGAAGACAAGACTATCATCCGAGAACAAGAGTCTACATTGGAATTTCATGTTGACTATAGAGAAACTTATGCTTTCCACGGTTATTCGGCGATAGCTAACTTGTGTGTCATTTTGACCGTTTCTCTAATGTCCCTTTTTGTAGTGTCCTTTTATTACATAATTAATTCTTTGGTCTCGATTCTTTCTCTTCCACAATAACTTTCTTTTTTACAATAATGGTATGTGATGAGAACTCTAGGACCGGGTACCTTGTGATGGGTAAGGCCCAGCAACGGTTGGGCCAATTTAAATAGCGAAAATGAATTCCTACAGCCCATTTACACCTCTTAGGAAGAGCGGCCCGATGTTCAACAAGAGGACCGAAAATAACCTTAGCAAATAAAAGCGTTTTCTGCCAGCTGGCTCCGGGGTTCGGTCCGAACGGTTACAAAATGGTTACAGGCTCACGCTTCCCACGCTTCGGGCCCTCACACGTTTATCACGCTTCGGGCCCGATCACGCAGACCACGCCTCGGTCCCAACCTTGTTTTACATCCCGCGATAACAACCTCTAACAAACCTGTCAGAGGCGGTTACAGGGCGTGAATCACACACGCCGTCAACTCTATAAATACAGGGCAGGACGACGGAAATAGCAGGACCTTTTGGACGCATAAGAACAGACTGTTACCCTGCCGGAGTTCTTACTGCTTTCTTTACCTTGTCATTTTCATTAGCCTCTTTTGTATTGACTATGAGTTATTTCATTAGTGAACAGGCTAAGAGCACAATCTGCTCTTAGTCGAGTGGTTTTCACCCCAATTCCTAGAGTTTCCACTATACATCGCTGTGCATTTATTTATTTCCAGCTTTTGATCGTCTTCTACATCTAAAACAAATCAGAACCGAGTTCGTTTGCTGAACGAACCGGACGACTGTTGGTACCCCCTAAAAAGGGACCATAACAGTATGTTTCCAAAAAGAGTGTCTTCCACTTTTAGATTTAAATGCAATATTATCGATAAATATTTCATCAAGTTGTCTTAACCTTCATTAGACTCTAAGTCTCTAAACATAAACCTCTGAAACCATAGATAAAATTTCTGAAACATATAAGTACTCAATATAATTTTTTAATATAATTCTATAGAAAATAGAATATTCTGTGATATCAATTTCCTCTAATTGATAACTAGATAAATATGCTAATAGCTGAAAACCAAAAAATTCCGCATCATAGTCTTCGGTAATAATATATTCCGCTCTTTCAAATATTCTATAATCATGAACAAACTGAATACATACCAAGGCAAGCTTCCGCATGTTCTTTCGAATTCAAAATATTCTGATAAACACCGAGGAATTAGATAGCTAATAGATGCACTCCCGGATGAATTCCCGCTCCGAGAAGGCTGAGTAATGATTTCGGCCACAGGAGATTCTTCCGAAAGTATTGATTGATCTCCGGTAATACATCGTCCTCCTTTCTTCCAATTATTCGAGGGTTCGACAATGTTATCAACCCTCGACTAGTGAAAAGATGCTAAAATACTCTCTACATGATTTACTCTAAGAAATATTCAAAATACATTCAATCTACCACTAAATATTTGCCGTAATGACTTCAAGGCACCCAAATTACGAAAATGACCCTAACATCAATTTATCCGGGAATCTTCCAAAAATATCTATAATGTCATTAGGAACTCTTATATGCGATTCCAGTGCCTATAAATTACGAAAACACAATATCTCCGGGGTGTCCGAAATATGAAATATCTCCGAAGTCACTTTATCTCAAAATATTAAGAATACATTGGAAGGCGTGGCATAAAATTATCGGGTTATCTAAACTACAAAAATATCCTCGTGCAATATCAATAGTGATCTTCATAGTTCATCGCAAAAAGATTTATCCCTTTTTATTTAGTCGTTTAGGCAGAATATCAAACCAACAACTTCACATTTTTTGTTGTGCCATTGGCATAGTGTGAAATCAAATAGAAATCAACTCTAATAAACTCAAGTGTCTTCGGTCTGAAAACTCAACTCCGACTCGACGAATCAATTAGAAAAGAACAAACGTGTTTCAAACTTGTAATTTTATGAGCGCATTGAACACAAAGCCATGAGCCATAATCCAGCTGTAAAAGCGTTTAAATCACTATTAGTTGTGATATAAGAAAAGAAAACCGATACGAAACTAAGATAATCTTCGTCCCAACAAGTGTCATCTAAGTTCCCCTTGTTAAAAGAAAAGAAAACCAAGAGTTGTGATATAAGAATTTCAAGAAATGACCTATAATTAGGGGCAAGACCATAAATTTCCCCATAAAAAACCAAGAACTTTCATATTTCCTCTTCGTAATATCGATTTCTCTTGCGTTTCCAATAATGAAGTAAATCTCCAATTTCTCGAAACCTTAATACTTATATTTGCTCAACATTTTGTCACTCATAGAATCTCCCATAATATAACTCCATATTGATTGCTCTAATTATGATACTTTTCGACAATCAAGATATAAATAAGAGAATCTCTACCATCCATGAAATAATTTTATGACAAGTCCAATAACAAATGGGAAAATCCGTGTCATCCATATGACAATTTTCTGACTATTCTGATCATAAATAAGAACGTCAATCTGACATTTGCGTGTCTCGGAGGAGACAAACAACTTTACTTCATATATCGTTTTGTAATCTTTCCTATGAGTTTCTGGTTATCCATAAAATTCTATATGGATTAAATAATTCGTTTTTAATGCGGTGATAACCTGCAATCAAAAATTATGAAAATCATATATCATTGGTAATTTAGAATTCCAAATTATTTTGTTTTTATGATGAAGAATAATATCATAATATGACATAAAAATCATTCGTCAATCATTATGAGGATACCAGAGATAATGCCAAAACGATAAGATTTCATAATATAATCATATTTTGATAAAAATATAATTGCAATACTATTATAATAAATCAAATTATTGATTCCTTTCAAAAATAAAAATGTAATCTTGATACAATATCATAAAAATTTACCAACTTAGGATAATAATACATACGAGTCACCTATTAAATCATTCAGAAGATATCATAAAGAATATCAACATGAAGAGATTATCATATTACCATAAAATCCACATCATCTCAATCCATAAAATATAGAAATCCATCTTATTTGGATTACATAATTTAAAATCCAAAATAAATAAGATCAATCGATCTGCACTTTTCGCAACGAAGACCGTTCATAACATTGAATAATCCGTCTTGATCAATATATATAAGTCTCACAACGATCCAAAGATGAATAATCATATCCATGTTAGAATTCCAAAAATAACAGATTCTGAATAATAAGAAATATTGTTTGTCCGTCGATAATTTGAACAGCCAAATAATTACCGAAACTGATCTCCAGTGTTGGGAACACAGCACAATGTGTCATGAACAATATACGTAAATTTCAGAATAATCCAACGGTGAAATAAAGCACATTAAATAGAACACTTCAACTCAGTATATCAGAAAACACAGATTGAAACGTTGAAAGTTCGTCGTTAATTTAAAACCAAAACAACATATAAAATCAATCTCGATCGTCTATAATATTTAGAAGTACGTCTAGACGGATATATATTAATTTCAGAAACATCCAACAGTCCAATTATGCAAACTAAATAGAATATGTGAACTGCACATTACAAGAGGATTGAAAATATACCAACCATATATTCGGATAGTAAACAGAAATCTGAAATTACCATTAAAACTAATCTTCACCAAATAAGAAGACCTAAATATATGTATGAAACCATGCTAAAAAATTTCAGAACGATCCGACGGTACAACTATGAGAATCGAATCGAAAAACAGAATTTCGTATATTTGAAAAATCAGAAACAATCACTTCTAAACAAACGTTAATTTAGACATCCAAATGACAATAAAAATCGATCTTTACCATTCAAAATGGAGAATAATATGTTTGAAGCAGTGTACGACTATTGTAGACCGATCCAACGGTTCAATATTTAGAAACAAACTGAATACCAAAGCTGCGCTGAATTAAAAAATATATTCGTGTTATCCATCCAAAACTTCGGGTAAAAATTCATTGGGATTAAAACGTCCCCACGGACTACGCCAATGTTATCTCTGCTAAAAATCAGCAATAACAAAATTTGGATCCCCTTTTATCGGTAGGGGTCGAATGAAATTTTTAATAAGAGAATAAGAATAGAAAGACACAATTTTTATAGGTGAAAAACCTTTATGTAAAAGAAAAGATAAAAAACCACCCTGGCCGTAGCCTTGGAATCCAATATAAACATCAAGTTTGTAGATTTACAACAAGAATATAAGATGTAGAAATCAAAAGGAAAAATATCATCTTTTGGTGACCATAGTCGTAGGTTTCCCGGACGGAAAAAAGAAATGAATGGTAGCCTCCTTTATGTTATCAATAAAACTCTCCATTATGTCATCAATCCAAGCTCCCCTCATTAACAATGTTTATATAGGTGATTAGTCCAACCCAATTATAACCCACTAGGCCAATCAATAATGGAGTCCAATAAATAATGACCCATTAATCTCTAAATTATGCACAAGAGTCCAGTAAATAAGTAACACGATCCAAATACCACGATAACTATAAACAATGTCAATCATCAAAATATCTCGATATGCTTCATTTCTCGACTTGAGAATGACTATATATAAATATATGTGTTATCGAATAATAAATTTCTTAGAGTGATATCACTGTCAACGGTCATCGAAATCTAATTTGTCTCCATAAAAATGATAAAGGCAACCACCAAATATATCGAATTTGGGTTCAGCTGGAAGAGGTGGATATTTAAACGGGATAGGAGTGTGGAAATGAACAGATGAATTGGAAGGCGGAGACCACACTCTAGGTACTCAAGACAAACTGCATGGGTGCCAGCGAGTGGACGTAGAATCCGATCAGAGGGACCCGGCTGGTGTAGAACACAATCGGAAGGAAGGTGGTAATTTTCTATGATAGACATCCACTTCCGGGGGGCATGCTCTAATCGTAATTATAGATCATAATTAAGGTTTCCTAACCATAAAACAAGATTTCCTAATTATAAATAAGGAAATAGTCCACATCAACCGCAATTGTGTTAAGAGAAACATGATTCCTTATTCATCTCACAAGATATCATTAATAAGACTCTTTAATCATCAATAGGCAAATATCAGTTCCATAAGTTATCCTCATAATTTCTAATGTAACAAGCACGATTCTATGTAATAAAATATCAATTGATGTTGGTCACTCATTCAATCACTTTTGTTATAACTTAAAATACCAAATCATAAATAAAATTTAATGAAATCTATGCCATAAGGGAAATATTTGACCATTTCAATAGTAATTCCGAGTGACCGGCCATAATTACGATTTCTTGATGGGAGATAATAAAATAATCCCTGCAATAAGACCATTACTTGGTCACTCGGATAGTAAGAGAAAATACCCGATCGTAAATAATGAGAATTCATACCATAAGGCCATCGCTTGGCCATTTTAATCACAATAAAAAATACCGATCATAAAATGAATTCTTGAAATCCCGATGTTGGACCTCAACAAGCGCTCAACACCCTTACTTAGATCGACTTGTCCAGCTGCCTAAAAAATAAGCGTAGGAAGCCTTCACGGTAGAGATGAAAGTAGCGTCAGGTTTAGGATACAATCCTTAGACTGACATTATTTTTTTACTCCCACTAGGATAGATCAAACACCTCGCGCCAGAGAGAGCCTTCACTGCCTATACAGAAGTAGCGTCATGTTCATGGTACAATCCTTAGACTAACGTAAATTTTTCACTCTTACATAGGTAGATCCAGTGTCTTGGCTTTGGTGGTCTTTTTATGACTAAGATGTGAGACCCAAAAATTCCGAAACTTTGACCGATGATTAGAAATGTTGTTTCGTAAAGTAATACTTATTAGGATACATGATTATATGCATAAATGAGTGAGTTTTGGCAAGGCAAATGTCACTAAAGCATGGAAAGATAAAAAAACAAGAAACAAGGTAACTTAGCACTTAAGGATCATGCTTTAGTTAACAATTTATGATTGGTTAATCATTTAAACCTTAAAATATACACAACCACGTGTGTTAGGCATATAAATAGAGGCTAAGGCGGTGGAAATGGATAAGTTAGTCGTTCATATGAAGGGATAAGAAAGAACAACAAATCAGAAACGTAGCAAGGAACCAAGGAAGTAATCCAAGGTGATTTGCTTCGTTTTGAGCTTTAAACTTGGTTTTTAGGAGCAAACTAAGTGTCCTACATCAGGCTAAGAGATATCAGGGTTTAGGAACAAGTTTACGGAGGGAAATCAGAAGGAAAATTTGAGGTAAACGGCATGATTGAGTATAAGATAAGTAATACAAATTGTTTTAGCATATATGTGCTTACTTGTGTTGTTGAATTTTCTGGTACTTTATGGAAACGATTTTTGGAACATATCTTACATGGATTTGTTCCTCTTTGAGTCTATTTTCTGGAAATTTTAGTGAAACGTAAGGAAGAAAACAGAAAAAAAGTTATACTATATGTTTTGAAGTGTCGCAAAACTGTTTCCTACCTACGGTAGTAGCACTTGTGTTGTATTTGACGAATTTTCTGGAACGATTGAGAGTTCAAAATGATATGATTCTTTTTGTATATGGTATCCATATGTGTTGGATTTCACTGGGAATTTTGGTATGATTTAAGATATCATTTCGGCTCTCACATTTGATCTGGTGTCAAGAAAGGTCATGCTGCACTTTCACTTATTACTTGGTGAAATTATATGATATGTGAAAATTTGAGAGGCTGTGAACGCACACTTATGACAACATGGTTTTACCATAGATATGTCCAATGAACAGGCATGCTTGTAGAGAAAAGAGAAAGAAAAGTGTGGTTTTACATGATACACACTTGTTAGTGCTCACTATATGAAAAAAGTAGATCCAAGAGGGAAATAAGTTGGTATCGCTTCTTGCTTTCCTTGAGGTGAAGCAAGGGGAAAGATTGAGCTCCTGGACTCTCTTGATGCTTAAGCCATAGGTCTTGGAGGGGTTATCAGACCTTATTTTTGGCAATGAAAGAAAAGAAAGTGCAGTTAATTACGTGTGAATAAATACTTGTGATGATTACTTGCTTTATTGCTATATGGCACCATGCGCATTTGTTTTCTTACTTGTTTCTGACTCATGACCGTTACCTCCTCAGGTACATCTTCGGAGCGTTAGATTGGTGGATCGGCTGTCATTAGGAAAGAGAAATACCGGAGAGGTGAATTTTGATGGGAAATACTATGTTATGATTTTTAGTTAATATATGTAAAGTATGTAGATGTCTAAAAATGATGTTGTTTTGAATGTTGTGTGAGTTGGTGACTTATGTTATGTAAATACACATATTTTGATTTATATGTGTTCTATAAGAAATGTTTAACTTGAAATTTCATATGATAAAGTGTAAGGAAGTTAGAATGAAATTGATGTAGCCTTATGTCTTTCTTAAAACAGGCATGACATGTGATACTTCAATTCTAAAATGAAAATTGGGGTGTGACAATAGAGGAGACGGATGTCTCTTCACGAATCTCGAAGATCATCTGATATCGCTCTCGCTTTTGGCTATAAACGAGCACCCATTAGTCTCGGGCCTCAACTAGCACCCCACTTAATCTCATAGCTCTTGTCTAAATAAGCACCCTTGGTCATCAACTAGCGCCTCAATTACTCACATATACTCAATCTCAAGTATCACCATTGAGCCTCAAGTAGAGCCCTAAATTACTCACATATACTAGGGTGTCCACAAGCACCCGTGGGTCTCAAGTAGCACCCCAATTACTCACATATACTCGGGTCTCCACAAGCACATGTGGGCATCAAGTATCACCCGTCACATTTGATTTCTGGGTATAAACTTGCACCCGTAATTATCCCATCCTTTCTAGGCCTTACCTTTCTCGTTCTCCTACGCAAAGAAAGTAAACGTAGGAAACCTTCACTGCCCGAATAGAAGTAGCGCCAGGTTCATGGTATAATCCTTAGACTGGCGAAATATTTCACTCCTACTCGGGTGGCTTGGGTGCCTCGCACCACATGGCCTTCATCGTCTAGACGGAAGTAGCATCAGGTACACGGTACAATCATTAGACTGACGTAAATATTTCAATCTTGCCTAGATAAATCTTGTACCTAGGACTAAAAGGTCGGCGTGAGACAACGGAGGAGACAGATGTCTTTTCTCCTCACATATAATCATTAACCACATTACGTCATCTAATCTGGACCTTTCCCGCACTCTAACTGTCTAGGTAGAAGTAGTGTCAGGTTCATTGTACAATGTTTAGACTGACGTAAATATTTCAATTCCGCCTAGACGGATCGAATCCCTTGCGTTAAGAGGTTTTACTCACTTAACCATCCGAAAAGGCGGATGTCACTATACTTTATACTTTCTAGCACGCTCCATTATCATCCTCATATCAGGACCTTTCCCGTTCTCCTCCGTAAAGGTAAGTAAACGTAGGAAACCTTCACTGCTCGAATAGAAGTAGCGTCAGGTTCAGGGTACAATCCTTAGACTAGCTTTAATATTTCACTCTTATTCGGGTTGCTTGGGTGACTCGCACAGGAGAGCCTTCACCATCTAGACGGATGTAGCTTCAGGTTCAGGGTACAATCCTTAGACTTACGTAAATATTTTACTCCCGCCTAGATAGATCTGATACCACGGACTAAATGGTCCTTGTAGGACAACAGAGGAGACGGATTGTCATGCCCTACTATATCTAATCCAATTTATTATCTTAAATTATTACATATAATATACCTAATAAGAAGACATGATGTCGTGCTCTAAAAATCATAACACAAGGCTCTACAGAAAACTCGTCGATAATACTATTTATTCTTTCATACACAACATAAGCTAATTTACATCATCATATAGTAATTCACTAGTTTACTTACAACATAAACCGAACCAATGTTCTTACAAACTAATTAGGAAAACTGCTCTATCCCGATATAATCTCGGCAGCGTCTAATCTACTGCTTGTCTTCACTACCTGTCTACACTACTAGTTCATTGAGTGGTAATGAGAGTGATGATAACAAACAACAATATAATAATGAAATACATATATCACATAAGAATGAAATTGACACATAATAGATGAAAATAAACATAAACACATAATATGCAGATTGTTGATATTATCATGTTCAATTTACCAACATAACAGTCCTGCCACCTACCTTAATCCTTGGCTTATGTATCACCAAGAATCAAGAAACATTAGTCATGAGTCGCGTAGTATCAGAAATGGATAAAAAACACGACCAATCCATCTAACATTTCCGAATTTCAGTCATACCTCACTATTTAACATAAACTTATCTGATGTGATCACATAACTGAAACTGATGATCTAGATCATAACGTGACTGAAATCATGCTCCTAACATGTTGTCAGAGTTTTCATCCACAAACTCTCGAATTTTCATATTACATCACAATAAACATACATATGTTGAAATTTCTGAAAAACTGCACAACAGTTTGTCGACACTATAAATCTATAAATTTTTGAGAGCTCAAATGACATCCAAAAATCACGTAAAATACTCATTTGAAAGCCATTGAACTGTTACAAAACCATATAAAAAATTCATTTTCAAATAAGCTCTCTAAACATGAGAAAATAGACCAACAACATGATGCTCTATCTCTATCGATAAAACTGTACTGTTTCTCAAACACATAAAATTACTTGCTGATCTGATTTTGGTTTTCATTAAAACTAAAATTCATCTAAAACTAGACACACAGAGGTTTTCATTCATGTAACATTCATAATCATACAACATCCATAGAAATAACATCATAATTCGTAACATATAACAGTAACATGAATACATATGAAATCTAACCTACATGCTCTCTCAATTATTCCAATCACCTTCGTTTTCTTCCTGATTTCTCTCTACTATAACCTTCATAACTGACCTAAACCTGCTATAAAACCATCCTTAGAACCAAAATTAACTCTAACGAACTTAGAACATAATTTCCTCCAACTTACTCCCAAAATTTTCTGCTATGGTGTTGCTGCTGAAATATCGCGTTTCTTGATGATTTTCTACCTTTTTCATAACTTAGTTTTGTGGATAAGAAGGATGCTTGAGAGGTTAATCACACGTGGTAGTAAAATAGCATCATCTCTCAACCTCCAATAGCAAAGTAACACAACTTACATGACATAAATAAGTTTTGTCTTTCCTTGCCTTGCATTACACAAATTTTTGCAACATTGTCATGCTTATATCCATTGTTAATGCTTAATATTTTTTATTTAAAATGCGTTTAACTTCGGGTTCTTACATTCTCCACCTCTATTTGAAAGTTTTTTCCCCAAAACTTAAGACTTCAATGAGTTATCAAGTCTGGATATTTTGCATGTTCCACTTCCCAAGTCGCCTCTACTGTATGTGATTGTTCCATTGCACCTTGACCATGAGTATTACCTTATTCTTAACCTCATTTCTTGTCTTTCTAAAATATGTATATGAGCTTCTTAAAGTAATCTCAACTATATAATATTGTAAACATTTATGATCACTTGAGAGACACTTCCTCAATTGTGACACATGGAACACATCATGTATTCGTGAATATATTTCAGGCAACATAAGCTGATAAGCTACTTCACCAACTCTTTTCTTAATCTTGATTACAGTTTTCCAACTTTTCCAAAACGTACTACACCTTTATACGGATAGACCTTTAAATATACCCAATCATTCACTTCAAAGACTAATGATCTTCTTCTTTTATCATCTCATTCCTTATTTCAATTTCATTTTTTATCACATCTACATTTTCTTTTGCAAACGCTACCATATTAGGTCTTTTAATATACTTTTCTTCTATTTCATCCCAATACAGAGGTGTTCTACACTTTCTGCCATACAAGGCTTCGTATGGTGTCATTTTTATGCTAGTGTGATAACTGTTATTATACGCAAATTCTACCAAAGTAAGGTAAGGTTCCCAATTTCCTTTGAATTCCAACACACAACTTCGTAACATGTCTTCCAAGGTATGTATTGTTCTTTCTGATTGACATCTATGGGTGATAAGCAGAACTTAAGTTCAACTTTGTTCCTAGGAGTTCTCGCAAACTAGTCCAAAATCTAAAAGTAAATCTTGGATCTCGATCGCTGACAATGCTTAGTGGCAAACCATGTAGTCTAATAGTGTTATCCAAATACAGGTTTGCAAGTTTATCCATACTATCAGAAACTCTCATGGCAATAAAATGACCAGACTTCGTAAGTCGATCCACAATAATACAAATGGTATCATTCTTTCTAGTCGACCTTGTCAACCAGGTGACAAAATCCATTGTAATATGATTCCATTACCATTCAGGAATGTCTAACGGTTGTAACAATCCTCCAGGTAGTTGGTGTTCTGCTTTGACTCTTTGACAAACATCGCATTTTGCCACAAACTGAGCTACATCTTTCTTAAGACCAAACCACCACGAATTCTTTTTCAGATCTTTGTTCATTTGGTTACAGCCTGGATGAATGGAGAAAGGTGATCTATGAGCTTCATGGAGTATTTTATTTCTTAGTTCTGAGTCATTAGGTAACACATATCGTTCACCAAACATAATGCAACCATCATTACTTATGTACAATTGTTTGTCTTTTCCCCCTTGTATCTTTTCCTTGACCTTCGTCATTCATCATCGGTCCACACTCTCTGCCTTAGTTCATCAATGATGGAAAGACTTGCATGTATAGCTGCTAAGGCTTTTTCTGAGTCGACCATCTCTAAGTTCATCTTTTGAAACTCTTCCACAAGCAATGAATTCATTTGTGCATGACCTCTCTTTCTACTCAGAGCATTAGCCACCTGATTATGTTTTCCTGGACAATATTGTATATCCAAGTCATAGTTCACAATTAATTCTAACCATCGTCGTTTCCTCAAATTTAAATCTTCCTGAGTAAAAATGTATTTCAAGCTTTCAATATCACTGAACACTTTACATTTTACTCCATACA
Source organism: Utricularia reniformis (assembly GCA_009725065.1). Lineage (NCBI taxonomy): Eukaryota > Viridiplantae > Streptophyta > Magnoliopsida > Lamiales > Lentibulariaceae > Utricularia > Utricularia reniformis. The sequence continues at coordinate 115,785 of RWGZ01000861.1, read as the reverse complement.
AATAATGTCTCCCTTATTTCAATGCAAAAATCACCACAGCTAACTCTAAATCATGAACTGGATACTTCTCCTCATTAAGCAGCCTAGATGCATAAGCTATTACATGACCCTCCTGCATCAATACACATCCAATTTCATCATTTTCTTTCGGCAAAGCTAAAACTGGAGTTGTTGTCAAAGCTTCTTTGAACTTATGAAAACTTCGTTCACATTTTTCATCCCATACAATTTTTTCATTTTCTCTAGTCATGTTTGTCAATGACTTAGCTATTTGTGCAAATCCTTTCACATATTTCCTATAATAACTAGCTAAACCAAAAAAACTTATTACTTGTTTCACCGTTTCCAAACGCTGCCATTCAACTATGCTTTGTATCTTTTTAGGATTCACTGTTATACCTTATGCAGACACTATATGTCCTAAGAATGCAATATTTGATTTCTAAAATTCTCACTTACTGAATTTCGCATACAACTTCAATTCTCTCATTGTCTCCAATACTTTTCTCAAGTGTATTTCATGTATTTCCTCATATGGTGAATATACAAGATATCATCTATGAATATCAAAACACACTTATCTAACAACGGCTGAAAACTTCTATGCATCAGATCATGAAATACTGATGGTACATTCATAAGTTCAAATGGAACAACTAAACATTCATATTATCCATATCTTGTGTTGAACGCAGTTTTACATTCATCCTCATCTCGTACTCGGAGTTGATGGTGTCCTGATTTCAAATCCAATTTAGAAAATACCTAGCTCCTTGTAAATGATCAAACAAGTCATCAATTCTATGGAAATGGTAACTATTTCTATTAGTTAACTTGTTCAACACTCTGTAGTCAAAACACAATCTATAGCTACCATATTTCATTGGTACAAATAATACTAGAGCTCCCCTTGATGAAGTGATTGGTCTTATATAACCATTGTCCAACAATTATTGCAATTGAATTCTTAATTCACTATGTTCTTTTGGTGCCAACATGTATGGTGTCTTTGAAATTGGTTTTGTTCTTTCATGTAAATCGATACTTATTCGACATCTCTTACTGGAAGTTTCCAGGGTAAATCCTCAGGGAATATATCTGGAAATTCACAAACCTACTGGTATCTCTTCAAAAAAATTTTGTGTACAATCCAACATAAATACTGCCATATAGAAGTTCGTATGCTGACCATCTCCATGTTGATCACTATCGACTGTAGACTCCCGCGTCAACTGTTCCTCAGTCGCAATAGAAAATTTAACAACATTCCTCTTGCAGTCAATTAAAACTCCATACTTATGGAGCTAGTCCATCCCTAGAATAGCATCAAATTCTAAGGATTCCAACTCCATTAGATTTGTGTTAAAAACCTGATTATTCATACTAATCTTACAATGAATGTTCCTTCTAATCCCAACAGATATGCAAACTTTTTAGAGATAAATGAATGTGTTGCACCAGAATCAAACAAAACATGAGCAAGAATATCATAAATATGAAGTGTACTTGCTGCCACATCATCAAATGGGAATGCTTGATCGTGAGTCATAGCAAAGACTCTTGCCTTACCAACTTGCTTTTCCTTTGCTTCCTTATTATTTGTCCATATATTCTTCTGTATTTCTTGACACTCATTCGCATAGTGTTCTCCTTTCCCACACTTGTAACATACATTCTGTCCAAATATACATTCTCCCAAATGTTTCTTATTACACTTCATGTAAATAGGATATGTCAGTTCTGGTTTAATTCCTTGTGGCTATTGAGGTGGCTTTCCAGTTTTCTCAAATTTCTTATACGGTGGTTCATCCTTGCCAGAAAAATTTCTCTTACAAATCCACATCTCTTTTTCCTTATTGCTTTCAGCTTCAACTTGCACTACCGCATTTACAACATCTGCAAAAGTGGGTTGTTTCAAAGTGGCTAACATGTCTAATCTTTCCATTTAAAAAGTTCGAAACTTGTGTATTTTCTCCTCTTCTCTTAGCATAACATTAGAAGCATACCTCCAAAGCTCCCCGAACTTACTCAAATACTTCATAACAGTCAAACGTCCCTGAGTTAAATGATCAAATTCATCCCTCTTTACTTGCCTCAAATCTATAGGGAAAAAGTTCGCATGAAGCAATCTCTTGAACTCTTCCCATGGTGACTCTTCATCAGTCAACAAACTGGAGAGTACATCTTTCCACCATCTCGAAGCATTTCCATCTAACCAGTGGCCTACTAAATTCACTTGTAAGTGTTCGGGAGCTTCAACCAACTTAAACTTCTCCTCCAATCTTATCAACCACGTCTCCGCTTCTTCTAGTTCACCTCAACTAAATGTCTGTATTCCTTCTCTTTTCAAAGCTTCATGATATTCAATTATCCTTCTATCTTGTCTATGAACTTCTGCTATTATTGGAACTGATAATTGTTGTTCAACATTTCGGTTTTGAACCATATTCTCCGCTAAGTTTTCTCTTGATTAACAACATTTACCATCATTCCCATCATTTCCTTCATTTCATCTCTACTTACCCCTCTATCATGTTCTTCCACTAGATTTGCATTTTCTATGTTTTCATTTCTGTTTCTCCTGGGCCTACCTCGAGGATTCCAAGAAGACGACATTCTATATTTCTGTATACACAATCTAGCGAAATAAGGTAAGAACTTCACTTAAAAACCACTTATTTCTATGCAGTAACACATTCCTAGTTGCCAAGACCTTATCCTATGTTCAACTCCGATACCAACTCTGTCATGGCCTACTACATCTAATCCAATTTATTATCTTAAATGATTACATATAATATAACTAAAAATAAGGCATGATGTCGTGCTCTAAAAATCAGAACACAAGACTCTACATTAAACTCGTCGATAATATGATTATTCTTTCATACACATCAGAAGCTAATTTACATCATTATATAGTAATTCACTAGTTTACTTAAAACATAAAACCGAACCAAAGTTCTTACAAACTAACTAGGAAAACTGTTCCATCCTTATGTAATCTTGGAAGTGTCTAATCTACTGCTCGCCTTTAGTATCTATGCACACTAGTTCATTGAGTGGTCCTAAAAGTGATGATAGCAAACAAGCAATATAATAATGAAATACATACATCACATAAGAATGAAATTAACACATAACACATGAAAATAAACATAAGAACATTATATGCAAACTATTGCTCTTATCATGTTCAATTTACTAGTATAACAGTCCTGAACACTGCCTTAATCCTTGGCTTACGCATCACCAAGAATTAAGGAACATAAGTCATGAGTCGCCTAGTATCAGAAAAGGACAGAAAGCATGACCAATCCATCTAACATTTCTGACATTCAACTATAACTCACTCCTTAATATAAAATGATCTGATGTGATCACATAACAAAAACTGATGATTTAGATCATAATGTGATTGAAACTATGCTCCTGACATGTTGTCAGAGCTGTGCGTCCACAAACTCTCGAATTTTCACATTACATCACATAAAACATACATATACTGAAATTTCTGAAAAACTACACAATAATCTGTCAATACTTTAAATCCATAAGTTTTTGAGAGCTCAAATGACATCTAAAAATCACGTAAAAATATTCATTTCAAAGCTAATGAACTGTTATAAAACCGTATAAAAGAATTTATTTTCAAATATGCTTTCTAAACATGAGAAAACACACCAACAACATGACGCCCTGGCTGTAGGGATAATACTGTACTATTTTTGAAACACATAAAATTACTTGCTGGTCTGGTTTTGGTTTTCATTAAAACTAAAATTCCTCTTAAACTAGACATACAGAGGTTTTCATTCATGTAAAATTCATAATCATATAACATCCATAGAAGTAACAGTATAATTTTTAACATAGAACACTAACATGAATGTATATGAAATCTAACCTAAATGCTCTCTCAATCATTCCACCCACCTTCGTTTTCTTCCTGATTTCTCCCAACTATAACCTTCAGAACTGACCTAAACCTGCTATAAAATCATCCTTAGAACCCAAATTAACTCTAACGAACTTAGAACATAATTTCCTCCAACATGATGCCCTGGCTGCTGAAATTTTGCGTTTCTTAATGATGTTCTATCTTTTATTTTATTTCATGCCTTAGTTTTGTGGATGAAAAGGATGTTTGAGAGGTTAATCACACGTGGTAGTAACATAGCATCATCTCTCAACCTACAATACCAAAATAACACAACTTACATGACATAAGTAAGGTTTTGTGTTTCCTTGCCTTACACAGATTTTTGCTACAATGTCATGCTTATATCCATTATTTATGCTTAATATCATGTATTTAAAATATATTTAACTTCTGGTTCTTACACGGATGTCATTATGCTTTATACTTGCTAGCACACTCCACCATCATCCTCATATCTAGACCTTTTCCGTTCTCCTCCACAAAGATAATTAAATGTAGGAAACCTTCACTACCCGAATAAAAGTAGCACCAGGTTCATGGTACAATCCATAGACTAGCGTAAATATTTCACTCCTATTCGGGTAGATCGCATTGCAGAGCCTTCACCATCTAAACAGAAGTAGCGTTAGGTTCAAAGTACAATCCATAGAGTGACGTAATTATTTCACTCCCACCTAGATAGAGCCAGTACCCTGGACTAAATGGTCCTTGTAGGACAACAGAGGAGATGGATGTCACTATGATTTATACTCGCTAGCACGCTCCAGCATCATCCTCATATCTGAACCTTTCACATTGTTTGACGCAAAGATAAGTAAACGTAGAAAACCTTCACTGCCTGAATAGAAGTAGCGTCAGGTTCATGGTACAATCCTTAGACTACCGTAAATATTTCACTCGTATTCGGGTAGCTCGGGTGCCTCACACCGGAAAGGCTTCACCATATAGATGGAAGTGGCGTCAGGTTCATGGTACAATCCTTAGACTGACGTAAATATTTTAATTCCTGCCTAGATAGATTCAATACCCCGGACTAAGTGGTCCTTGTAGGAAAACGGAGGAGACATATGTCTTTTCTCACTGCGGACTGTGACCAGCCTCTGACGAGGGCGCGACGTTCGGCGGCGTGTCATGGAGGAGTCGACAAAAAAGCTCCCATGTGCCACAGAATCATGCTCGGAACGTGGCCGTCTATCAAACAATCAGGCCCTTGACATATTCCAGCAGTATATATGTATAGACGATTTTGCTGCAGACAGAGACTCTTCGGTTTTACAAATGTTTTGACCCAACATCCAATTTGATGAGTTGGAGGTTGACCGACTACACGACAGGCGGTACATTGCATTTCTAATCTACTATAATTTATTTAATTTTCCATCCTCCATCATACTAAAATGCATTGAACCTGACTCCTATCTTACCAATACCCTAGTCGATTGCCCTCATGTCATAAAAAAGGATGGGAAAAAATCAGAATATGATTAAAAAGAGGTGAATTCTATTATAAAAAGATTGAAGAGTCACGTCTATACATAATACTTGCACAACTTGGAAATATGTCAAGTACATGGCAGCTCCTCTCCGCTCATATTCATCATCTTATACATTCCTTTTCTTACGACTTATGTATCTCAATATCTACCTTCCCATTCAAAGTACAACTTGCCAACATATTTAGTTAATAACAATAAATGAACTTGTAATTTCATACCTCCGTTCGAATAGTCATCCTCTTTATGACGTTATCAATGCATCAATAATCTAACTTCCACATACGTCAGTCAATAAGTCTATTAGCGACTCTGAAAGTCCTAGATGTAAAAAGCAACACACGATCATAATGCTCGCAGCGTTCACTCACTAGCTTTACGACGAATTACATTGAATTATATGATACCAAGTCCTTAGTGATCCCAAATTTATATCCAATATAATCCAGAGGAAGCACATCACCCCATGTTCCAAAACTCGAGATACTTCTCCAACTTATATATATATTTATATCAATCCCTAGGTGTCGATAGGGCAATTGTTAACAATGATTTAGTTCTCTTCATAGACACTCAGAGCAATAATGGCTCAACTTCTAATTACACTTGCAATATTTATGTCATCACCTTCTCATAGTCGGACAAGTATTGGGCAAAAAGATAGTAAGCATAGTCCCCGGCGTAAACTTCTTCCTTGAATGGACTAAGCTTGGCACAAGATGAACAACGAAGAGTTAAATGGTATACTAACCGATTCTTTATGCAACTTCTAATATTTATAAACAAAGTCAGTCTCCCATTACACGATTCAACAGATTGACCTTCGTCTTGAGTAAATCTCACTAATTGATCTCTCCACAATAACGATAGACAGTTGATAATAAATCATTATTATCACCATTGATTCATTAGAAAATATATATATTCGTACGAATATTCTATTCCCTCGCGATATACTTTACTGTGAAAGTTATAAATTCCGAAAGCTCATTATTCCTGATGTCCCAAAGAGACATTTAATGACTCAATTCATTAAACATATATTGCTTAGGGATCTAGAGTAAAAATATACTTTTATCTGCTGACTTGGAAGTAAACTAATTAGCAATATTAAGGGCAAGAGATTAATGAATTCCTCGAACAGAAAAATACGACTTTCTGATAATCCATAATACGTGGAAAGAATTCCAATAATAATGAGTTTCACTTCCTTCAATAAGCTCTCATTTTTTCAAGTGAAATAAACTCTAGATTCATTGAATTCGTTTCTTCATGATTATTGGTTTAGCGGGTCATGATCATATCAATTCAAAACCACTCCTCATATTCTTCCATATTTACAAAGTATTTTTACTCGCAAGTCCCAATGTTGATGGAGTTATATTGGCGAGTATCATGAAGGTACACAATCTCCTATTTGAACCAAAGAAATCCCGCTCAGAACAACGTACAAAGCATACTAATTTTATCTTGTGGAAACTTTTTAATATGTATCCCGATATTGCGGTATATAACATTGGTCTTAGTCCCCTGGGTCTTCTAAACATCTACAGTGTAACGACCCATTTTCCTGCTTGCACGATATTGTTCGCTTTGTGCTAGGCTGACCCTAATGACACCCATCTAGTACTGACGACATTACTTTTTCACTAGCCCTAAATTTCCCAGTGGGTCACCCATCCCTGAATTACTTCAGGGTGAGCAAGCTTAAATTTCTGGTTCCCATTGAATCATTGCCACTTTGCTAGGAAAAATGCCTCGTGCAATGGAAGACGAATCACTATATCTAATCTCTAATTGTTCCCCGTCTATAGCCGATGCTGGGATTTTCCTAAGGTGCCCTCTTGCACCACCGAGGGGTCTTACATTCACCCCTCCTTATGGACTTAGCATCCTCGCTGAGGTTTGCACCACACATCGACTATAACCCGGGTCCTTCTCTGATACCAAATGTAACGATTCATCTTTCCGCTTGCACGATATTGTCTGATTTGAACTAGGCTGACCCTAATGACACTCACTTAGTCCCATGGCTTTACTTTTTCCCTAGCCCTAAACTACCCAGTGGATCACCCATCCATGAATTACTCCTGGGAGAGCACGCATCACTTTCCGGTTCCCACTGGATCATTGCCACTTTGCTAGGGAAAAGACGTCGTACAATGGAAGATGAATCACTATACTTAATCTCTGATTGTTCCCTGTCTATAGCCGATGTTAAGATTCGCCTAAGGTGTCCTCTTACACCCCCAAAGGGAATGCACCGAGGTGCATTCCCCTTGCTCCCCAAACAAAATCAACGTACAAAATCCGACACTAAGCTCATCATGGTTTAATCAGAATTTGAGGTGATGTGGTTTTTGTGTTCATTTAGGAAATTTATTTGATTGTTCCGTCGTTTAACATATTGTTATCTTGGAGTGGTTATTGTTTGGGTTATCATCAAAATGTTGATTTTAAATGAGGTGTTGTCGTATGAAAAGTTCTTGGAATGGTCTATTGGAAAATTGTTTATGTGTAGCCAATCTTGGCATATATTTAAATGTAATTTCGGGTTGAATTGGAGGTATGAGTTTTTATGTGTTTGGGTTCAAAATTTATGTGTGGGTTAACTTGATTTTTAGGTCTTCATATGCTAGCAATTAATTCTCATAGGCATGGGATGTACTAAATGGTACAGGGATTATGGAATGGGCATGAGATATTGTACGAAGTAAAGGTACGTGGGATGATCAATAAAATAATAGAAGTTTCATGCTATTTTAAACTTTTTACTATGAAACGTTTAATTCAAAATCTTTTGAGATGTGTTGTCCGTACGGGTGCTAGCGCCCGCCAGGAGAGGGTGTCCCCATATTATTTTTATGAATTGTTTTGAAAGAATAAGACTCGGGGTGAGGAAGGGTAGACCATCCGCCCGAACCCGGTATCATGCCTAGCACACGATTCGCCAAAGGAAGGGCATGTCTGATGAAGGGAACGATAAGTGCCAAAATGGAAAGATATGTACTGAATGTGCAGAATATACCGGAGTGAGAAATGGGGTAGCGCCTGAGTACTCACTCGAGGAAGGGAAGCATACGGCTCGTCGAGTCGACCAATAGCTAACAGTCGGCTTCGGTGAGACATGTCACCGGGCATGTAAAACAAAGCCGCCAAAATATGTAAAAGGTACATGAGAAAAGGATAAGTAATGTTTCAACTAAAGTTTCAAGTAAGTTTTACGAGGTTTTAAAATAAAATTTCGAAAGATCCCCAAGAGGGATGAGTTTTTAAGTGAGTTTTAAAGAGGTTTTTAAATGTGATTTAGAACGACCTTCAAAGACAAATGAGTTTTAACGAGTTTCATAAAGATTTTTCAAAGAGCTTCAAAAGAGCTTAGTTTTCAAGTATGACTTTTATAATGATGTTTTACGATGAGTGTTTAAAGAAGTTTTTAAAGCAAGATGAGTTTTCAAAAGAAAAGATGTTTTAGAAATAAAGTTAAGTTTTTAAAGAGTTTTAAATCGGAGTTTCTATTATTCGATTATGACTGCTCTACAGTTTTGTAGCAAAGAAAGAGATTAAGGAAATTGTGTGAAGAGTTAGTTGTCGGTTGATACCGAGAGTGATTATGAAGTCGAGAGTAAATTAAGTTTGTTAATATGTTAGCGAGAGGAAGATTTGAAATGAATTAGATAAAGTTGTACAAGTTTATTTCTAAGTTTTATTCCGATGTTGTAAGTTTTAATTATATTATGATATAAAAAACACCTTGTGTTCCAAAAAGAGTGGAGCATGGCATGTAGCGCATCAAAAACGGCTAGGCCCGGTTTCGGGGCTTGACATACAGTACCAAGGGAGGATACCGTAAATGTGACAAAATCACATAACCCTTCTCTTCGACATTTCCTCGAATGATAACAATTACTTGGTCTCTTCTCGTCAATAGATGGTTATGCTACAATCACTTTAATGAGATCTTAGTTCTTTTCTCCGAACATGACTAGTTCGGTATATCGAAATTCGACCCTTTGTAGTTTGCTACTAACATAATTATTGGCCACTGTCTCTTGTCATTGTGTCCAACCAAGGGAGCACTTATGGTTTCTTTGAATGCTGCAAGATGGACGCAATGATTTCTCTAGGGGAAGGTGAAGATATAAACAAACCTTACTGAGATACTCTTTCAAATCTTCAAAAACCAATCGACTATATTCATTCAATTCCAGAAAGTTTACCTTCGACCAATCCACAAAAGAATATCAAACTTTCCTCAATTGACAACTTATCAATTTATGTTCCTCTGACAAATGTCTCTTGTCATTGTTTCCAACCAAAGGAGCACTTATGGCTTCTTTGAATGCGGCAAGATATGGACGCAAAGCTTTCTCGAGGGGAAGGTGGAGATATAAACGAACCTTTACTGAGATATTCTTTCAAATCTTCAAAAACCAATCGATTCTATTCATTCCATTCCAAAAAGTTTACCTTCGTGCAATGCACGAAAGAATATCAAACTTTTCTCGATTGACAACTTATCAATTTATGTTCCTCTGACAAATGTCATAGGACCAAGGAAATTCCTATCTTTCACATATACCGCACATCTAGAAGGGTTCCACTTCATTCGAAACCTCCCCAGCATATTGAATCATTCGCTCAAATATTGGACATGATTATTTCCATGTCGGCTCTTTATCTGTATTCCATAAATGTTGACTTCGAAACATTCTCCCCTATTACATCTTTAAATATGAAATTCATCGATTGTTGGTACGGGGAACCTGCTTTCTTCAAACCAAAATGGCATAATTGGGATATTATAAACCGCAAGCGGAATTAACCAATATATCAATGACGGCAGTAGATATTGATCCTCTGACCATGCTTCATTCAAATAAGTTAAATAAATGCAAACTCTCTAGTTATTTTTCGACTTTGGACCCCCAATGGATTCGTGATCCGATATGCTTATCTCACATGCTCGATGAGTCATGCCTCCAACAAACATTCCACATCTTCAACAATTGTCTTTTCCTTTTCAGGGTAGAACTTTCGCTTCGTTTAATGAATTCATTTTCATTCTCTAATGACATCTCCTTTTCAAACTACCTTAACACCCAAAGATGTCATCTTCATATCGTTTACGTTATACTTCGGGGAAAAGACTGCATCATTTGAATCAACTCATGTTTTCAAATAAGAATTCCACCATATAATTAGATTTCTTTTGTACTAGAGCCCTCCATATCGATTTGGCACATGATATTACAACAAGAACGTGCTAACTCCGGGTTCCCTTCCATCTTATCAATACCATAGGGGATAGGAAACTTTATCATCAAATGGGCTTGGAGACAATTGCCCCGAAAAAGTACAAAACACTCCTTTAGAATATCATTATAAGGGAGGATAGGAAGATCCATCACTACGAATACCACCATTAAAGTCCTTGATATTTTTTGATCTCTCAATGTGATTGGGAGAAAAATAGACCATTCGGGAGAAATAACATTGTTCTTAACCCGGCTAACATAAAATGTACATGATGGAGCTTAATAGTTCAACTTAATAATGTCATAGGTGAATTAAGAAGGTTTTTTCCATAAATATTTATTTCAAGAAGAATATCGTTCTAAACATTCATTAAAATAAATTTGAAGAAGGTGAGTTCCATAAAATTATATTTATGGGCGGATGAATACCTTCCGGAAAATTAATAAAATATATAAATTCGATGTTGCCTTCATGATATAACCTTCGTTATCAATTATTTAACTCCGATAAGATTGGTGTGATAGTAGTTGCTACTTCAAAATCCCCAACAACCATAATTCTCGGGATTTTGTTAAATGACTCAAACAAGAAACCTTGATAGGTAACTCCATAAAGGTATTTGGAAAGATCAACTAATCACCACTGGCCGATACGGTGATGCTACGACTAATAATCAATTGCTGGAAGTCCTCATGAATATTATTCCGGACCAATACAATTCCGGATGATTAAGATTATTCCGAACGAATACCATTTTGGATGATTAAGAAAAACAATTAGATACCCCCTTCACGATATGCTTAATGTTATCAATAATTTTTCCATCAGATAGGGTTCAATACAATTACCTTAGTATAATAATGCTCTTTAACTCCAAATCTTCAAACATAATTTGAAGGTTGTGAAACTCTTCATTGGTTTTCGTTGTAACCGCTATTATGTTAACTGTATAGTGCCTCATTAAGCAGACTCACATGATCCAAATAGGAAGCATTAATCGACGAAGACATATATAATTTCTCAAACAACATGGAAACCAGAGTGACCCTACTACTTCACGAAATGCTCGAATCTCATTGAATGATGTGTAAAAGACCCGGATAGTTTGTATAACCATTAAGAATGCATTGATCACAAAATAAGAATGTCGACACATAAATATACGCTTCAAATGATGAGAAGACAAGATCATCATCCAAGAACAAGAGTCTACGTCATAATTTGTGACTCTAGAGAAATTTCATGCGTTCCACGGTTATTGGGTGATATCTAACTTGTATACCATTTTGACTGTTTCTCTAATCTTCATGTTTGTAGTGTCTCCTCTTATTACGATAATTACTTCTTTGGTCTCGACTGCTTTGTCTTCCAGAATAACTTCTTTTTTTACAACAATGGTATGTTTCAAAAAGGCGTGTTTTCCACTTTTCTATTTCAATGCATTAAATCTATATCGATTAATAATTCATCAAGTTGCGTTAACCTTCGCAAGACTCTGTGTCTCGAAAAATAAACTACCGAAGCCATAGATAAAATGTATGAAACATATAAAAGACTCAATAAAATTTCTTGATAGAATTCTACAGAGAAGAAGAATATTATGTTATACTAATTTCTTCTAATTGATAACCAGATAAATATACGCATCATAGTCTTTGGTAATGATATATTGCGCTCTTTCAAATATTCTCTAATTCTGAACAAACTGAGTACGTACAAAGGCAAGCTTCTGTATGTTCTTTTTCGAATGGATGCACTCCAAAAATAAGATGTAGCTTCAGTACAGGTTATGAAACCCAAAAGTCTATCTGGAGAATCATATCGTAATGTGTTTAATGATGTGATATACTTCTCCTTTGCGTTAAAAGGCCGAATAGAATTTATCTTTGAACTCTTGATACGAAACAATGTAAAACTTGTTAACGGACTAAACCATTAGAGTGTAGAGTCCTTCAAAGAGGCGATGAAGATATAAAACACGTAGAATTAATAATTTTCATGAAAAATTGTGATAAAATGCTTGAAGCATGCCATGTACTTCGCAAAACTTCAATCGACATCAAGGTATTTCCTATCCTGTTTAAGTGCTCAATCATTCTCGGTTGTCTAGTATTATCACCTTCATAACGGAGGTGTAATGAGTATCACAGGTATGTTCATCATATACTTATCTTCTTTCATAAGCGAGGCACAGATTAGCTTCCAACTATTCCATTCGAGCATCATTATGCTCAATTTCTTCATCCATCTCCGGGAACATTGACTATATCAAGTTTCTAATTCTCTGTAAAGTGAAAGTTTGTTCTCCCCACAATGTAATAGAGGGTACTCGGGGGTTCCGAACACGATCTATGTCCTCAGTTAATCATCAGTAGCCTCCAAAATAACATTACTTCTCTGAGACCTCCTTTGAGCCTCCACGTTCTCTAACAGAGCAAGTAAAGTACACCTCCACTCCTCTAAGTTTTTATCATCCTGATTATGATCGGTAGATCGAGCATGTCCTTGTGGTGGAAGATGAACATTCATTTGTGCGACTACTCGGCCCGCTCTTAATAATTCAAAACATCTCGACAAGTACCGAGGGGTGGAGGATAGATAATAAGTGCCCTCCATGATGAATTCCCGCTACGAGAAGGTTGAGTAGTGATTTCCTGAACATGGGGCTCCTCTGTAAGTTATGACTGAGTCCCCGGTAATATATTACCCTCATTACTTCCAACTAGGTGAGGGTTCAGATCCTTTCAATATCTTCATCAATATATTTCTCCATAATTCCAGATAATCATGATAATAAGAAATATCCAAACTGAGTAGAAAAGTTTCCTACGGTTACAGCAGGCCGCTGGCACACGCAAGTTTCCCACGGTTTGGGCCCGATCACGCAGTCTGCACTTCGGGGTCACTCACATTTTCTGTCAAGGGAAAATGACATTGTCAGAGGCAGTTATAGAGCGTAATTCACATCTGTTTTCCACTCTATAAATACAGGGCTTAAAGGCAAGCTCATCAGGACCTTTTGGATGTGCGAATCAGTCTTTACTTTGTTGGTTTTCCCTCTCGGGCCTTTTTTTTTTGCCTTAGTCATAGTCTTAAGCCCTCTTCGTTTGAAATATGAACTATTTCATTAATATATCGGTTAAGAGCATTTATAGTTCTTAGTCAGATGGTTTTTTCATCTTTCCTAGGGGTTTTCCACGTTAAAATCGATGTGCTAATTGCTTATTCTTCATTTACAATTGTTCCCCAAATTTAAATAAATCAAAACTGTGTTCGTTTAATTTCGAACCGGACGACTGTTAACACCCCTGGTTTTTTTACCACAACACTAACGATAATACCTTTGTGGACGTGTGGATTGGCCTTGGAGGTGTCAAAATAAAAAAAATACCCATGCCTTTATTTCATCTCTAAATCATCTCATATCACCAAAAATATCATAATTGATGCACCGATCGAACCCGGAAAATTCTAAATTAGGAAAGTACCCTCGACGTCATTTCATCTAGAAATCTTCTTAGAATACCATAATGGATGTACTGATCGGACCCGGGAATGTCCAAAATACGAAAATACCCCTGACGCTATTTCGAGCCGTAATATTCAAAATATCATGGAAAATGTGCCAGAAGGTTCCCGAGTATCCAAATTACAAAAATACCCCCGAGCAACATTGGGTTCGGATTAATGAGTTTCATGATCGGATCTATTTGAACTTTAGAGTTTGTAGAATTTAGTAGAATCTCAAGAATTTTGTTATGAGTAATCTCATGTTTGTACAATGCTGTCATATTGTTAGGAATTCCTTTTCACTCCAAACCGCCACATCTCGTATCGATACTAACCTAATGATCTTGTATTGAGGTGGGAATACAAAATAAAAATGTAAATTTTACCGAAAAATGTGATACAACCGTTTTACTGGAGCTATGCTAAAAAATTGGACAAGATAATTGAACCGCCTTTCAAGGGATTCAGTCCAAACTGATTTGCAACTATCTCGAATTGGTTTACCACGTGGATTCTATTTTTATTCTATTTTCTTATGGTTTTCATCTAATAACGAATTATAATAAATAAGAAATCGATCTTCAAGAATGAAAAACTATAAATATAAAATATTACAATATTATATCATCATCGGGTGTGAATTTTTTTATCGTTTATATACTGATGAGGACTTCAGGGTGGAGGCTCAAGACATGTTGGGTGATCCACGTGACAAGAAACGAACTTATGTAGGTCAGGATTCATAAATTAGAGAAAATCCATTTTGAGTGGAGTTAACTAGGCCCTATGGGCCCCATAATTAACAGGACCAAAGAAAAAATGTAAAGATCGGTTATGTGAGTCTTGGACGGATCATCCGATCGGTCTAGTTAGAATATGGTTACGATCGGACAGAAACAGATGAAGCGAGAACCTGTTAATTTGTTAGAGCGGTTTTATGATGATACCTTCTCTATATCTATATAAGATAGTTGAATCCACAATCTCACTACACCTTTTTGGAGCATGCCAGCCTATGTTAGCTGCATCGCTCGTTTATTCGCTTTGTTGCTTTTTCTTAGTCATTTTTCTAGATGTGCATATTTGTAATCTTTATATTTCATAATACATCGACTAAGAGTATTCATACTCTTAGTCCTATGGTTTTTTCCCGATTCTTAGAGGTTTTTCCACATAAAAGTCGTCGCACTCTTGCTCATTTACATGTATTAAATTGTCCTACAAACAATACATATCGACGAAAATAAGCGAAATGAAAATAAGCATTCTAATTAAAACAAAACACGAAACCGGGGAATATCATCGTTTTTCAAAATACAACTAGATAATCACAAACAAAACGAAATCAAAAGGGTGACTCGTACAGTGGACGATCGACGACCTTAGTTCCAATGCCGCCTAAGCCTCCGGTCCTCCCCCTACAAAATATGTAAAACGGTCATAGTCTATTAAAGGAAACTTCTGTATAATAAATTAATTAGCAAGATTTATCGCTTTCCCTTTTATTCTTTTATCTTACTTATTCTCTTATCTTTTCCTCTCTTTTTATATTCCCTCTCCCTAGTCTTTCTGGTTTTCTACTGTGGTCGGTTTTTACATGCCCGACGACATGTCTCGCCCAAACCAACCGTTAGCTGTTAGTTGACTCGACGAGAATATATGCTTTCCTTCCCCGGTCAGGGGCTCGGGCGCTACCCCGTTCCTATCTGGTTCCGTTCGGCTCTGTAATGCGCACATTTCGGTTCCGGAGAACTCATGTATCCCNATCATTGCCACTTTGCTAGGGAAAAGACGTCGTACAATGGAAGATGAATCACTATACTTAATCTCTGATTGTTCCCTGTCTATAGCCGATGTTAAGATTCGCCTAAGGTGTCCTCTTACACCCCCAAAGGGAATGCACCGAGGTGCATTCCCCTTGCTCCCCAAACAAAATCAACGTACAAAATCCGACACTAAGCTCATCATGGTTTAATCATAATTTGAGGTGATGTGGTTTTGGTGTTCATTTAGGAAATTTATTTGATTGTTCCGTCGTTTAACATATTGTTATCTTGGAGTGGTTATTGTTTGGGTTATCATCAAAATGTTGATTTTAAATGAGGTGTTGTCGTATGAAAAGTTCTTGGAATGGTCTATTGGAAAATTGTTTATGTGTAGCCAATCTTGGCATATATTTAAATGTAATTTCGGGTTGAATTGGAGGTATGAGTTTTTATGTGTTTGGGTTCAAAATTTATGTGTGGGTTAACTTGATTTTTAGGTCTTCATATGCGAGCAATTAATTCTCATAGGCATGGGATGTACTAAATGGTACAGGGATTATGGAATGGGGCATGAGATATTGTACGAAGTAAAGGTACGTGGGATGATCAATAAAATAATAGAAGTAAAGGTTCCGTTCGGCTCTGTAATGCGCACATTTCGGTTCCGGAGAACTCATGTATCCCTTCCTCAGACATGTCCTACCTGTAGCTGACCGTGCTCATGAACACGATGCCGGGTTTGGTGTTCTCACCTCGCCCCGAGATTTCTGTTTTTAGTTCACGCTTCTTTCGATTCAATTTAGTGTTCATTTAAACTCCTAACTGTGAACCTTCTTTTAATTTACTATGTTTGCTCCGCTTACCTGGTCGTCCTATTGCCTGTTGCTTCCTTGTCCTATACTCCCTGCATATACGTATTTAACGTGTTATACCGTTGTGTGACCCTATGACTTACTTTCGTAGTTAATCGAAACATGCGGCAATTGGCGACCTTACCCTCGGATTTGCGCTGAACTACACTATGGTCCCCAATTTACGGCCAAATCGGGTGTTGCTCTTCGTATTCACGATAAGTTACGTTTCGGTCCTTAATCTCCGCGATAATTCGCATAAACATTCATTTTCGCGATAATTGCATCACAGCCCTGAATTTCGCGACAATTTACATACAAGTCCTTGAAATTCGCGATAATTCTGCACTCAGTCCGTTTCCGCGACAATATTGCACACAGCTCCTGAAATTCGCGATAATTCTGCACTCAGTCCGTTTCCACGACAATATTGCACACAACTCCCGGAATTCGCGATAATTTTCCTCTTGGTCCTGAATCCACAAAAATTTACTCTTCGGCCCTGATTTCCGCGATAATATTGCAGCGGTCCTCCAAATTCGCGATAACTCCTTCCTTCATCCCGATTTTCGCGATAATTCTCTCTTGCCCCTGATTTTCGCGACAATTTAGGCAGTTTCCAATTTCCGCGATAATCTCGATTTCTCTCGATTTTTCTCACGTTTTTTGTGTCAAATGACCCTTCTTTTCCCATCCCACTCCTATTTATAGGTTTCTTAACTTGTCCAAATGACCCTTTAACCCCTCATTCTAAAATTCCCTCTTCTTATGTTAATTTACAAAACTACCCCTCATTACATGTTTTTAACAAGAATTAATGCGAGTCTAACTTGTCCGAATTCTCTCTTTGTGCCGCTTTCCTGGGTAGTTATACCGATCATCCGATCGGTCTAGTCAGAATATGGTTACGATCGGACAGAAACAGATGAAGCGAGAACCTGTTAATTTGTTAGAGCGGTTTTATGATGATACCTTCTCTATATCTATATAAGATAGTTGAATCCACAAGCTCACTACACCGTTTCGGAGCATGCCAGCATATGTTAGCTGCATCGCTCGTTTATTCGCTTTGTGGCTTTTTCTTAGTCATTTTTCTAGATGTGCATATTTGTAATCTTAATATTTCATAATACATCGACTAAGAGTATTCATACTCTTAGTCCTATGGTTTTTTCCCGATTCTTAGAGGTTTTTCCACATAAAAGTCGTCGCACTCTTGCTCATTTACATGTATTAAATTGTCCTACAAACAATACAGATCATAAAACATGTTTTTGATAATCTCGGTAATGCGATTGTTGATACCCCGGTGCTTGTGACCACAACAGTTTGATGCTGTTTGTGGGGACGATTGTGGATTCCCATTTGAGGTCTCTAGCTGACGAGGACGAGCAGAATAATGGCGACCAACAATTCTGCAGACAACAACGGCAAGGTTTCTCCTAATAACCTCCCTACCCCTACTTTTTCCTTGTAGGATTTGGAGGCATTGGTTAGAAAAGTCATGCTGGAAATTACAATTGAAAAGGATGGAACAGAGCAAATACGCCAAGGAGAAGGAGGTTACCGGAAAGATCTATGTAATAACCTGAGAGTTTAGGAAACTAACGAGCTAATAAATAATATTTAATATGTAACACGAAAGAACAAGAAGTCAAGAAGATGTGATAGATATATATATATTTTAGTAAAACACCAAGAAATAATATGTTCGAGAAAAAAATCAGAAAGTTCAAACTAAACTAAATAAAAGTGAATCAATCTATCGTATAATTGATACAACGAGACTTAGAAGGTAATAAATAATATTATAATTGAACAAGACTATGTAAGTAAAGTATATTGTGGATAAAATATCTAATAAGTGACTCGCTAATATTAAAGTACGACACATTATTAGAATTTATTTATTAGTCTAATAATTGTTGGAATTTATGATATATTAAAATGTTTGATTAAAAGGAATTATGAGGTAATTATATTTATTAAAGAAATGAAATCGGTAAACCATGAAACGTTTGTAGAGACAGGATGAGCAATAAAATATGGGAAACATTCGTATCGTATTATCAAGAAAACTGATTGGATGATGAGTTCAAGGTTGTAAATAAATTATCGAAGATACAAAAATACAAACGAAAATATTAAGTGAGAAGATACGTAAACATTGAGAATAGATATCGAATATATATTGGATTTGTACCGATATTGTAATAACCCAAATACTTAGGAACCTAGCAGGATAATAAATAATATTTTAATGTATAATACAAAATTCTAAGAAGTCATGAATATATATGTTAGATGGGTTTGTGTTGGTAAAGACATGGAAAATAATATTCCCGAGAGATATCAGAAAGTTAAGAGTAAATTGAATAAAAGTAAATAATGATATTGTATAATCAATGCACCAAAATTTAGAAGGTAATGAGTATTATTATAATCGAATAAGATTAAGTAAGTAAAGTATACTGAGGAGAAACTAATTAAATAGTGACTCGTTAATATTAAAGTATGATATATTATAATATATTATCTCGATAGTTAATAAAATAATTGTTACAACTTACGATATATTATAATGTTGGATTAAAAGAAATTATGGAGTAATTATATTTGTTCAAAATGAAATCGGTAAACCTTGAAACATTTGTAGAGATGAAATAAACAATAAAGAATGGAAAACACTTGTATTGTATTATCAAGTAAACTTATTAAATATTAAAGATACAAAGAAATACAAACGAAAATATTAAATGAGAATATACGTAAACGTTGAGAACGATAATTAATGTGTTATCTTGTCACAAACTATTAATTAGGATACAAAATATGTTATTATTATAAAAGGGGGTAAAATGGTAAGTTAAGAATTGGGATTAATATAAATATAAGAAGATGGGGGATGCACGAGAGAGAGACGCATTATGGGAGAGAAAGGTGTACATGTGTGGGAAGGAATGTGGCCACAAATAAGGGACGCCACAAAATCCGCGGAGAATTAATAAACAAAGCATCAAGCATTGTCCGCGGAAATGGAAACTTGCCGCGAGAATTGGCATCCTGCTAGGCATGACTTCAGCATTTCAAGGGCGGATATCATCATGTCCTTAACCTAACCCGAGTTGATTTTCAATGCATTGTTCGATTCGATTTCACGTGTTCGATCAATTAATCAAGCACAAGGAATGTTCTGGGGTAATTGGAGGGTATTATAAGTTCTCGATTCATTTTAGTATTGAAGAAATTACGAGGATTGTGGAACAAAGCGGCGGACAATCTACGAAATTAAGGTAATCTGGGTGAACATGATTTCATAATGGAAGATTCAAGTATAGGGAGGAAAACAATAAGACGAGTATGTGAAGTAAGACGTATAGGCATCGTATTAAGATGGGAAAGAAGAGGGAAGAAACAAAATAGGAATATTACGACGATGATATAACGAGAAAGAAATAGGTTAAGTAACAAGGATCTAAAGATAAAATAGACAAGAGGGAGTGAGATTAAGGGTAGAGTTAACGAATAAAGAATACTCAGTCTAAAGGGGGTAGGCCAATAGTTAGGAATTATAGTTTATTATGTCAAGATAACCAAATATGAAGGGGTTAATGAAATATTCATGAAGAGGAAGCGATCGGTAACGAAAGAAAAGGAAAGGGGTAACCGAGGTGTAGGGAGAGCCAAAAATTTATATAGACGAGCCAATTAGGTAGAATTGGGTAGACGAGTAAGAAGGTTAAGTAACCCTATTAAGAGGGAATGGAATAGTAAAGGATAAAGAACGATAATTAATAAATGGAATTCGATAGGGTATGTTAGGACGATATAGAATGGAAACCACCGAGCATTAGAGGTCGCATAGTAAGGCAACGTAAGTAACCAACTTAACCTAATAAGGGAACCTTAAGACATGATTTCAAGATGAATGAGGAAAACATGATGAAATTCATAAATGAAGGAACTAATGAAAACTCGGGGTTAGGTGGAAACACCGAACCCGGCATCGTGACAATTGCACGGTTAGCCAGACATTGTGGAAGCTTTGGGAGAGGAAGGATGGACCGTCCGACCGATCCCGGCATCGTGCCTAGTACACAATACGCCAAAGGAAAAACATGCTTGATGAAGGGAATGTAATGTTCTATAAAGGAAAGGCTACGTACGGAATGGGCAGAACGGACCCGAGTGAGAAAATGGGTAGCGGTTAGCTTGGGCGAGTACCGATCCCGGCATCGTGAGAAAAGGGGTACCGATCCCGGCATCGTGCCTAGTACACAATACGCCAAAGGAAAGGCATGCTTGATGAAGGGAATGTAATGTTCCATAAAGGAAAGGGCTCGTCGAGTCAACCAACAACTAACAGTTGGTTTGGGCGAGACATGTACCGAGCATGTTACACTCGGCCACAGTAAAAGAAAACGAAGGAAATAAAAAGGGAAGAAAGAATTGAAATTGTGAGAAAGAAAGGGAAAAAGGGAAGCGAATAAACAAAAAGAAGCTTAGTGCAAACGGTAATGGAAGAGATAACGTAATGTTAGGTAACAGAGATGAAAGAGGGTGGGAGGCTTAAAGAAAACGAAACGAATAGATGAAAGGCTAAGAGTAAACGGTAATGAAAGAGAAAACATCATGATAGGTAACGAGGAGAGAGTGAGTGATGTGTCTTAAGTTAATCGTTAAACGAGAAGAATATATTACTGTAGTTAAAGCATCACGATAGCAAGGGTAGTTAAAACGTGAAGAATAGACTTGTGAAATGAGAACACCGTGGAATACGATTACCACAAGAGTGAGAGAGAGAGAGAGAGCATACATAGATTAATAACTAGTAAACGAAGGAGGATAAGAATTTCAGAAAATGAAAATGAGTGAATTTGTGTGGTAAATACTGAGGGGTGAAAAAGGGTGTGGAAGGTCAAGATACATAACAAATAGAGAAGTGTCAACCACTATAGGGTGGCTAGATTAGGGACGATTAAAATAAATGAAACAGAAAGGAATAGAAGAGGAAGAAATGATGGGAACGAAGTAGAGTAGTTCGAGAGTTTGATGAAGTTTCTATTATCAAATTATGATCGTTTTACAGTCTTGTACGCAAAACGGGGAAATGCTATTATAACAGAAGGCCCGACAAATGAGCAAGAACAACCAAAGGAGTAAGAGTGAAACTAGAAGGGAAGTAGGAAACTCCATTAGTCACACAACAGGGTATGTTTATGAATCGAGTTATTTATAGATTTCTGTTTGTAGATTGACTTATTGTCATAAGAAAGAATAAAATAGAAATATCATTGAGAAATTCTAGGATATATCTTAGGGCATTACAGATATAATAAATAATTAAATTATTAACAAGAGAAAATATACATTTTTTTAACAATTCTCAATTAATATTATTCCTAATTCGAAAAAATATAAGAAAAAATTCAAAAACATCCATATATCTATTTTTCCTAAATCAAACAAATTAGATTCGATCGAACCTTCAAAACCCACAATGACCGATAGTTTTTCAAAATAACGGTCAATATCGATATACCATAAATTTAAAATTGATAAATATTGACAAAACGACTATCATCAAATTAATAAATTCTATTTCAAAACTAAATTTTTAAAATCTAGACAATTTATTGTCTTAAAATACCAACATTCCCATTGTAAAAGTTGGTCAGGTGGGGCTTCTATTCTCACTTAAGTACTTAACATTAAAAGAGAAAAAAAAGGTAGATATAGTAAAAAAAAATTGGACTGCAATGTCATATTTTTATCTTTTCATAATTCAATGGGTACAGTGGCAATTGGAATTAGTTTGAGTAGTTAGATTGGCAGTAAAACCCATAAAATTCTATGTCAGAGTTTATGCAGCTCATATTTTGAAAAATAAATAAAAATATGATCACTTTAAATCCAAATAAAACTCTAATCATTTTATATAATATAATTTGTTCAATGGTTTAATTTATCATCTCAATCAACAACTTTCTGTAAGTTATGTTTACCCATAAACTAAGACCAGGTATTACGAGCTCACGGATTGAGGATAAAACAAATAATGGAAATTTGTATCTGATTTTCTATTTACAAATTTAACAATTACATGCAATGTCTAAGTCTATTAAATTTGCTGTTCAATTGAATGTAAGACCAAATGAAGATATTATATTAATATATTTTATAATACAATTATTTTGTCAACCCCCTACATGTCTAAATTAATTAATTTTCTTTTCCATGCAAAAAAGTGAGAATTTCTAACTACAACTAAATTCCTCAAACGTTTACTTGACGAAAAAATAGGCGCTAATAGAAATTTAAAATTTGTAAATAATACCACAAGTGACAACTCATCACAAAAATAGAATAAAAATAACAATATTTATTGGACAGGCTAAAATTTATTGTTAACTAAATATTATTAATCATCTATGTTAATTATGTTGAAGGAAAAGGGCGGACGTTGATTTTGACTTGGACAATTCTTATCCCTTCCCTGTTTTATAAAACTAACATCTAAACTGAAAAATTGAATACAGGCTTAGGCTTCTTCACTAGAAATCTATGGCACTCATTTTCATGATGCGGCTGCAAGCTGTCACTGCTCGGAGGATGTTTTCAAGAGTTAGCCCACGCAATTTCATCAAGGAATCTGTGCCATGGAAATCAATGGAAGGCTTTGTCAGATGCCCAGCAAATGATGTCCCTTTGACGCCCATAAGCTTCTTAGAGAGGGCTTCCCGGGTTTATAAAGATCGTGCTTCTGTTGTCTACGGTTCTTTGAAATTCACATGGGAACACACTTTTGAAAGATGTGTCAAGTTAGCTTCTGCTTTGGCCGAGTTGGGGATTTCCGGTGGCGATGTGGTATGTTTTTGAATTCTTAAGATGGGAACTTTATGTAGATTTTCTAATCAAGATAGGGATCTACAACAGGTGGCGACGCTGGCGCCTAATATTCCGGCGATGCAAGAGTTACATTTTGCAGTTCCGATGGCTGGAGGAGTAATTTGTACCTTAAACACACGTCAAGATTCTGCGATGATCTCTGTGTTACTGGAGCATTCTGAAGCTAAAGTTATCTTCGTGGATTACCAGTTGCTAGATATTGCTCGACCTGCGCTTGATCTTTTAGTAGAGAAGAAGGTTAAACCTCCGACTCTCGTAGTGATTCCAGAGCTCAGTCCAGATTCTTGTTCAAGCTCAGGCCTAGGCTCTGGGGGTGCTAACGAATCACTGGATTATGAGTCTCTGTTAACTAATAGAAACAATAAGTTCGTCATTCGGCGGCCAACCTCTGAATGGGATCCGATCAGTATCAATTACACCTCCGGCACAACTTCCCGACCAAAAGGAGTGATCTACAATCACCGTGGAGCTTATCTCAATGCTCTGGCAACGGCAAACATCCATGGGATGAGCTTGATGCCAATTTACCTATGGACGGTTCCCATGTTTCATTGTAATGGCTGGTGCCTCATCTGGGGGTTGGCTGCTTTAGGAGGCACCAGTGTGTGCCTGCGTCAAATCTCCGGCAACACAATAATCAACAACATCATCCAAAACAATGTAACTCATTTGGGAGGAGCACCAACAGTTTTAAACATGATCATCAATTCAGCAGCAACTACAGAGAGACCTTTGCCTCATTTGGTTGATATAATGACCGGTGGTTCACCACCACCACAGCCTGTGATTTCCAAGATCCAGGAGCTTGGTTTCCGAGTGTCACATTTATACGGACTCACGGAAACATATGGGCCTGGAACATCATGTGTGTGGAAGCCGGAATGGGATTCATTGTCCTACGAAGAACAGCTGAAGCTTAGAGCAAGACAAGGGGTGCAGCATTATGCTTTAGAGGAGATAGATGTTAAAGACTCAGTGACAATGGAGAGTGTAGCTAGTGATGGCGTGAGTTTAGGTGAGATTATGTTTAGAGGGAACACAGTAATGAGTGGGTACTTGAAGGATGCGAAGGCAACAGAAGAAGCTTTTTCTGGTGGCTGGTTTAGGAGTGGTGATCTTGGAGTGAAACACAGCGATGGTTATGTAGAAATGAAAGATAGACTTAAAGATATTGTGATATCTGGTGGGGAGAATATATGTACAGTGGAAGTTGAAACAGTTCTTTATCGACATCCAGCAGTTTTTGAAGCTGCTGTTGTCGCAAGACCAGATAAACACTGGGGCCAAACACCTTGTGCATTTGTTAAGCTCAAGGAGGGATTTCATCCTGATTCTCAAGAACTCATACACTTCTGCAGAGATCATTTACCACATTATATGGCACCAAGAACTGTTGTTTTTCAAGATTTGCCCAAAACAACTACTGGAAAGATTCAGAAGTTCATCCTAAGGGAGAAAGCAAATGCTATGGGGAGCCTTTTCTGAGCAAACGTCCCAACTGTAACTTTGTTTGATGTTACTGTGAACTATAAACATTTAATGTATGCAAATTCCTTTTATTTCAAGAAAAATACATATCAGAATCCCAGCTCATGAAATCAGCCATAAGGATACATAACAGCGCAAGCAAACAAAAAGGTGTTCCAGTGGAACCGCATATGTTATTTCATGGTGTGTGAACTTGAAAGAGCTCTAGTGCGGTAACAGAAGTTAAATCCATACCAAATGTCTGCAGGGATTATCACATTGTAGTAGAAAGTAACAGGCTGTGAATTGTAACCAGAGATGGTTACATCATAAGGAATCCAGCCGTCATATCCACTTCTGTAGAGGTAAATGTAACATATCTGGTAAGCGCAAGGCCCATAGATTTGGAACGTGTCTGTAGAGCACTGTTCAAATGTCTTTGAACGTGGATCATCAATTCTTGGAGCATAAACCTACAAACCAATCCAACCCATGGAAAAAAAAATTCCTTTAAATTGCAATGTCAATGATGATGATCTGTGTTGCATAACGAACCTGATTTCCATACGCATCGCCAAAAGCAAGACTGATGCGATCACGAGTGTATCGAGTGGAAGAACAGCTCGTTCGAATGCTTACAGAATAAGGACAAGTTCCAGCGTTCTGAAACGCAGATCGAGAATCTCGTGCTCAAAAAAGAACATGGAAAAATCGAAACATTCAACGAAAAATAAATGTCTAATTTTTTTTAAGTAAAAGTGAAGATTCAGAACCTGGGTCACGTTTGTTTTGGGAAACAGTAGATTCCCAATCTGAGAAACAAACGGTCTCGATTCGGAATCAGAGAAAACGAGAGCAAAAATCACCAGTAGAAATAGGGACCGCTTGTCCATCGCCGAACCCAGGAGTCCTTCAAGAAGATTGTAGAACTAAGAGTGTTGATTTTGTATGGTTTTGATCTATGTTCGGTCATTATATCAAATCGAAAAAGGTGTGGTTCAATACGGATAAATTCAAATGAATGGAGTTGAACTGTAAAAACTTTTTAAAACATTTAGTTATATCATAATTTTAATAAAATCAAAAAAATTTTATAATTCCCAAATAAATATAATATTGTATTTCGCATAAATGAAACAAATTCATAAAAATTATGTAAGTAATAATTGAAATTAGTTTACATATTAGAAATATAGTAAATAATTAATTAAAATAAAGGAAAGATATTGAAAGCACATAAAAAAAAATAATATTAAATCATTGTATCAATTAAAAATAAAAAATTACAAAATTAGAGCGGTTCATGGCCGAATCAATTTAACCGGACCTTTCAACCACGATTTAGAAACACATGTTTTGATATGGTTGAATTTATTGATGTGTATATCTCTCACGTAACAATCACACTGAATCCTTAAAAATATTAACATTTTTATTCATGTGCTAGGTTTACTACAATTTGTCATGAAATGTATCATGACAGCTTATCTTCATGATAGTTAAAGTAATTTTTTGACCACGAAATATAATCATGATTAGCAAATTTGAGCCTTCGATGTTGAAAATATGTCCTTTTATCAGATTCCAATTGCGATGATGAAACAAAACCAAATTAAATTGCAGAATGAAAATGACACAGAAATTTGACATAGAACTCGAGTACTGGAAGAAAACCACGGACCAAAGTAAGTCAATTCACAATCGAATGAATAATACAATACAACTCAAGAAGACACCGGTTCTTGAATATTGTCCTTACTACTTGTTATGGTCTAAAAGACCAAGGTATTAACAATCACCTAGTTTGGGTCGGATCGAACTGGTTTTCAATTTGTTTATCAAGTGGAGAAAGATTATGGAATGCGATTAAATAACGATACAACAATATAACGTGAAAACCCCGTAAGAGATGAGAAAAAACCATAGGACTAAGAGCGTAATTGCTCTTAGTTAATTGATTAATAAAACAACGAACAATTAGGGCTACAAGGAAGCAAAAGCTAAAGAAAATGTGCATCATAGAAGAAAGTGCTGGAACTCGAAAATGGGCACTTAGCCGGTCTGAAGCTAGTCTTAAGAGCTCATATATATAGATGTGGTAGTTCATGTGGCTTTCCTTCTGTAAGCGCTGCTCGCACGTCTTCAAATCGTCTTCAAATGCGGAAGTAACCCCCCACTAATTAATAACCATCTGTAACCGTTGGACCTATCCTTAGGATCGGTCCCGAGAATGTGAGAAGTCGATCAACTAACTCCATCTTTGGTCCCGTGTTATACACGAGCCTTCGTGCCTATTTCCATAGGGGCCTTCAGGCCTCCTTCGTGTAGTCGGGGCGTGTTTGAGTTATTAACCTTAATACGGGTCTTAGTAATATGGGTCTTAATACTTAAAGTTCTTCTCTAGTTGTATGGATCGGCCCTAAGTGAGCTGGGTCTGCACTAGTTTGGGATACCTGGTCCCGGAGCCCTCATCACTAGTCCCTTAAGCTTTATTATGATTGCAAACGTGATATAACTCGATTTCTGATTAACAAAAATGTCGGGGTCATTGGCCAGATCATGTTTTGCAGGGACCGTTCTTGAAAGATTAGTAAGAATGTCCAAGGGACCGATCTTATATTTGTAGAGTATGCTGAAATTAAGGTTTTTCTACGTATTCGATTTTAAACAATACAACGACTCGCACCCTTTCATATTCGAGCGTTCCGTCTGACAGAAAGTGTAACGTCAGACGACTGTTGCCTGTGTTAGCACATGTGTTTATTTTCTATTGGCCAAGACAATCGTATAAAAGCTAGGGTTTACCCACTGTTCACCATCGTTCTCATTTGCCTTTCGTGAAGAATTTTGCCAGAGGTGATTTCAGCATGCCGTTTCTATGATTTTCAAACTCCAAAACATTTCTTACTCCCTTTCAAATAGGTAATTATATGGGGTTTCATAGAACTAGGTATCCAATTGTGTCCGAAATCGACACAGAGGAAATTATGGTTAGATTTTCAATCCCTGCCCACTATCCTATAATGCGGGGAAAAGAGGACGTTCCATGTTTTCTCCCCAAGGAGATGGTTACTCCTCCGTGTTTTATTCCGGTGAGCTCTGTGTCCCTGAAGAACAGTTAGAGGTTTCCACTACATCCCTTTATAGCGACCGTTCTTCGGGAGATCAAGTGTCCGACCTATGCCTTGTTCCCTAGCAGCTATGTATATATTATAGATTTCATCTTCTATTTCAGGAAACATGCATAGAGCCGACACAAGAATTGTTTTTCAATTTACATTTGGTTGGATCCCGAAAGGGTAGGGGTCTTTTGGGGACCCACAAGTTATATTATATAGCGGTACGTAACGCGAAGTGTGCCCTTGTTGACAAGGAGGATTCCTTGCATAACTGGAAAATTTGTTTTGTATGGATTGGGATCCTGAAGGAGGACTTATTAGGGGTAAAACCCACCACCGTGTATAAACAAATCGGGAAGCTAGATAGGAACAAGTTCAACCCCTCGCACACCGATATCACTAACACAATAGCGATGTTTCATCCCCTTGAGAAATGTCTGAAACGTATAGACATTCTCATGGAGAAAAAACTATTAGACATAGGTGTAGCGGGCAGAGCATGGTCTCCCCCGAAGGGCGTGCTTTCTAGTTCCGCTTCTCCAAAGGAATCAGGTATAGTGTGTGGTTGTATTTTTACTTACTTATTTTGATTCTCGTCAACCTTTCCTGTAGGTTCTACAGAGACAATGTCGAGTTTCCGATTGGCAGATAGGACCGCAGCAGCCAAAGCGAGAATGGCTTCCAGAGCCGGCGCATCTAAGTCTGCTCCAACTACAATCTCGGGATCGGCCTTGCGTACACCTTCGGGGTCGTTTCTGGCTACTGGAGGTTCCAGCAGTAGTGAATCGGGCCATCACCCCATAGTTGAGTTAGATGCAGTTATTGCCAAAAAACTAAAATCTCTTAGCTTGCTTGCATTATATAGGATTGGGAACCATTCTCCGATAGGATGTAGCATTGTTCGGCTGTTGCTGTAGGGGGCCATGAATGTGGAAGACGTTCTACCCACTTCGGATCTAGGATAGAACATGTCCCGACCTCCTATTCCCCTTAGAGGGAAAAGGAAATACATCGAAACAGGTCCGTAAAAAGCCTGTGAAGAAGGCGAGGTCGAAGATTCCCCCTGCAGCAGCCCGTGTCCCAAAAAAGGGGATAACTATTAGGGAGGCAGCCAATGCTAACATCGACCCATCTGTGGTCGTGGATGCGATCCAAGAAATGGTAGACACCGTGAAGAATGCCCCGGACCGGAGGAAGCCTTTAGCTTCGTGGAGAGTGACAATCCTGGAAGATTAGAGGTTGCTAGAGAGGAAAAATCCCTCCCCGGTCAAAGCCCGTATCCCAGACATGGTCGGGAATTTTCTGGATTCCCTGGTTATAGTAAGTGTTGAAAATCGAACTTATGATTCAATGTTAGTATTTTAACCCAAAGATTACTTAAAATTGTTGCAGATTGCCAGGAAAGGCCTAACCATGGCCGGTGCGGTCCAACTGGACCCAAGCAACGCTTCGGGGTCCTAGGAGACCTTAGATAAATTTTCCCTAGTTCAAAGGCATGTTGAAATAAAAATCACAGAGCTTGTGTCGGTCCGGAAGGAAAGGGAGCGATTGGACAAGGAATTGCTAGGTGCGGGAACTAGCATTTTGCTCCTGACCTCCCAAGTTTCTGAGTTGGAGGGCCAACTTAAAGAAGCCCGTACTGTGAACAAAGAGTTGGAGTCTCAGAACAAGCTGTTCTATGAGAAAAAGACCAACTCATCCTTCGGTCCAAGAAAGTGGAAGCAACCTTGAAGGAAGATCTATCCAAGGCTCAATCCGCAATGGAGGGATAGGTCCGCAAAGCGCTTCTCTGCTTCGCCAAATCGCCTCTACTTTTTGCACTGGCGGATAACATCTGCGGGTCCTCTATGGCCCAATAATTAGAGAACATGAAGGGTCAAGTTGCCCTCCAGGTTGGCTGGAGCCCGAAGACGGGCGTTGGGAGAAAGTTGTCCCTTCACGAAGGATGGAGAATTCAAGGAAATGCTTGTTCTGAAGGAGGACCCTCTATATGACGATCCAAACTTCCCGTTGTTTGACTTGATGGAAAAGTCAGTCAACGATAATATTGAGTATCGTGAAAATAGATTAGATGAGCTCAAGGCCCGGACCGAAGAAGAGGGCAAAGCGAAGGAAAAATAGATTAGGATATGGCGCATATACTAGTCCTTTTCGTATTTTGTACGCTTTGTAACTTCCCTTTGTTTTTATTGATACCAATCTCCTTTTATCAATCTATTTTGTTAACCAATTGTTACTTAAACAATTTATAGCAAGACTAACCTCGAGCCCAAGAGAAAGTCTCGCCACACTTCCTGCGTATTTCCCTTAAGGTCGCTTAACGTTTCCGATATTTTTCTTAAGCGTAGGATTGGGCCTGGTTAACTAGGCTTCTGTTTTATGATCTGAAAATCGTAACTCAAGATGTGAGATATCTAGATAACGTGTGAGTCATTTCTTGACCCATCCCCAGAGTCATGATTGAATATAGGCAGTGTAGCCCCGATTCTTTACGTGTTCCTAATTATGCTTCGGTTGAACCCCGATTCTTTAAAAGTCCCCAGTTAATCTTTGGCCGAAGCTTGGTCCAGCATAAGTCCCAACATAGGCTGCTCGTATTTTTTTGATTTACTCCATCCCTATACCACCCTTTCATGAGAAAACACCATGGCATAAGAGCTATCCCACGAGGGTGGGGACCATCGAAGAAGATTTAAGTTCATAGCGAGTTCTTAGAGCTATTTTACTAGCCTGAAGGACCATTCGGAGCGCAAAGCATTTGATATCAGAAGAGCAGTTTTTGAGGCTGGGAAGCCTTGCAAACAAGCCATTGCCTTCAGAAGTCCAAGCTTGTCTAGAAAACCCATTTCCAGATTCGGTCTCCAAACCTCATAGATATAGTTTATATCATGCACTTGTAATCATTTCATGAGAAAAGGTCATTTCTTGGTTCGGTAGTGTTACTAATAGTCAAAGATTTACAAAAAATACTGCCGCAAATTCATGATTTACAAAAAATAATAGCCAAAGAATCTCATCACCATCCAGCGTCTCGAGCTTATATGCTCCAGCTTCTAACTTCTTCAGGATACGATAGAGCTCGTCCCAGTTTCTTCCAAGTTTCCCAACATTTCTCTGCACCTTGACACTCCTGAGAACGAGGTCACCTTTGGAGATTCTCTAGGGAAAACACACCTTTTATGAGCTCGTTCCATAGTCCTTTGATACATTCACATGCGCGCATAGATCACATCTCTTTTCTCTTCATCATCTCTAAATCTAGAGATCTCCTTTCATCGTTCGTAATCTCATCGTACATGGCTACAGGAGAAGATCGAAAGACAACCTCTACCGGCCATACCGCTTCTGATCCATAGACTAAAAAGATAGGGGATTCCAGAGTCGTCGATCAGGCCGTAGTCCCGTAAGCTCAAAGAACTTCATAAATATGTTCAGGCCATTTGCCTCCCAAATCTTCCAACTTAGTCTTTAATCCCCTTAGAATGACTGTGTTGGATACCTCAGTGAATCCATTAGTCTAGGGTAGAGCGACCGAAGAGAAACGTTGATCAATGGCTAGCTTGAGGCATAATTCCAGAACCATCTTTCCACAGAATTGGGTTCCATTATGAGATATAAGTGCCCGAGGCACGCCGAAGAGACTCACAATGTTTCTCCATATAAAATATCTTACAGCCTTCTCAGAGATAGTGGGAATGGCCTGTGCTTCGATCCCTTAGTGTAGTACTCTACCGCCACAATACAAAATTTGCGTTGGCAAACTGATATGGGAAACAGTCCCAGAATATCAATGCCCCATTTGTCAAACGGACAAGGGAGCGATGTTACTAATAGAGGGACTCCCTGTCGCTGTAGGACCGAAGCATGATACTGGCAGGTAGAACAATGCTTCGTATATCTTTTGCCATCTTCGAACAAAGTTGGCCAAAAATACTCGACTCTAATGATACGATGGTACAAAGAGCTAGCACCAGAATGCAAACCGCACACTCCTTCATGAACATAAGCCATAACAGCCTTAGCCTCGGCGGGAGCCAAACACTTCAAGTGCAGGCCCTCAAAACTCTTTTTGAAAAGTTGGCCATCTTTCATCACATACCTCTTGGCCCGATGCTTGATCCTTCTAGCTTCAGAAGTATCCTATGGGAGGAGGAAATTTGTCAAGTATTTTATCAGAGGATTCATCTATGTAGGTTATGGCTGCACATCACCTATGTTCAAGGATTGAAGTTGGTAAGATAAGGCCCCAACCTCTTCGACAGTCTGTTCTATAACGAGAATATCGACCGAAGGGTGGTCTTGTACGTGGACCGACACTGTCCCTGGCTCAACTACGGGCATACTCACGGCTAGTTTGGCTAAGGCGTCAGCCGCTATGTTTTGTTCTCGAGGGACATGGTCTATGGAAAATTTGATGATTTTTTTCGATACTTCGGTAACCTTGGTCTGGTATAATCTCATCATAGGTTCATGAGTATCAAACCTGCCCGCAAATTGCTCCACAACCAAGTTGGAGTCAGAAAACATCCGTATCTTTCCTACTCCCATCTCTTGAGATAAGTTCATCCTAGCCAGTACTGCCTCGTATTCCACAATATTGTTTGTACCTTGGAAAAAGAATATAACTGAAGAATTGATCACATCCCCCTTTGCCGTAGTGAAAGTAATGCTAGCTCCTTTGCTCCTGAGGGTTGATTCGTCTACAAAAACAATCCATCGGTCGTCTTATTGATTCAAACATATGGCCGATCGGGTCATTTCAACGATGAAATCAGTTAGGACCTGAGCATTGATAGCCCTTCGGGGCACAAATTCCAGATTCATACCACTGATTTTGATGGCCCACACCGATAATCTCCCCTTCAAGTCAGCCTGATTTAAAACAGCCTTCAGAAGTTGGTTAGTGTATACGTATACCTTCTTGCCCTCAAAATAATGCTTTAACTTGGATATGACCTTCTTTAGCACCAACATAAACTTTTCCAAAGTCGTGTATCGGGTTTCAGCCGAAACCAAAGAGTGGCTTACATAATAAACTGGCATGTGGATGACATCTCTTATGGTCACTAGGGCAGCGCTCACAGCAGCTTCAGAGACTGCCAAGTACAAACCGAGGGGCTCATCACACGTCGGCTAACCATCACTAGAGAAGAGATTAGATACGTTTTGAGTTCTGCAAAAGCCCGATCACATTCTTTGGTCCATTCTATCGAATTTGCTTTTTTGAGCACTCTGAAGAAAGGGAGCGCCTGATCTGTAGATTTTGAGATAAACCTGCTCAAAGTGGCTAGTCGATCGGTTAGCCTTTGGAAATCTCTTTTGTTCCTTGGGGTTGCATATCGATGATGGCCCAAACCTTCTCCGGATTAACTTCTATACCTTTCTCAGAGACATAATACCCCAAAAATATGCCACTTCAGTTCCCGAAGCAACACTTGTTCGGGTTTAATTTTAACTTATACTTGCGGCAAACTTTGAAATAATGAGACAAATACGGAATATGATCTTCATCATTTATGAACTTAACAATCATGCAACAACATATACTTTCATAACATGACCTACTAAATCCTTAGAGATTTTATTCACCAAACGCTGATACGTTGCCCCCGCATTCTTTAAACAAAAAGGCATCACCTCATAGCAGTAAATGACATCTTCGGTCATAAAAGCATATTTCTTTTGATCTTTGCTGGCCAATAAAATTTGGTGATAACCTAAATACGCATCCATTGTTCTCATCATCGTACTTCCGGAGATTGCGTCCACAAATCGATCTATATGAGGCAACGGGAAAGGATAAGCTTTGTACTTCTTATTCACATCGGTAATGTCGACGCACATCCTCCATTTCCCGTCACCCTTAGACACCACAACGGGATTCGCCACGCACTCAGTGTAATGAACCTCTCTAATAAATCACGAATGTAATAGCTTGTTCACTTCAGTCCTGATCACCTCGAGTTTTTCAGGTGAATACCGACTCCTTTATTGCCGAATTGGCTTAGCTTCGGGGGCAGTTTTTATTCGATGTTCATTGAAACATTGGTCAATTCACGGAACATCGTCCGGGGTCCAAGCAAAAATATCCACATGGCTCCACAACAGGTGGATGAGTTCGTCTTCAAGATTGGGAGCAAGGTTTGCCCAGATGCGCGTAATTTTGGTTGGATCCTCCTCAACCAAATTTATAAGCTTGAACCCGATGGGTACCATAGCTTGCCACGGGTGGGGAGGTTCTTTCAGCAGATCCACATGGGCCTTTTTCACAGGTTTCAAGGTCCTAAATGAGCTCATGTAGCATTACTTTGCTATGACTTGATCTCCCTTAATGGATATGATTCCATTGACCGAAGGGAGTTTCATCATCATGTACTAGGTAGAAGGGACCACCTCGAACTTACTGAGACCGGTCCGTTCGATGATGGCGTTATACGCCAAATCAACATCAACAACAATAAACTCAAGGATCTCTGTCATGTCCTTGAGTTGATCTGCCAAAGTGATAGGAAACAATATTTTCCCGCACGGAATAATACTCCTATGGTCAAAGGATTAGAGAGTGAGATTGGCAATAGTCATAATGGGGCTCGAAGCCCCCAAGGTTTCGACTACTTTGCACCTTATCAGATTACACGAAGCCCCTGTATCCACTAAGATTCTGTGAACCCTATGGCCTGCGATGATCCCTGTAATGATAAGGGGATCATCACAGGGGACAATAATACCTTCTTGATCAACATGTGTGAAGGTAATGGGATCCTCGCACAAGGAGGACCGCTCTTCGGCAGCGTCATATTTAATCAGTGAAACTGATTCCTGATCATCCGCAGACTCTCTACGGGCCGCCCTCTTTCGGTCACGAACCGATTCGTTGATCTGGACACCCCCGGAGATGACATAGATTTCTCTTGTAACTTCCCGCTCTAGGGGAGCAACCTCATTTGGAGGAGGCTAGGTTTCTATTGCAACGGGGGGAGGCAGAAGATGCTCATGCCTCCCTCCTTCATTCTGCGGGGCACGACCATCTCGACCCCGAAAACACCTCCTTCAGCCATGTCCACTGTTCTCCCGATCGCGTGGGCCCCTCTCAAATTTTGGCCGAGGAGACCGTTGGTCCTTTGCTCGCTCATGATAATTCTGGGGTCATCCCCAATTGTTTCTTCCACGAGGCCTATATCGGTGATTATAGACCTGCCTGTCCGTCGGGGGAGAATATGTTCGTCTGCCCTTTCGACCATTTTGATCGGCACCTCTTTTTCCATTGCCGATACTGTCTACTGCAGCATCGGGCATTTCAGTGTTGGATGATCATTATTGTGATGCAACTCACAATACACCCGTTTTCCTTCCGATCCTCCTTCTTCTACGGAGAATCCATTTTCGCTACCACTGCCCCTACCTCTAGGGGCTGCCTCTTAGGGTATGCAACCCTATGATCACCCGCGGGTTTAGAGTTCTCGCTGGGCTTCTTGAGGCTTGATCCTAGGGCTTAGTCCACCTTGATGTATTTGTTAATCTTCTGCATTAGTTTCCCCAAGGTGGATTGGGGTCTCTTCACTAAACTGGCCAAAAGGCCGCACTGTCCCATGACCTGCTATAAAATATCTATTTTATCCCGGAGCTCCAGATTTATGCCTCGGGACGTTCTGTTGAACTTCTCCATAAATAACCGGAGACTCATTTTTGCCGGGACATACTTTAGCTGGTATAGTTCCTGCCTGCTACGAGGCGGTTCTACGTTGGGAGCGAATTGTTTAGAGAAAGCTGGAATAAAGCCTCCATACGACTGTATAGAACATGCTGGCAAGTTCATATACCAGGTCCGGACGTCCCCCTGTAAACCAACCGCGAAGATACACTATTTCAGAGAGTCAGGGGCCCGGACCGTTACTATCTTTAACTCGAAATCTGCGACATGATCATGTGGATCTCTGTCACCCCTGAATGTAGGCAACCCCTCGGGGTTGCAATAATGCTTATCTGGGACTGCCACCCATATGTCTTCAGAGAATAGGAGCATCAAATCTCTCAAAGCAGCGAAACGCTGCCCGATTGTTGAGATGAAGCATGCGCTGCATGTATGTTAAGCCACGAGTTATCATCTTTACTCCTTTGAAATAGTAGTTCCATCGCCTGGTAGAATAACCCTAGAATCTTGCCCAGATCTTGCTCAAAATCTCTTCGCATCTTCAGCGCATCTAACTCCCTAGTCAATTCGTGGATTCACTCTTACATTTGCTCCTTGTCAACTTCTGGAGCAGAGGTCAAGTTTCACGTAGGAGTAGGTGGAGTAGACAAGAATCTGCGTTTCTTACTAGTGACCCCGCACCTTACGATTTTCTCATCACCAGAGCTACGTACTTCTTGGTCACTTTCATAGTCTCTGTCAATTTGTGCCGGGGTAGCAACCACAAGCGGACCTGCTCTACCTTTCTCTGTGGTTACCTCAAGAACCACCTTCATGATGACAGCCTCAAGATCCTGTAGAGAAAACGCATTCGATGAGAACCAGTCAGAAGGAGTTTCGCCGTCGCTCACTGAATATCATGTTGCCATGCCATTGATTATCCTTCATAGGGAGAGTACTCAAATGGGAATTCAATAAAAATCATCCCCAAGGACGGCGCCAAACTGTTATGGTCTAAAAAGCCGTGTATTAACAATCACCTGGTTTGCGTCGGATATAACAGGTTTTCAATTTGTTTATCAAGTGGAGAACGATAATGGAATGCGATTAAATAACGACACGACAATTTAACGTGGAAAACCATGTAAGAGATGGGAAAAAATCACAGGACTAAGAGTGTAATTGCTCTTAGTCAATTGATTAATAAAACAACGAACATTTAGGGCTACAAGGAAGCGAAAGCTAAAGAAAATGTGCAGCATAGAAGAAAGTGTAGGAACTCGAAAATGCAAACGTTGCGAGTCTATAAGCTAGTCTTAATAGTTCGTATTTATAGATGTGGTAGTTCATAAAATATCTGGTCTTGTAGACACCGTAAAATACATCAGGCTGCCGACAAGTGATGCGTATGGTATGGTTGATATTTACCCTGATCGACTTTGTTGACTGGACAAGAGGTTTAACTCAGTCGAAACTGAGTACCCAATGGTATACTTACTTCCTATGCATCCTTCATGTTGACATTTTTCAGTAATTGTTCAACATAACTTTGGTGATGAAGGACAATCTCCTTTGTCGCTCTGTTTCTGTTGATTATCTTTCCTAAGACTCTAATTGTCGGTCCTAGGTCCTTACTTCAAACGCTTTTGATAATTGAGCTTTCAGATCCTTGATCAGTCGTATATCAGCAACATGTGATCGACATAGATTAATAACATGACAAACATGTTATTATTGAAGATCTTCAAATATATGCTTTGTTTTCATACCGTTCAGTATACCGCCAGGTACCAGGTTTCCGGGTCGATCGATACCGCCCGTTATCGGTTTTTAGGGTCGACCTAGAAAAAATAATTTTTTTTAAAATAATATACCAATTTACCGGTCATACAGACTCGGACCCAAACAATATGTCACACCGGTATGAAAACATTGAGTATATGTAGTTGTCTTCACTCAACTTCTCAAATTTGGTTTCTTTCATGAAGTTGTTGAACTTCATGTACCATGAGTCCAAATAGACTCTTCCTTAATCTGCATACTTTACCTTCATCTCCTTTTTTTACAAATCCCTAGAATTGATTCATGTATAGCTCCTCTTCTACATCTCCGTGTAGGAATGCTATTTTTACATCCATTTGTTCGAGCTCATGATTGATCTTTTCGGCAAGCGCCAGTGCCGCTCGAATTGACACAAGTTTCACTACTGGACTAATAAGGACTTATAACGAACGCTACCATCAGTTTCCAACTTCTTTTTGAAGATCGGTCACTTTACAAGCTCACACGTACAATTATTTTCAAGTGACGTAAGCTTCTCCTGGATTGCTTTCACTAATTTGTATCTGTCCTTCATTCCCATGTCCTCCTTGTTTGTTCGGGTTCTCCATGTTCTTATATTAATACATAGTCACTAATAGAGTATTTATTTGAAGGGTGTCTAATCTGAGCGGTCCTCGTTAGTTCAACGTTCGGCATACTTTCTGTGGAAGGACCTATCGGATGTTGATCCTCGATCGACTCTGGCAGTGCATCATGATTCTCTAGTTCGGCATCGATCCGTGGCTCCGACCGGGGTTCGTCAATGTCGATCATTATTATCGATCTTTATTCCTTTGCGTTCTCGGTCCGACTCCTTGGACCCCGAAGTAAAATTTGTAATGTTTTCATCCTCGAAGAACACTACATCTCTTGACCGGATTACTTTCTTATTGGTCAAATTCCACAATGTGTATCCAAATTCTTTATCTCCATATCCCATAAATACTCAAGACTAGGAGTGGATGCCCAATTTCTTTCTATGTTCCTTGGAATCAGGACTTTCACCTTACAACCGAACACTCTCAAATGTTGATACTTTTGTTTCTTTCCAAAGGAAAGTTCATCAGGAGTCTTGAATTCAATACATGTTGATGGGGATCTATTCCTCAGATAACAAGCAGTTAGCAGTGCCCCCCCCAAATCTCTTTGGTAACTTTGCAGTGGCCAACATACATTGGGTCTTATCCATTAGTGTTCGGTTTAGCCATTCGGCTATTCCATTATGCTGCGTTGTACCAGTTTTAGTCGTTTCGTGTCTAATTCCTTTCTCTCTACAATAAGTGTTAAATTCTGTTGACGTATACTCACCGCCATTATCACTTCTCAAGTAGATAAGCTTGAGACCAGTCTCCCTCTAGGTCATGTGTTGAAATTCTTTAAACTTGACGAATGCTTCGTCCTTTGTTTTCATCGGGTATATCCCAGCTTTCATTGTTGCATCATCTATAAAGGAAACAAAATATTTCTTCCTGCTGAATGTCTCTACATCCAGTTCTCTACACACATCGCTATAGACCAACGCAAGAGATTGTGATTTCATGATCGATGTGGCCTTAAAGAGACTAATTTGCAATTGAGAAATAAACTAAATGACAACTAGACATAAGTAACTCCAGGGATGTCAATTCGGGTTATTTGCCGCTCTACATACCAGATAATTTCCCGTTGATGACGTATTTGGATAGTCAAACGATTATGGATGCGCGATGGGTTGTAAATTCCCTCTTAAAAGGGG
The DNA here is from genome assembly GCA_009725065.1 of Utricularia reniformis. Classification (NCBI taxonomy): domain Eukaryota; kingdom Viridiplantae; phylum Streptophyta; class Magnoliopsida; order Lamiales; family Lentibulariaceae; genus Utricularia; species Utricularia reniformis. The sequence continues at coordinate 76,282 of RWGZ01000861.1, read as the reverse complement.
CGGGTAGTAGTTTTACATATATCCGCTCCGCTACCCGCATGCAAAATTAATTACCTGTTTATATTTGATTATATATACTTGTAAAATTACCTTCGATAAAAAAATAATCTTAGTTTTAGTTTGCATTTTCAAATGAAAAATCATTGAATATTATATAATTTTCATTACGGGTATACCTTTTGTTTGCTAAACACATACTTTATCAAATTTGATAGGTTTTATTCATTTTTTTTTCTCAAAAAATCTATAATTTTACTCGTTATATGAATTTTGACCCGTAAAACTTCTTGATATTGATATTTTATTTATTTTTCTCGTTAAAGATATTTAAAAAAATTTATTCTAAAATATTAATTTGTGTTTGTATGAAGTATATTTATTATGATATTGATTTTTTGGACTAATAAATTATAAAACTCATTATTGATCCCCTTCATGAATGAGAATCTTACTATGTCTAGTTAAGTGTCTCGAATGATGATTTGTTGAAGGTGTGGCAAAAAATACAACATCCGAGTATCGGTATGTTGGACCGAAACCGGTTCAACCCCCCATCAGAACATCGCTAATACCTTGGCGATGCTTTATCCTCTCGAAAAACGCATCAAATGTATAGATATACTTAGGGAGAAGAAGCTAATAGAGATAGGGGTAGAGAGTAGGACCGGAGCCCCAGCCCCGAAGAGTATATTTTCCAGCTCTGATTCGTATGGAACATAATTTACTTTGGTTCATATATTTTATCTTTATCAATTTCTTTTGCTGACTCAAGAGATACAATGTCTGGATCCAAGATTCTTGAGAAGGGCGTTGTTGCTAGAGCTAGGATGG
>RWGZ01000861.1:0-68413 GCA_009725065.1 Utricularia reniformis | reverse complement strand
TGCTCACCCTGGAGCAATTCAGGGATGGGTGACCCACTGGGAAGTGTGGGGGCTAGGGAAAAAGTAAAGCCGTGAGGACTAGGTGGGTGTCATTAGGGTCAGCCTAGTCCAAAGCGGACAATATCGTGCAAGCGGAAAGGCGGGTCGTTACAAATACGATCAACACTTTTACAATCAACACAAAATAAATAATCATAAAATTCATTAATCAGATTCCATTTCTACACCCAATTTAAATCGAAATCTAAAACCTGATCAAGATTATTACCATCAACCCAACTTAAATTATCGTATTTTTAATTAATCGCCATTTCTAAACCCTAAAAACCCAAACCCAACAAATTCCAAATAAAAAAAACAAGTAAATTAAACACACAAAACTCGATGAAAGGGCAACATCAGCGTGAATTCCTAATGGAAACTATTGGACCACTGAAGCAAAACAAACCGTAAGCAAAAGAAATGTGAATAAGTGCAACTAAAAGCACACGTTTATTTTCATGTGAAAGCTTTTACATTTACACACATTATATATATGTGTATGCCCACAATGTACAGACTTGAGAAATTGAATAACACAATTCTCTCTACTTCCTTCTTTTCGCTATACAACAACCCTTATTTTCGCTCTCTATAAATTCACAAGTAGGAACGCTGAAGATCATCAACTGCAACATGGTATCGGAGGAGGCTCCCGAGGATGTCAATTCACCTTTCTTTGTGCATCCTTCAGATAGCCTCAACTCATCTCTCATTCCAGAACTGCTTAATGGTAGCAATTTCATCAACTGGAAACGGTCATTCACGCTTGCTCTGTCTATTAAAAATAAACTTGGTTTCCTCGATGGTTCAATTCCAGAACCCAAACCAGACGATGAAAACTATGCTCGTTGGAAGCGAGCAAATGACTTACTTGTGGCATGGCTTCTTAAATCTATGATACCTTCGCTATCTCAGATTGTATTCTTCATCACCACAACAAAGGGTATATGGGATGCAATTTCCAGAAGGTTTTCCATGCCCGATGACAATCGGGTGTGCTAGATCTATTCTAATATTGGCACACTTCATCAAGGGGATCGGTCTGTTTCTGAATATTTCACTGATATCTCTATTCAATAGGAAGAACTAGAAAATTACAGACCGATACTTCATTGTTTATGTGGAAACTGCTCTCGTATCTGCTTTGATCATTATGCGCAGATACAGAGCAAGGATCGGGTTTTCAAATTGCTCAATGGCCTTAATGATTCTTTTTCTGGGATAAGAGTACAACTATTAGGCCAACGGCCGTTTCCCTCTTTGGATGATGTCTATGGAGCATCATTTTATCCAAGTTTCATTGTTGTATTTCTATTGATCCGAATCTTGAAAAGATGTAGGGCTTTTGTGCACCCTTGTCTAAGGTCATTTTGAAATATTAGATCGTAAACTTCATTCTCTTTATTTAAATAATATTTTTATCTTTACATATTATTTTTCTTTATATTTAATATATTATCAATATTTGAATGAATAATATTCAAACTTATAATTTTAACTTTTTTTTGTATATTTATGATATTTTAAACACATATTATTCTACATATGTTTAATAATTGATTTGATTTAACCTTTTACAATGTGGTTAACTTATCTTATTATATTGAATTCGATAGTTTTTTGGTTGTGTTCGATTTATACAAAAATAAATTGGCAAAATAGCGACGCATGCTTAGTTTACAAAAATGACTTATCTATTACTTGAGTACTACAAACTATAGATGGAAAAATGATCGGTTTATCGGTTTTAATCGGCTCAATTAATATATTTTTAGCTTTAATTTTACTTAACAAAAACCGGCCCAACTAGCCACCAGTTTTATTCGGTTCTGAATTTACTAAGTTTAGTGGTTTCAGTCGATTGATTATTATGCTTTTATATGTTAATTGCAGTTTTTAGTTTTGAAAATACAATAAAAAATGTATGTACCTAATTAATCAAAATTCAAAAATGTTTCACACAAACATTTGTGTGAATATTATTTAATATTCACACAAAAAATGCTTTTATTTGTATATTATAATTGTCAATTTAATATACAAATGGCAATTTCTATAGTAAGAATATCATCACAAACAATTATATATGAAAAACAAAGAGTTATTTATTTATTGTTATTGAGTGAATTTTTAAATCACCGGTTCGATCTATAATCTGAGTACTTAATCATAAGCTGCCAATTGATTGTTTCACGTATAGTAATAACATATAAAAAATCGACTTATTGGATTCAAATTTCTATTCGTAAGTGTTTGCATCTTTAAAATAATAGAGTTATAGGGATGATCGTGCAAAACCAAATAGTTATGAACCTTAGTGTGTGATTAGGCCAGATAAGACAAATGAGTTGCACCAAAGTCTATGAGGATTTATGAGAATGATTCCATTTGAAGATGCTGGCAATGTGTAATGGTGAGATGATGAGGAAAACACTAAATTTATTGGAAATTAATAATTGACATCCACGTTAAGATAGAAAGGACTATNTGTAACAGCTCTACTTACATGTAATAATGGAATTAAAATATAATGCCATAGTTATAATTTGTAAATAATTATATAAATAAATAAAACAATAATTGTAATTAGAATTATAATTTGAATATATGAATAATAAATTTATAGGTAGGAGGTACAACTATATCTTATTTCCATTCAATTATAATTAATAAATAATAAATAATTTAAGGGGATCTATATTCAATGTACACTAATTTGAATTATAATTATTGATGAATTGTCAAAATAATACATATATTATTTTATTGTTCTTTAATACAATTATAAAAATACTCAATCACAATGAATTGTTAAAAATATGTTTTCATATGCATTTGAATTCCACCTTAAATTGATTTTCCGGTACTTATTTGATTTAATCAATATCTTAATAATTAATTTATATCACAATAAAAAATAAATACTTTTAAACAAAATTAAGAATTTGAAAGTCCATTAAAACCATATATATAATATTCGAAAGATCCGTTATCCATCATCTTCTTTATATTCAATATCAATGGCTTGCAATTCCCTTTCAAGCACTGGTAAGTAAGATTATTATCACCTACACTTAAGTGTACAACCGCGATTCGTATTGGTATTGGTATCGATCGATATTTGATAACGATCAACATTCAACGTTAAGGACCACGTAGTATTGAAATAAACAAGTGATCGACCCGACATTATGAGATAGAGGTTGGTGTGTTCGATGATTCGAAGACAATTTTGGAAGGAAATTTGTAAGGAAAAAATCCAATCCGATCCAATGAATACATATATGACAAAAAAATATAATTGATTTGATTAAATATTATGAAATATTTGTTACTTATTTAAATATCTCCAATATTTTCATTATATATGGAGGTATTGGAGCTCATAGTTTGTATCTTGAATTTTATTTTTCTTCTTCATCTGCGTGTTATATTCTTCAAGTTATAGTGAATTTGAGTATTCTGTCACTCACTTGGTTTTTTTACCTTGGATTTTTCCATGGCATTTTACCTTTGTGTTCTTTAGTGTTATTACTCTAAGATTTTCTAATTTATCGAGATTGCTCGCATATCCGAACAATACTCACACACGAAGAATAAGCAATCGAACCACAATACTACATCGTTCTCAAATTGTGATGTATCTTAAATATAATATCGGGGATATAGTTGCTCATAAGCAAAGAATAAATGTATTTTGAGTGATTTCAAGAACGAAATCCTTTTTCAAAGCAATGAAATGAAACTATTAAAGGATGATCAAAGTTCATGTAAGTTGTGATGAAGGTCACATTTCTCTCCATCATACGTCCTTCAAATGATTCCATTGCACCGGCGATATCAAGGAGAGTTTGGATCGTTCGTAGTGCAACAACTTTATCTATTCCATGATCGAAATCATTGTCATAATGCCATATATTCCATGTATCATACAAATGTAGTTATTGCAAGTTATTTTATCATCAACATGTATCAAATGCCTAAATTTTTTTAACAATAGATTAATGGTTAAATGTCATGTTTCATATCGGTCGATACACCTGCACTATACTGGTCGCTACATCAAATGTCAGGTAGTATCAGTTTCGGTATTATCCGGTATCGGGTATTTTATTTTATTTTTTAAAAATAAAATAAAATTGTTACTAGTCGATATAACGTATCGATACAAAATTCATGATCGGTATTAAAAGATTGGTTAAATGTTAGCATTATGATTATTCCATTTAACATTATTTTTAATTAGATAAGTTTACCAAGTAGCTCACAACTATCTATCTCATTATCTCATGTATTAGTAAACTTGGATTTGATAGGTTAAGAAGTATTGGATTTAATTGGTTAGAGATTTAACTTTATTGTAAATTTATTTTAGTTCAGAACTTTATTTGTATTAGATAAGTACTTTAAAATAATCTAAAAATCATTCTTTGAATATTACAAAAATAGCATAAAAATATATATCTTTAAATAGTTACAAATGTTGTACTTTTAAAATTTATAATTACATATTTACTATAAAAGATACAAAATCATCCACTAATGACATTAATGTTATAAACACAACATTAATAAAATGACATTTGTCATGGACCTCCTAAACCATAAATATATAGAGAAGCTATGTTTTTAATGACTGTTACTCAAAATCTATTTACACAATTTTTATGTTATGGCATAATAATTTACTTTTGCATTTTAAACTTGAATGTCGGGATTGTGTAGAAGTAAATGGGTACAATCCAAGATTTCAAAGAAGCCAATAAAAGTAGTGTTGGATTGACACAACAAGACAAGACAAATTTGCTCAATTTAAGAGAGATAGTTTTGACACACGATGTGTGTTGTCCAAGAAAGGCTAAACGAAGTAATGGAGCGGTCCTCGTGGTTGATCAGATCGGAGCTACATGTTGTAAAACATTTCGGTACAGACTCGGAGTGGGTCTAACAAGATCAACATACACACGAGTTTTAAGGAAACCGACTACAGTTATAACATATACACGATCATGTTGTACGTTACTGAATTTAGTGAATCTAACTGTTAGTGTCCATGAATGAGGGAGGACTAAAAAATGTTACGGTCATTAAGAGAATTTATAAATATATGATCACAAGGCTAGAATGGAGATCTCGACTGTAATGACCCGGAAAAAGGACAGCACAAACGGAATCCAGACAGGTTAGAACCGCACAATTATTGTTAAGAAAAGGAAAGGAAAGGTAATTTTGTAAATTAACATAAGAAGAGGGGATTTTGGAAGGAGGGGTGAAAGGGTCATTTGGACAAGAGGAGAAACCTATAAATAGGAGTGGAATGTGAAAATAAGGGTCATTTTGGGGCAAAAACGTGAGAAAAATCGAGAGAAAAGGGAATTATCGCGATTCCAGGGACTGCAGTGCAAATTGTCGCGAAAAAGGGGCTGCAGTGCAAATTATCGCGATTCCAGGGACTGCAGTGCAAATTGTCGCGAAAAAGGGGCTGCAGTGCAAATTGTCGCGGATTTCGGGCTGCAGTGCAAATTATCGCGATTCCAGGGGCTGCAGTGCAAATTGTCGCGGATTTCGGGCTGCAGTGCAAATTATCGCGATTCCAGGGGCTGCAGTGCAAATTGTCGCGAAAAAGGGGGCTGCAGTGCAAATTGTCGCGGATTTCGGGCCTTTTGTGCAAATTATCGCGATTTTAGGGCTGAACGTGTAAATTGTCGCGGATTTCGGGCCTTTTGTGCAAATTATCGCGAAAACGGATATTTAGGCAAGTCATCGCGGAAGTTAAGGGACCGAAACGTAAACTACCGGATATACGAAGAGTAACGGGCGATAGGACGAGCAGGTAAACGGAGTGAACATAGTAGATTAAAAGAAGGTTCAAAATTACAGCTTAAATGAATACTAAATCGAAACGAGAGGAGTGTGAATAAAACAGAAATCTCGGGGTGAGGTGAGCACACCAAACCCGGCATCGTGTTCATGAGCACGGTCTGCCACAGGTAGGGCATGTCCGAGGAGGGATACTTGAGTTCTCCGGAACAGCATTGTGCGCATTACAGAGCCGAACGGAACTGGGCAGGACGGGGTAGCGCCCGAACCCTGACCGGAGAAGGGAGGCATATAGTCTCGTCGAGCCAACTAATAGCTGACGGTTGGTTTGGGCGAGACATGTCGTCGGGCATGTAAAAACCGACCACAGTAGAAACTTAAAAGAGTAGAGAGAAAGGATATAGAAAGGAGAGGAAAAGATAAGTGAATGAGTAGAATAAAAGAAGGAAATGAAAATGGATAAAAATCTTACGAATTTAATAATATTGCACAGAAGTTTCTTTTAATAGACTATGACCGTTTTACAGATTTTGTAGGGGGAGGACCGGAGACTTAGGTGACATTGGAACTGAGGTCGTCGATCGTCCGCTGTACGAGTTGCCTTTTTTGTTTTCGTTTTGTTTGTTATCACTTAGTTGTATGTTGAAAAAAAAAACGATGGTATTTCCGATTCCGAATTAGGTTTTAATTAAAGATGCTCATTTTCCTGTCGCTTGCGTATAGAAAAAGTTAGGGCCGGATTTCGGTCGTTACAGATATCCTCCCCGAAAGGAGGGGACCGTTCAGCTGGATCATACTTAACCAGCGCCACAGATTCGGAGCTCTCAGCGGAGTCTCCGCGCGCGGTTCTATTTCGGTCCCGGACTGATTCATTTATTCTCAGACCACCGGAGATAACATAAATATCTCTGGCTACTTCTCTGGGTGCGGCCTCATTTTGAGGAGGTTGGGCACCTGTTTCCGCAGGTGGAGGAGCGGCCTGCTCCTGTCGTTCAGCCTCGTTCTTCGGGGCCTTGCCGCGACGNGAGCCATTTTTTCGACACTATATCGGTGTTGAGACGATCCAAAGCCAGTATAGGAGCGTGACCTAAACCGTAGAGGACGATCGACCATAGGCAATAGGAAGATAGCTAGACATAGAAGAGCGCGAATAGTTGAGTAAGGAACTAACAAACAATTTTCAGGATGGCACCAAGAACGAGAGCACGCGGCAACCAAGGGACACCGAGTGAGGGGTCAGAACAAGCACCGACACCTGAAACCCCGATCGTGGACTCGACCACCCCTACCACCATTAGCCAGGATAACTTGAGGGACATATTCCAAACCATGGCTACGACGTTGGTGAACACCGTGATGCAAAGTCAGGGAAGGGGGACGGACAGTTTAGACGACACCCGGGGACACGGAAGAGAGAAGAGTCGCATGTATTACAACGAAGCCCTGAAGAAAGCAGGAATGAGCAGCTTCTCAGGGGGTAGAGCGGAAGATGCAGAGGCTTGGATGATTCGACTGGAGGAGAAATTCGACTTGGTAGAGGCACCGACCGAGATGAGATCGGGACTGGCACCATTGTGGTTTGACGGGAGTACTGCCCGCTGGTGGGGAAGTGTCTCGGCATCGTTATTGAAAGGAGGCCCCGTTCCATGGACGAAGTTTAGAGAGGCGTTCATGGACTACTATATTCCGAAGGGGTTAAAAAAGGATAAGAGAGCAGAATTCGACAGGCTGACACAAGGGAATCGCATGGTCATGGATTACATGCAGGAATTTGTAGAACTGGGTAGGTACGCCCCCGAGGTAATGGGGAGCGAGCAAGAAAAGATGCACCGTTTCACGGAGGGGCTGAATGAAAGGATCAGACTAGCTATGTACAGTAGAGACGACGAGGAATTTTCGAGTCTAGTAGCAGCCGCAGTGCGGGTAGATGGGGGATTCCGGAGGTTAGACAATGAGCGGACCAAGGGAGGGGCTAAAACGGATGCTCGCGACCGGGGAGCGTGGAAGGGAAAGAGCTACACGGAGAGTGGAGGACCGGCACCGGGACCTACCACAAGGCCGACCTGTCCTAAGTGTCAGAGAGGTCACTATGGAGAATGCCGCGTCGGGAGTAATGTGTGCTACATGTGTGGAAACGAGGGACACTATGCGAGGGACTGCCCCAAGAAAAGGAAAACAGAAGCGACAACGAGAGAAAGAGCTACCGGAAACGCCCGGGTATTTGCGGTAAACGGGGAACAGGCGTCAGAAGCTGAGGACGTCGTGGCAGGTACATTATTAATTAATGGCTTTACCGCTTATGTACTATTTGATTGCGAAGCGACACATTCGTTCGTTTCAGAGAAATTAGCGCGGCAATTCGTAACCGAGGGAAACCGCGCTAAAATAATGGTCACAACGCCTAGACCACAAACCCTAGAAGCAAAAAGGGTCCACAAGGAATGTCTAATAGAGATAGGGACCGTGAGAACGAGAGCCGATTTGATTGAGTTAGGATGCATGGGTTTCGATGTAATACTGGGAATGGACTGGCTCTCTAAATACGACGCGCAGGTAATTTGCAAGGAGCGAAGGATCTCGTTTAAAGGACCAGGGGAGGAAGTTTGCGACGTGACCGGCAAACCGATTGAAGATGGGAGGGACGAACGTTGGAGGTGTGCAGGATATTTGGCTTCAGTTACAACAGGGATAGAGGAAATCGATTTGAGCCACATTCCAGTGGTTGGTGAGTTTGAAGACGTATTCCCAGAGGAACTGCCGGGCCAACCCCCGGTAAGAGAAGTTGAATTGGAGATTGAGCTCCTTCCAGGCACCCAGCCAATCTCGAAGGCCCCGTATCGGTTAGCGCCAAAGGAGATGTCGGAACTAAAGAAACAGATAGAAGCCCTATTGGAGAAAGGATACCTACGACCGAGCAGCTCCCCTTGGGGCGCACCGGTCCTATTCGTGAAGAAGAAGGATGGGGAGCTAAGATTATGTTACGACTATCGTGAGTTAAACAAAGTGACCATCAAGAATCGATACCCGCTTCCTCGAATCGATGACTTATTTGATCAGCTGCAAGGAGCTACAGTATTTTCTAAGTTGGATCTAAGGTCAGGATACCACCAAGTCAGAGTAAGGGAGACCGACATTCCAAAAACAGCCATACGAACAAGATATGGCCACTACGAGTGTACGGTCGTCCCATTCGGATTGACCAACGCACCAGCCGTATTCATGGATCTGATGAATAGAGTCTTTCGACAATACTTGGACAAATTCGTGGTGGTTTTCATCGACGACATATTGGTGTATTCGAGAGACAGGGAACAACACGAACAACATTTGAGATTGGTATTACAAACCTTGAGAAGAGAAGAATTGTACGCAAAATACAGTAAATGCGAATTTTGGATGACCAGCATCTCATTCCTTGGGCATGTCATATCCGGAGAAGGGGTGAGGGTGGACCCCTCGAAAGTGGAAGCAATCATAGGATGGCCACGACCTAGGAATGCAAAAGAAATCAGGAGTTTTCTGGGCTTAGCTGGCTACTATCGAAGGTTTATCGAGGGATTCTCCCGGATAGCAAAACCCCTGACTAACCTTACCAAAAAGGATATGAAGTATGGGTGGGATAACAGGTGCGAGGAAAGTTTCGAAGAATTGAAAAGGAGATTAACCTCTACACCGGTGCTGGTGCTGCCTAAACAAGGTCAAGGGTTCACCATATTCAGTGACGCATCAAAGGAAGGATTAGGATGTGTCCTTATGCAGGAGGAAAAGGTTATCGCGTATGCTTCGCGGCAGCTCAAGGAACACGAGGCCAACTACCCAACACACGACCTCGAGTTGGCAGCGGTAGTGTTCGCCCTAAAACTATGGAGACATTACCTGTACGGGGCTAAATGTGAGGTGTATACCGATCACAAAAGCTTGAAATACTTGTTTACCCAGAAGGAATTGAATATGAGACAGAGGCGATGGTTAGAACTGATCAAGGACTACGATGTCACAATCCAGTATCACCCGGGAAAGGCGAATCAAGTAGCGGATGCACTGAGTCGAAAAATGCAAGGTCTACTATCTAGACCACTGACAAAACAGATGGAGGAGTTGCAGTTGGAGGTAGTGGAATCGACAGAAGCAGTGATAAATAGCATAATCGCTAGACCTCATATACTCGACGAAGTTAGGGACGCGCAGGGATTGGACGCCGAGATTGCCAAATGGAGAGACGAGATATCACAGAACAACGACCATAGAATGACAATCGCTACGGATGGGAGCGTCCGGGTACAGGGGCGGGTCTGCGTACCGAACGACCCAAAACTAAGGGGAAGAATCATGGACGAGGCACACTGCTCGTCGTTCTCCGTCCACCCGGGTAGTACGAAAATGTACCGGGACATGAAGACACATTGGTGGTGGAACGGTATGAAGAACGACATAGCAAATTACGTGGCACGATGTGATACATGCCAGAGGGTAAAAGCGGAGCATCAAAGACCGGGTGGGGAGTTACAACCCCTGGACATTCCGGAATGGAAATGGGATCACATCGGAATGGATTTTGTGGTGGGACTACCGAAGAGCCCACGAAAGAACGATGCGATTTGGGTGATAGTCGACAGACTAACGAAAGCTGCTCACTTTATAGCCATCAAGGTTACAGATGGGATTGATCGGCTATCCAAGATATATGTGGATAACATTGTCAAACTTCATGGGATCCCTGTAAGCATTGTGTCAGACAGAGACCCAAGGTTTACCTCCAGATTCTGGCAAAGCTTGCAACAGTCACTTGGAACCAAAATTACGATGAGCACCGCCTACCATCCCCAAACGGACGGACAAACAGAGAGGACCAACCAGATCTTAGAGGATATGCTCAGGGCGTGTGTGACGGAGTTCCGCGGGAGTTGGGAAGATTTCCTGCCATTGGCAGAATTCGCATACAATAACAGCTACCAAAGCAGCATTGCGATGGCACCCTATGAAGCTCTATATGGGAGGAGATGTAGGACGCCTCTGTGCTGGGACGAAATTGGAGAAAGGAGACTCACAGGGACGGAATTGGTGGAAATATCGAGAGAGAAAGTCGCCCTTGTGAGGAAAAACATGAAGATTGCACAGGATCGATATAAAAGCTGGGCAGATTTGAAGAGGCGACCAATGGAGTTGGAGGTTGGCGATAGGGCATACCTGAGAGTGTCACCCATGAAGGGGGTCCTAAGAGCAACACGTTCCGGAAAGCTAAGCCCACGATATATAGGACCCTACGAGGTGTTGAAGAGAATCGGGAAGTTGGCCTACAAACTTCAACTTCCCGATGAGATGAGGAACATACACGACATCTTCCACATCTCTCAACTGAGGAAAAGCTTAACTGAAGGCAAACAGGAACGTGCTGTGGAACAAGTAACGCTGACTCCGGAACTAACATACGAGGAGAGACCAATACGAATATTGGACAGGATGGAGAGGAGACTACGCAACAAGGTGATCCCCATGGTAAAAGTACAATGGTCGAACCAAGGGGAAGGGGAAGCTACATGGGAGACCGAGCACGAAATAGTTACGAGAGCACCCGAGGTGATGGAAGAGTGGTACGCACGAGTTTCGGGACGAAACTCCAATTAAGGTGGGAAGGATGTAATGACCCGGAAAAAGGACAGCACAAACGGAATCCAGACAGGTTAGAACCGCACAATTATTGTTAAGAAAAGGAAAGGAAAGGTAATTTTGTAAATTAACATAAGAAGAGGGGAATTTGGAAGGAGGGGTGAAAGGGTCATTTGGACAAGAGGAGAAACCTATAAATAGGAGTGGAATGTGAAAATAAGGGTCATTTTGGGGCAAAAACGTGAGAAAAATCGAGAGAAAAGGGAATTATCGCGATTCCAGGGACTGCAGTGCAAATTGTCGCGAAAAAGGGGCTGCAGTGCAAATTATCGCGATTCCAGGGACTGCAGTGCAAATTGTCGCGAAAAAGGGGCTGCAGTGCAAATTGTCGCGGATTTCGGGCTGCAGTGCAAATTATCGCGATTCCAGGGGCTGCAGTGCAAATTGTCGCGGATTTCGGGCTGCAGTGCAAATTATCGCGATTCCAGGGGCTGCAGTGCAAATTGTCGCGAAAAAGGGGGCTGCAGTGCAAATTGTCGCGGATTTCGGGCCTTTTGTGCAAATTATCGCGATTTTAGGGCTGAACGTGTAAATAGTGGTGCAATTATCGCGAAAACGGATATTTAGGCAAGTCATCGCGGAAGTTAAGGGACCGAAACGTAAACTACCGGATATACGAAGAGTAACGGGCGATAGGACGAGCAGGTAAACGGAGTGAACATAGTAGATTAAAAGAAGGTTCAAAATTACAGCTTAAATGAATACTAAATCGAAACGAGAGGAGTGTGAATAAAACAGAAATCTCGGGGTGAGGTGAGCACACCAAACCCGGCATCGTGTTCATGAGCACGGTCTGCCACAGGTAGGGCATGTCCGAGGAGGGATACTTGAGTTCTCCGGAACAGCATTGTGCGCATTACAGAGCCGAACGGAACTGGGCAGGACGGGGTAGCGCCCGAACCCTGACCGGAGAAGGGAGGCATATAGTCTCGTCGAGCCAACTAATAGCTGACGGTTGGTTTGGGCGAGACATGTCGTCGGGCATGTAAAAACCGACCACAGTAGAAACGTAAAAGAGTAGAGAGAAAGGATATAGAAAGGAGAGGAAAAGATAAGTGAATGAGTAGAATAAAAGAAGGAAATGAAAATGGATAAAAATCTTACGAATTTAATAATATTGCACAGAAGTTTCTTTTAATAGACTATGACCGTTTTACAGATTTTGTAGGGGGAGGACCGGAGACTTAGGTGACATTGGAACTGAGGTCGTCGATCGTCCGCTGTACGAGTTGCCCCTTTTGTTTTCGTTTTGTTTGTTATCACTTAGTTGTATGTTGAAAAAAAAAAACGATGGTATTTCCGATTCCGAATTAGGTTTTAATTAAAGATGCTCATTTTCCTGTCGCTTGCGTATAGAAAAAGTTAGGGCCGGTTTTCGGTCGTTACATTCTGGGTGGATTGAGAGAGTCGAACTATGTACCTCTGCCATAATCCTTTTCCTCAGCTCTGCTTTATTGGGTACCCATACACGTTCATCTATTCTGATTAGCCCATCGGCTCCTTGTCTTATCTCTGGTCTCTTGATATTTGTTCCCTCTTTTCGTGTTACGGTTTTCTCGGGGTCCAATTTCTGGGCCTCGAGTACCGCATCTAGTATCCTTGGCTTCGCAGTAACAGTCCCTAATACGGCTGTGGTCGACTCTACCACTTCGAGCTGTAGATTCTCCATTTCTCTTATCAGTGTGTTTTCCAACAGGCCATGAGTTTTCCTACTTAATGCGTCAACCACTTGGTTCGCTTTTCCGGGGTGATACTGAATATTAAGGTCGTAGTCTTTTATTAGTTCCTGCCACCTCCGTTGTCTCATGCTCAGCTCTTTCTGGGTCAATAGGTACTTCAAACTCTTGTACTCGATGAATATCTAGCACTTAACACCATACAAATAGTGCATCCATATCTTGAGCACGAATACTACCGCTGCCAGTTCCAAATCGTGGGTCGAATAGCTCAATTCGTGCACTTTCAATTGATGGGATGCGTATGCTATGACCTTTCCACCTTGCATTAGTACACATTCGAGTCCTTCCTTTGAGGCTTCACTGTATACAGTGAAGTCGTGCCCCGGTGTGGGTAACACCAATATTGGTGCCGATGTCAACTTCATTTTAAGGCATTTAAAACACTCTTCACACTTCTCATCCCACGTATACTTTATCTCCTTCCTGGTCAAGTTTGTCAACGACTTTGCTATCCTTGCAAATCCTTCGATAAATTTCCGATAATACCCAGCTAATCCTAGGAAACTTTTGACTTCTCTAGCGTTTGTCGGCCTTAGCCAATTCATTACTACTTCTACCTTCGTCGGATCCACCGTTACCCTTCTTGTTGATATCACGTGTCCTAGAAAAACTATACTGTCCATCCAGAATTTACATTTGCTATACTTAGCATACAATTTTTCTTGTATGAGGGTTTGTAATACTATTCTCAAATGTCGCTCGTATTCCTCCCGGTTTCGTGAGTAAACTAGGATATCGTTGATGAATCCAACCACGAACTTGTCCAGGTACTAGCAAAACACTAGATTCATAAAATCCATGAAAATTGTTGGGGCTTTAATCAATCCGAATGGTACGACTGTACATTCGTAATGGCCTAATCTCGTTCGAATGGTCGTTTTTGGAATATCGTTTTCCCTCACTCGGACTTGATGCTATCCTGAACTCAAGTCCAACATTGAGAACACTTCTGCGCCCTGTAATTGATCAAATAGGTCGCCGATCCTCGGTAGCGGGTACATGTTCTTTATCGTGACCTGGTTTAACTCTCTGTAATCGTAGCACAATCTTAACTCGCCGGTTTTCTTCTAACAAATAGCACCGGTGCCCCCCAAGGGGAGTTGCTCGGCCTAAGGAAGCCCTTTTCTAGTAGTGATTCGATATGTTTCTTCAGTTCTTGCATCTCTCTTGGCGCCATTCGGTATGGGGCTTTTGAGATTGGTTGGGTTCCGGGGAGCAATTCTATCTCCATCTCCACTTCTCTTTGGGGTGTTTGGCCCAGTAGTTCCTTGGGGAATACGTCACTATATTCACAAATTACCGGGACTGCCTCCATTGGCGACCCNTTCATATTCAATTCGAGAGAAATTGGAATTGGCACAAAAAACGTAGGAAATTCGAGAGAAATTGGAATTATCGCGGAAATTGGAGTAAAGAGGAAATTATCGCGAAAATCAAGCCGAAGGAGGAAATTATCGCGAAAATTGGGTTATCGCGGAAATTGGAGTAAAGAGGAAATTATCGCGAAAATCAAGCCGAAGGAGGAAATTATCGCGAAAACTGGGTGAAAGACGAATATTATCGCGGAAATCAGGTTCACTGTAGTTTTATCGCGAAAAATTGGACCATGAAGGAAATTGTCGCGATTTTTGAACTCACATGCAAAATTATCGCGAAATCGTGCTAAAGCTTAAATTATCGCGAAAATGAAGGATTGTGTGTAAATTGTCGCGGATTTGTGGCTGAAGTGTGGATTATCGCGAAAATCAAGGGCTGCATGTAAATTGTCGCGGATTTGGGATGAAGTGTGAATTATCGCGATTTTGAGATCTACTTGCAGAATTGTCGCGGATTTGGGCAGAATTGTTACGATAGAACGACCAGGTAAGCGGAGCGAACATAGTAGATTAAAAGAAGGTTCACGATTAGAAATTTAGTGAACACTAAATTACACAGAAAGGAGCGTGAATTAAAAAAAAACAGAAAACTCGGGGCGAGGTGAGAACACCAAACCCGGCATCGTGTTCATGAGCACGGTCAGCCACAGGTAGGACATGTCCGAGGAAGGAATACTTGAGTTCCCCAGAACAGCATTGTGCGCATTACAGAGCCGAACGGAACCGGGTAGGACGGAGTAGCGCCCGAACCCTGACCGGAGAAGGGAGGCATATAGTCTCGTCGAGCCAACTAATAGCTGACGGTTGGTTTGGGCGAGACATGTCGTCGGGCATGTAAAAACCGACCACAGTAGGAACGTAAAAGAATAGAGAGAAAGAAAATATAGAGGAGAGGAAAAGATAAGTGAATGAGTAGAATAAATGAAGGAAATGAAAATGAATAAAATCTTACGAGCTTCAATGCATTATACAGAAGTTTCTTTTAATAGACTATGACCGTTTTACAGATTTTGTAGGGGGAGGACCGGAGACTTAAGTGACGTTGGAACTGAGGTCGTCGATCGTCCGCTGTACGAGTTGCCTTTTTGTTTTCGTTTTGCTTGTTATCACTTAGTTGTGTTTTGAAAAACGATGGTATTTCCGGTTTCGAATTATGTTTTAATTAAAATGCTCATTTTCATGTCGTCTGCGCATAGAAAAAGTTAGGGCTGGTTTACGGTCGTTACACTGAACCTGACGCTACTTTCGCACAGACGCTAAAAGCTCTCCTTGGCGCGAGGTACCCGATCTATTCAGGTGAGAGTGAAAAATTTACGTCAGCCTAAGGATTGTACCCTGAACCTGACGCTACTTTCACCTGGATCGTGAAGGCTCCCTACGCTTATTGTTGGAGGAATTTGGGACAAGTCGGTCTAAATAAGAGGTGTTGGGCGCTTGGCAAGGCCCAACATCGGGTTTTCTGGAATTTAATATGTTATCGGTATTTTCATTTGTGATCAAGATGTCTTGAGCTCGATCAACTTTTGATGTCAAATACTTACGAGTAATAGTCGTGATTATTGTTAAGGACTATCACCAAGTTACCTTGAGAGAAATTGGACTACCGTTCCTTAGAATCCGAAGAATATTCTATGATCTGGTTATTCATACAGGGGCTATTGAGGTGTTTGATTAACGGGAGGAAAACATATAAAGCAGAACAGAAACAGTGGCAATTCATTTTCAAAAGATAAAAGTCGCAAAAAAAAAAAAAAAAAAAAAAAAAAAAAAAAAAACATTGGATTGCGGGAAGCTAAAACTATAAGCCAGTTTAATTCTTGGCCTTCTTCTGGACAAGCTTTAAAGTCTTCCCGCCAGTTGTAAGCCTTTTCTTAGAGGCCTGACTTCCCTCACCAGAAGGTTCAGAATTCCTCTCTTGAAACTCGCGGAATCCTGCCTCGTTACGCTCTCGAGCCTCCGCGACCATGGCTGGAATAGGATTCCTCGCCGCCTCCTCCTCTTCAAAGCTTTCAGCCTCCATGACCTCCCTCAGCAGCTGGTCATAATAATCAGAGGAAATCTCCGGAAGGCGGGAGTATAAAGTAGCCGAAGGCCCAGTTTCAGTCGGGATATCCTCAGCGTAGCATTCAGCAGCCAAGTCCTCAGAAAGAAATTGTTCCATAGGGCCGAAAGGATCAGTACTAGTATCCCTTTTTTGAAGGAAGGAATCCTCCGCGAAACTGCCGGTTAGAGTGGGATTGAGGCGAGCCCTTTCTTCTTTTCCTCAGTATATGCTGGGAGACTCTTTGTGTTTGCTGGGACCCCTTTTTGAAGAAATAATGATTTCCCTTAAGGCCCGCGTAAGAGGTCAAGTTGCGGAATGTCGAGGATTTCACTACGAAGTCCCATGTGAATTTCTTAAGGACCGCTTTCAAACGCCGAGGCCATTTGGCAAGTTCAACATTTAAGTTCATGCATTCGATCGTCTTCTCCTCGGCGATCCTCTCTGCTTTGCGCCGGGCTTCTATCTCCGCAGAATTCTTCCCTCTCGCTTCTTCCATTTGCTCCTTGATTCGGGAAATCTCGCTCATTTGTTGTTTAACTGTGTGGCGCTCACTAACCAAATGTTGCGTCAATTCGGAGTATTGTACATGATGATCAGCCCGTTGACGCCCCATGGCTGATATGTGAGCACTTTTTTGGACACTGAGGGCCTTCTCATGCTCAGATTTCAACTTGTTTATTTCATTATCGTGTTTCTCCCTTTGGTTACCAATGATCCGATCAGCCGCAGCCCGGGCCTGCTCCCCTTCGAGCCCCTGTTCATCTAAATTCGAGTGGCGTAAGATACAATATTCACCGATCGCTGCAGCATGAGCCAAATCAGTCATCGTTTCCTGAATCTGCAAGTTAAAAATGAAGAATTATGATTTTATTCAGAAGTTGTATGGTGCATATATTATCGTATTACGTCATGTCCCGCTTTGATCAACGTCGCGGCATCCCGCATCCCTCGACTGTAATCAGAGAAGACTATGTGATCATCGCGGTTGNTTTCAACTTGTTTATTTCCTTATCGTGTTTCTCCCTTTGATTACGGATGATCCGATCAGCCGCAGCCCGGGCCTGCTCCCCTTCAAGCCTCTGTTCATCTAAATTCGAGTGGCGTAAGATACAGTATTCGCCGATCGCTGCAGCATGAGCAAAATCGGTCATCGTTTCTTTAATCTGCAAGTTAAAAATGAAGAATTATGATTTTATCCGGAAGTAGTAATGGTACATATATTATCGTATTACGTCATGTCCCGCTTTAATCAATGTCGCGGCATCTCGCATCCCTCGACTGTAATCAGAGAAGACTATGTGATCATCGCGGTTGCGAGGGCGTGGTCGAGGATGCCGTCGCATGTATTCCTCCGCCGAATACGAGCTGACCCGAACCCTCGTAGGAATCCTGTTTTTCAGTCCGTCTTCTAACATCGCATGTGCGGTATCCACACCATCGTCATACTAGGCTTTTACTGACGATCGGGGGATATCACGAATCCTAAAATGGTCCATAAATACGGCATCCATACCCCGGGGGCGGTGACTCCCCCTCGGGCCCTCGTCTTCCCCCTCTGCTGCAATTCCTTTACCCTTATCATGCCGTGAGGAACGACGGGACCCCGATGAGTGACAGGGTGAGCTAATCTCCTGTTCAATTGGTGGTGAATCTGGAACCGGTCAAAGGGCTTCAATAATTTCATATCCGGTGGCGGGAATCTCCCCTTCTTCAGCAAGTCTCTCATCAACATCGCCCTCAACGTCAAAACCCCCCATACATGATCCTCGAAGTGGTGAAGAAAGCGGGAGTGGGGGACTCGTATTCCGATTGTTTCTGTCGGAGGATCATCTACAGTGTAAGGGTCGCCGAGGATTATATTTGATCCACCCGAAGGAATCTCAGTGAGCATGTTCAAGGCTAGGTCTTCAGGATCCTCAATGGTATCTCAAAATTTTAGTCGGTCGTTGGAATCAGCACCTCTGTAAGCAGCCATTATTCGATCTGCAAAGAAAGAAATACGAATAATAAGTTATAAACGTGAAATTCTGTATTATAAGAATCATAGCATATTAGCGAGACAAAGTCAAAGTTTGGATGCAAAAAATGGTAAAAGACTAGAAAGCGAGTATCATGTTCTAGCACGTGGGTACCTAAGACATGGAAAGGAATATGAGGAGGAGGCTTGCGCAGTCCGAGTAACAACCATGAGGGGTAGGGTGAAAAGAGTTTCGGCGGTCAAGTTAGTGTGAAATTTTTCGAATATGCCCAAGAGTTGTTGGACAATAGTTCTATCTACAAGTTTCGAGGGATTACGAATGGGACCGCACCTGATATTTCCCAGGTATATTCTCTCGTATTTATCCATACCCGGGGACTCGACCGACGTGGATATTGGTATTTTTCGGTATTTTCATATTTTTATCGGATGGCATTCTCAAGTGGTATTCTCACAATTCTGGCCCGCTGGGCCCCGTATAAAGTCTCTGTAAGCATTTTGAGATATTTCGGGTCATTTCGGCCCCGGACGAGGCCAGAGGTATTGTCGTAATTTGCCAACCGGGAGCGCACCGGTCGGGTGCAATGATGTTATGTGGCTNCTCCGGTTGTCCCTAACCAGGGTCAACCTATTTTGAATGTTGAAAATGCCCAACCAAGATGGGGAAACTTAGGCCCCAATATTATGACTATCGCCGGGGGAAAGAGTGTCGGCGATTCGAACCGCGCCCGCAAACGCTCTTATCAGGCATTACATCATAAGGGGCGCTTTATGGAAGTAAATATGGTCCAGTTGACAGATTTGGACAAGATGACGATCTCTTTCGGACCTGAGGATTTATCTGGGGTTTTCTCCCCACAAGATGATGCATTGGTTGTCTCCCCTATTATTGCTAATCATCCTGTTTCTAGAGTGTTAGTCGACACCGGGGCTGCTACCAACATATTAACTCTTGCGGCTTTTGAACAAATGGCATTGAAAGGAACTACCCAACTACAACCTGTGCACACAAAATTAGTTAGTTTTAATAATAGTGTTGTTGCTGCTGAGGGATCTGCTTTTCTGCCGGTGACTTTAGGCGATCCCGAGATATCAAGAACTTTGATGGTGGAGTTTGTAGTGGTGGATCTCCCTATACTCCCATATAATGCAATTCTGGGGAGAAGATGCTTAAACTTATTCGGAGCTGTGGTGTCTCAACCGCACTTGATGATGAAATTCCCAACACAATTAGGGGTTGGGAAGATGAAGGGAGATCAGAAGCTGGCGCGATCATGTTATAATGTGATGTGCAGGAGTGGTATGGATGGATCGAAAGCAAAGTCGAATGTTTATATGGTGGAATACTCGTCTGATGAAGTTATTGAAACAAACGACGGACCCTCTCTTAGGAAGTTTAAAGAGAACGACATGAAGATCGAGCCTTTGGGGATCAAGACAGTGCCCTTATTTCTCGACAATCTCGAAAAGACAGTGACAATCGGTTCTGAGTTGTCACCTGAGGTTGAGAAGGAGGTAATTTCTTTTTTGCGAAATAACGTAGATGTTTTTGCTTGGTCTTATCAGGATTATGTAGGGGTTGATCCCCAAGTCTGTTCTCATAGACTCAATGTTAACCCATATGTGCGACCAGTTCATCAGAAGAAGAGGAAGTTTTCCCCTGAGAAAGAGAGGGCAATTGATGAGGAGGTGGAAAGTTTGCTGCAGGCAGGATTCATAGAGCGTGTTAGATACACGGATTGGGTCGCGAATCCAGTGGTGGTCCCAAAGACGAGTGGTGGCTGGAGAGTTTGCATCGACTTTACGGATTTAAATAAAACATGCCCGAAGGATCCGTATCCGCTGCCGGCCATTGACATGATGGTGGATGCGGCCTGTGGCTTTGAACTGCTTAGTATGTTAGATGCCTTTAAGGGTTATAACCAAATTTTCATGCATTGTGAAGACAAGTCGTTTACTTCATTTATGACAAACAAAGGCATTTTTTGTTATAGAGTTATGCCATTTGGGTTGAAAAATGATGGGGCCACCTATCAATGTTTAATGAATTCGATGTTCAAAGATATGACCGGAAAGTCTTTGGAGGTTTATATCGACGATATATTAATAAAGAGTAAACATGGGGATAATCAAATCCAGTATTTGAAGGATTGTTTTGGGGTGCTGAGAAAGTATAGAATGAAATTGAATCCGCTCAAGTGTGCTTTTTGTGTGAAAGGAGGTAAATTTCTCGGCTTTATGGTATCTGAAAGAGGAATTGAGATGAATCCAGATAAGATAACGTCTATCCAAGAAATGACTCCTCCGACGATTGTTAAGGAAGTTCAAAAGCTAACTGGGAGGTTAGCCTCATTAAATCGCTTCATCTCGCGATCTGCAGAAAGAAGTTTGTTGTTTTTCAAAGTTTTGCGTAAAAGAAATCTTTTGTACTGGGACGACGAATGTAGCAGGGCTTTTGAGAGATTGAAAGACTATCTGAGCAAGCCACCGTTTATGTCTCCTCCATCTCCGGGAGAACCGTTGGGTTTATATCTGTTAGTGACAAGAGAGGCAGTGAGCGCTGCGTTGGTCAGACTTAGCGACAAAGAGCACAGAACGATATAGTATGTGAGCAGGAAATTGCAGGGAGCGGAAACCCGATATACTGATTTAGAGAAGTTCGTATTAGCCCTGATTGTCGCCTCAAGGAAATTGAGGCACTATTTTCAAGGACATCATATTGCAGTCTTAACAGATCAGCCTATCCGAAGCGTGTTATCAATAATTGATGCCTCTGGTAGATTAGCAAAGTGGAATATCGAATTGGGCCAGTATGAGATAGAGTATATCTCCAGGCGAGCATTAAAGGCCCAAGTATTAGTGGATTTCATAGTAGAGATGACTCGATCAGAGGAACTGGGTATTCAGGTGTATTGGGACGCCTTTGTCGATGGATCGGTATCTGCCGGGCGAGCCGGTATTGGTGTCTATTTTAAAGAAAGGAAATCTGGTGAAGAACATGAGTATGCTGTAAAGTTGCGCTTCCCTGCAACTAAAAACGTCGCCGAGTATGAAGCCTTGATATTTGGTATTAACTTGGCAGTGGAAATTGGAATCGTTCGTTTGCATGCTCATTCTGATTCGCAGTTAGTGGTGAACCAATTTGCAGATACCTACTCCACCAAGGGGAACCATTTGTGCAACTATCTAGAAAAGCTCAAAGAGGCGGCTAAGAATTTTAAGATATTTACGCTCACGTATATCCCAAGGGAGGAAAACACGCGTGTGTTCGGGCCTGTTCCGCTTGTCAGTTCCACTCAAACGTGCATCATGTACCGAGAGCTAATATGATGCCTTTACCGACAACATGCCCTTTCGATATGTGGGGCCTCGATATTTTTGGACCATTTCCGAAGGCACCTAGCCAAAAGAAGTTCTGCATCGTGGCTGTGGAGCATTTCTCCAAGTGGATAGAGGTTGAAGCTGTATCACGCGTTCGGGAACAGGAAGTTATCAGTTTCCTTTGGAGGTATATCGTGTGTCGATTCGGAATTCCTAGGATTTTGGTATCAGATAACGGAACGCAATTTGCCGGAAAGAGGGTTAATGAATGGTGTGAGAGTTATGGAATTGAACAGCAGTTTACCTCCGTGGCACACCGAGAAACAAACGGGCTTACAGAGGTTATCAATTGTATTATCTTACAACAGCTGAAAACACAGATAGATGAATCCAAAGGCTCTTTGGTGGATGAATTGNTCAAGCTTGTAAGTTAGGTATAATGGATCGCGAATCAATTGGTTATCACAAAGTTGAATAATAGCTGGAGAGTTCGTATGATGATAGATTCGAGGTGCGATTTTGAGTTTCTTAATTATGCCTTTTGTTTTGAAGAATGTGGGAACCACGTATCAACCTAGGTGGATTCATATTTAAGGATACGATTGATGAATGTTTGGAAGTCTACATCAAGGAATGCAGACAAAGAGTCGACAATGCGGAAATCATGTTAATCATACGAACGAATGTTTTTGTATCTTGTGGAAGTATGATATGATGTTCAGCCCTCCTAGATGTGCGTTTCTGAGAAATGGGAGGAATGTTCTTGGTCTTATGTATCTGCATGACGAATTAAAATTAATATTGTCCAATGTCGATCAGCTTGTGAAAGTTTGGAGAGTGTTAGAGTAAAGAATCATTTATGTCAACAACCTTTCGTGGGAAGCCATTGGTTTTATAGTTTGTACTGTCAAGAGAAGTTTTGAGAAAGCTAACTTGGTTAGACACAATTACAAATAGCATCGGTCAGTAAATTATGTTAGTAGGAAACTACCAATGGCCGAATCTTGATACACTTACATTAGTTCTATTCGGGAAGGAGAACTAAGTTCATTTGAGTGTGAATTTTACGAAAATGATGGTATATGTAGAATATTAACTCGCAATGAGAGATCGATTAATTAGTTTCTTTCAGGGAAGCATTCTAAAGAATTCAGATGTGATGCCGTAATATTACCGATGAACATTGGAGACTTATGAATACAAACACCTGGCCAATATGAAAGGACATGAAGTTGTTATGAGAGTTTTGAATTGAAGTGATAATGTTATGATTGTGATATGTTAACCAGTAATAGTGACGAAAAGAATACATGGAATTTAGAGTCTATTCCACATGGAAATTTATAGAATGTAGTGAAATCTAATATTATGAGAATTCTTCCTACATATTCAGGAGGATCAGAACATCGTGCATATCTATTCAAGGAATTCATTTATCTATTGCACTTATTAATTCCTATTTATCAGAAATTGAATCGATGTCAACATTTTGCCTATCGGAATATGGGGGATCGGTATATTAATTCCCCACACTATCAAGAAAGTTGAGATGAGTAAACATGTTGGCAAGTTGTACGTTGCATGGGATATTTCGTAACGGATTACGGCGGTGGTAAGAAATTGACTGTGGACCGTCTTCGGGCTCGAGCTGCTAGGTTGCCATCCCAGGTCAACGACTGCTTCCGGAAACTAATATGGGAGTATACAGTGCACTCCCCAACTTTCCGAAACCTGGCGGCCCTAGCGAATGCGACCTTTGTCTGCTCTGTATTTCTTTAGAGGGAGTGTCCAGACTCAGAGAATCTTGGTCATATCCCTGACTCCCGAAGAGAGAGGAAGACTTGATCCTAGTCTGTCCGAGAAGTTCGAGCCTGTGACTCTGGAGGACAAATTAGATTGCTCGGGGGATCCGTTGGGGCGCTCCAATTCAATTTGGAGGAGGACTTGCACCAACAGCTATATTCGGAGGAGATCAAAAAACCCGAGGAGGGTCCATTGCCGGACGCATTTCGAAGGGTGGCCGCATTATTCCTGGAACCGGTGGGTCCCCCCATGGGAGATCTTCTTGAAGACGAGGAGGTGATGGGTCAACGTGACCCATCACTCTAAGGCTTGAATAAGTCTGCGATAACTCTAAGGTGAACGCCTATTTAAAATGAGTAAATACCTAAAATGAGTCCACCAATCTACCTTTACCAATATATATTCGCCACCGGTATATACTTACACCCGGTGCCATCACACACTCGCCACCGGTATATACCTACACCCAGGGACATCACACACTCGCCGCCGGTATATACTTGCACCCGGGGACATCACACACTCGCCACCGGTATATACTTGCACCCGAGGCTATCATACTCTCGCCACCGGTATATACTTGCACCCGGGGCCATCACACACTCGCTGCCGGTATATACTTGCACCCGGGGCTATCACAGTCTCGCTACTAGTATATACTTGCACCCGGGGCCATCACACTCTCGACCCGTTCATAAAACGGTGTCATTCGGCGCGTCCATAAGACGGTGCCATCGCACTCTCAACCTGTTCATAAAACGGTGTCATTCGGCCCGTCCATAAGACAGTACCATCGCACTCTCGACCCGTTCATAAAACGCGGTCATTCGGCCCGTCCATAAGACAGTGTCATCGCACTATCAACCCGTTCATAAAACAGTGTCATTCGGCCCGTCCATAAGACGGTGCCATGCGGAAATGGACCAGCCTCCGGCGAGGGCGCGACCCCCGTCGGCGTGTCATGGAGGAGTCAGGTATATACTTGCACCCTGATTTGCCACGGAAATATACATCACAACAAACAGGCCTCTTAACATATTCCAACAGTCATTATGTACAGACGGTTCTGCCGCGGACAGGAAGACTCATCATGTTCAAAAGATTTTGACACAGTATTTAATTGACGAGTTTGAAAATGATCGACTATAAGACAGGTGGAACATTGCGTTTGTAATCTAACTTATTTAATTTATTTCATCCTCCTTCATACTAAAACGCAATGGATCTACTGTAATAGCCGAGAAAATGGTACGACGAAACAAATAGTAGGGAATGTAGCGGTAAAAGTCTAGACGAGAGATAATGAGAGATACGGGAATGAAAGAACGTAAAAGGGAATGAAAAATGGAAAAGTAATGAAAAGGATAAAAGAGGGGTCCAAAGCAAAGGAAGGAGGGGTCAAAGTGTGAATTAAAAAAGTTAGGATGTCTATAAATAGTGGTGAGGAGGACCAAAAACGAGTTAATCATCATTAAAACCTGAAAATTCGAAAATTTCCGCGAAGAAGGAAATTATCGCGAATTTCACCTGCATGTCTTTTTATCGCGGAAATTTTCATGAGCAAATTGTCGCGAATTTTATGTGAAGAGGAAATTGTCGCGAAAGTGGAGGCTGTGTAAATTATCGCGGATATTGTGATCAGTGCAGTATTATCGCGGATTTGATGATGAAGAGAATTATCGCGGATTTTGCATAGTGAAGAGAATTGTCGCAGATTTGGTTTCAAGAGTAAATTATCGCGGATTTCATATTTCAGCATAGAATTTTCGCGAATTTCAAGGAAATTCTAAGTTTAAGTGTTTTCGTCGCGTCTCGACGTCGGATCGTAGGAGGAACGGAACACGTATGGTCCATCCTCCCTCACCACGTATGGTCTACGTAACCAATAGGATAATAACGTCGAAATTCGAGTAACTAAAACCTATTACGAAATGCAGGAAAGCGCGGAAAGACTATAACAAGCGAAGGCAACGGTAAGTGGAGTGAACACAATATAGTAAGGGAAAGTTCAGACTTAGGGAATTGATTGGGTTAATATAGAAGGGAGAAATGATACGAATGAACGAGATAAATGATAATAAGACTCGGGGTGAGGGAGGATGGACCGTCCGACCGAACCCGGCATCGTGCCTAGTACACGATTCGCCAAAGGAAGGGCATGCCTTATGAAAGGAATGATAAGTTCCAAAGAGGAAAAGATACGTACGAAGAGGGCGGAATGGATCCGGGTGGATAAAGGGGTAGCGCCTAAGTACCTGATATTACCCGGGTATATTCTCTTGTATTTATCCTTACCCGAGGGCTCGTCCAACGTGGTTATTGGTATTTTCGGTATTTTCATATTCTTATCGGATGGCATTCTCAAGTGGTATTCTCGCAATTCTGGCTTGCTGGGCCCCATATAAAGTCTCTGTAAGCATTTTGAGATGTTTCGGGTCATTTCGGCCCCGGACCGGGCCAGGGGTATTTTCGTCATTTGCCACCCGGGAGTGCACCAATATACGAAGTTCTCGGGATATTTCTGATCGTATTCCCGACAAATATCTTGTCCGGAGTGGTTCCCGAAGCTTCGGGGTCAACATGGTATTTATTATGTTATGGTTTGGAATTTTTAATTGTTTTGGGCTAAGTGAAGTGAACTAGGCTTATGGGCCCAAGTGAGTGGGTTTTGGGCTGGATTTCTCTATAAATAGGAGCCACAAGGCATTGAGAAAGGATTCGGACTTTTTCACGCTTCCCAAGGCAGAACCTGACCCTTGACTCGCGACCAAACAGCATCAGTCGCGACCAGCCTTCCAGCCGCGACCAAACAGCACCAGTCGCGACCAGTGGCTAGCTCAACCAGTCGCGACCAATCATCATCAGTCGCGACCAGCGGCTCTAGTCGCGACTAAAAGTCCATTCGCGCCCAATCATCACAAGTCACGACCAGTGATCACCCCTCGCGAACAGTGCCTTCCTCGCGCCCAATCGCGTTGGTCGCGACCAACCTGTCCGTCCGCAATGTTCACTCGCGTCCAGTGGAACGCGACTGCAGATTTGATCGTTTCTCGAGACGTTTCCGCACGTATTATCGTTATTGTCTCATTGTATTTGTATCGCCTGATTATTATAGTGAAAACCAAGGTAGAGCTTCGCTCTCCCGATGACGTAAGCCCGCACATTGTGGGCCCAACCTCGTATATCGCTCGTGTCCCCACAACAACCTAATTTCGAATTAATTGTAAATTTACTGATCTAAAAATAAATTACCAAAATATTTTTAGAAAAGATCAGTTTGGCGCCGTCTGTGGGGACTCAAGATTTTTATCCCATTGAGAGCTTTATTGCTGAGTTCGGATTTCTGTTATCATGANATCGCCTTACTATGCTCCTCGCGGAGTGCTGCCATCTCCTGAGCATGTTTGTCTCGCTGATTCAGCATCAGCTTCTCCGCCGCCTTCTTAGTTTGCTCCCCTATCACGTCTGGCGAGTCGAGCTCCGAATGCCTAAGCATACAGTATTCCCCTACTGCAGCTGCGGTGCCCAACTCGATTATAGTGCGCTCCATCTGAAATGAAAACAAGAAGGGTTAGTATATACAGTGTAAAGGATAAAGTTATAAAGAAATCATCGTTAGTGTCGCAACGAACCTCCCCAATGGCGCGACGCATCGTCGCGGTCTGACTCATTAACCGACCGACGTCGGTAAACACTGTGTGGTCATCCCGACCACGAGGCGGTAACTCTGGGTTCCGCTCCAAGTATGCCAAGGCCGGCCGACTTGACACATTGTCGCACCTCGGAATTCGGAAAGTGAGTCCGTCCTTTATCAGCACAAAGCCGGCCCGGCGTCCCATATCGAGCCATTCCTTGACCGTCAGCCTCGGGATGTCATGTATACGGAAGGCATCGATGAAATTGGCTGTTAACCCACTCTTTCTGTTGGGTTCCGCGATCTCGAAGACGGCGGGCTCCTTCGCCGGTCTTTTTCCCTTGTCCAAGCGAGGCACCTGACTGGTCCCTCCCTCCGAGCAGGCTTCCTGGCATGTTTCCTCCACCATCGGATCCGTCGGTTGATCCCCACTTATCTCGCCCTCCTCATCATCCCCGATGATATCCACTAAGATTTCAGCGAAGTCGTACATGCCGTCATCGGGGGTGGGTTCCTCAACCGCGTATCCTAATCGCCGAGATAGCGGGATTAGGTCTTCGGGACTCTCAGTAATTGCCGCAGCCGGCTTCTCATTTATCGGCTCGGGATTAGCCACCGTTGCAGCAGGTTGTGGTGGTGGAGGAGTGTCACATCTTATTTCCCCAGTCGGGGATGCCGCTTCTTGTAAACTCGACGCCAGCTCGGCCGCGGTAGTTCGGTTCCGAGTCCCTGGTGGCGCCTCGAAGATAAGCTCATCATCCTCCGCGAGAAGATCACGGAGGAAATTCAACCGATCCCCCTTTTTGTTTTGATCCTCAGCGGGAGCCATTATGTTGTTTGCAAAATACGCAAGTTAAGTGAGAAACGCGAAGTCTGAATTTAAAGACAAATTAAATCAGGTTTCTAAGCGTTGATCCTATCAAAGAAGAATTATTAAATTTAGCCCCCATATGAACATACGGATGAGGTACCTAGCAGTTCTCTACTAAAATGGGGGGGACCGGAAGGAGGTTGAAAGCAACCAAGATCGGAGCGTAAAGTAAGGTCTTTACGGTCCAGTCAGCGCCGTCAGACCTAGAGCAATCAAGGAGCACCTTCCTCAGAGGTCTCGGAAGGGCCGCCCGGGATTTAGGGCCGTAGGCCTCAGGAAAAAATGGTTCCCCTTCAACGGGGAACCGCCAAGGAAGACTCCAGGGAGAAAGCCTCGTATCCCCCACACCGCTGACAAAGAAGAAATGTCTCTTCCAGTCGTGGTTGGAGTGGGGTGCAGAAAAAGGAAATGGGCTCATCTTGTGCCGCGGGCGGAAATATATACAACCCTGGGCACCAAAATTGACGTCAGCACTGATATAGAATATTTGGAAGAAAAGATCTATGGTTGGAGGAATACAATTCACCTCCATAAATATTATGAAGGCGACGACAAGAGAGATTGAACTTGGAGTTAGTTGGAAAAAATGAATTTGTAGATGCGAGAGCAATTCTACAAGGAAAGGATGAAGAGGGAAGCGAATGCCACATTCTAAGTGTTCAAGAGAGACAGTATGGGTGGCGATAGGAGGCGTCAAGAGACGGTCGCTAGTTTCAGGTTGATATAGCACACAGTCGGAAGGGAAATAATATTGCTCAAGAATAGATCTCCACTTCCGAGAATGCATGCTATGACGTTGGTTAAAGGACTTAAGAGCTTTAACCGCGGAATTTTGAGGGCCGAGGGTGTTTTCAAGATGAGCTACCCTCTCGAAAAAATGAGAATTTACAGTGGAAAGGCAAGGAGGAAACGGGGCTGAGATCGAATCGAAACTCCCCGGATTGGATGAGGAGTCCGAATGGTTCGAAGATGATGTAGCAGAGCCCAAAGATTCGGTGCGATCGGAAGACATTGGTAAATTTAAATTCAAATTTATTTTTTGAAATTAATTTTACAAGTTTTAAGTCCGAGTCGCGACAAGTGAAGTTTCGTCGCGAGTGGTACAGTAATCACGACGATATCTCGCGAGTAGCACGATTCCTGGTTTAAGTTATACGATTCGTCGCGAATTACTGAGTTTGGTCGCGAGTGGTACAGTAATGCGATTGGTCGCGAGAAATGAGCAAGCGATTGGTCGCGAGTGACACAGTTAAGTCGATTGGTCGTGAGAGTTGATTCGTCGCGAGAGTTCAGAAGTCCGCGCGAGAGAATGAATTGTGAGGAGCGAACAGTGTATTTATAGGGGCAGAATCCCGAGACGGAAAAACCTCGAAATTTTCACCCGAGCTCAGAATTTGACGTACTTAATGTCAAAACGATAGTATCGACGAGAGAATTTCAACCGTGCTAAGGATTTCCTCGGCGGGACCCCAGAACGATAGTTGACTTTCGGGACGAGCTATTGATATATGGTTTACGACTCAGACTATGAATCTGAAAACCAGGGAACTATTGATATTACCCGGGTATATTCTCTTGTATTTATCCTTACCCGGGGGATCGTCCAACGTGAGAATTGGTATTTTCGGTATTTTCATATTCTTATCGGATGGCATTCTCAAGTGGTATTCTCACAATTATGGCTTGCTGGGCCCCATATAAAGTCTCTGTAAGCATTTTGAGATGTTTCGGGTCATTTCGGCCCCGTACCGGGTCAGGGGTATTTTCGTCATTTGCCACCCGGGAGTGCACCGATCAGGTGCAATGATGTTATATGGCTGCGTATTCACTATCTAAAGGCAAAGGACCAATATACGAAGTTCTCGGGATATTTCTGATCGTATTCCCAACTAATATCTTGTCCGGAGCGGTTCCCGAAGCTTCGGGGTCAACATGGTATTTATTATATTATGGTTTGGGATTTTTAATTGTTTTGGGCTAAGTGAAGTGAACTATGCTTATGGGTCCAAGTGAGTGGGTTTGGGGCTGGATTTCTCTATAAATAGGAGCCCTAAGGCATTGAGAAAGGATTCGGACTTTTTCACGCTTCCCAAGGCAGAACCTGACCCTTGACTCGCGACCAAATAGCATCAGTCGCGACCAGCTTTCCAGCCGCGGCCAAACAGCACCAGTCGCGACCAGTGGCTAGCTCAACCAGTCGCGACCAATCATCATCAGTCGCGACCAGCGGCTCCAGTCGCGACTAAAAGTCCCTTCGCGCCCAATCATCACAAGTCACGACCAGTGATCACCCCTCGCGAACAGTGCCTTCCTCGCGCCCAATCGCGTTGGTCGCGACCAACCTGTCCGTCCGCACTGTTCACTCGCGTCCAGTGGAACGCGACTGCAGATTTGATCGTTTCTCGAGACGTTTCCGCCCGTATTATCGTTATTGTCTCATTGTATTTGTATCGCCTGATTATTATAGTGAAAACCAAGGTAGAGCTTCGCTCTCCCGATGACGTAAGCCCGCACATTGTGGGCCCAACCTCGTATATCGCTCGTGTCCCCACAACAACCTAATTTCGAATTAATTGTAAATTGACTGATCTAAAAATAAATACCCAAAATATTTTTATAAAAGATCATTACCCACCCGGGGAAGGGATGCATATGGCCCGTCGAGTCATCCAACTGCTAACGGTTGGCTTGGGCGGGACATGCACCGAGCATGTTAATCTCGGCAACAGAAAAGTTAATGAATAATGGAAATGATAAGGGTAAAAGAAGAGGGAAATAAGAAAACGGTTAAGTGAATTGGTTCATGTGTGTGTGTATGATGTAATTAAGAAGTAAGAAAGATAATGTGTAGTGTGTGTGAAGTTTCCTTTAATTGATTGTGACCGCTTTACAGATTTTGTAGGTGACGCAGGTGAGATATGATAGGGATGGGAAAGGAGGTCGTCGGTTGTCCGGTGATAGAGTCCGGTCCTTCGGAGAACACTCTAAATTATGCTGTTGTACTTTAATGTTTCGTACTTTGTTTTAAATTTGCTTTCGAACATTTCCGTTTTAATTATCATGTTTTAACAAAACGACTAGGACCAAATTAGGGTCGTTACAAATGATATCAGAGCGTAACATTGTTACTAAACCGGTAACGGTGCGGTCCTACGTAGAAGAGTCCACGAAACCCGTAGGAGGACAACCGACCATAGGAGGGGATGGGTATAGAATGTAACAGATGACATGAGTAGACATAGCATAGACATAACGAAAGTTTAATGTAGGAATGGCACCAAGGACGAGAGCGCATGGAAACCGAGAGGAGGATTGCAATGCATCAGAACAAGCACCGGCGACAGAGACTCCGGTTGCGGATTCATTGACGCCTCTCACGTTTAGCCAGGAAAGTCTCAGGGATCTGTTCCAGACCATGGCAAGTTCCCTAGTTAGCGCAATAAGACAAGGACAGGCGGAGAGGGGAAACTCCGTGCAAATGGAACCAGGGGCAAGGCCCGAAAAGGGTAGGNATGATACGAATGAACGAGATAAACGATAATAAGACTCGGGGTGAGGAAGGATGGACCGTCCGACCGAACCCGGCATCGTGCCTAGTACACGATTCGCCAAAGGAAGGGCATGCCTGATGAAGGGAACGATAAGTTCCAAAGAGGAAAAGATACGTACGAAGAGGGCGGAACGGATCCGGGTGGAAAAAGGGGTAGCGCCTAAGTACCCACCCGGGGAAGGGATGCATATGGCCCGTCGAGTCATCCAACAGCTAACGGTTGGCTTATGCGGGACATGCACCGAGCATGTTAATCTCGGCAACAGAAAAGTCAATGAATGATGGAAATGATAAGGGTAAAAGAAGAGGGAAATAAGAAAACGGTTAAATGAAATGGTTCATGTGTGTGTGTATGATGTAACTAAGAAGTAAGAAAGATAATGTGTAGTGTGTGTGAAGTTTCCTTTAATAGATTGTGACCGCTTTACAGATTTTGTACGTGATGCAGGTGAGATATGATAGGGATGGGAAAGGACTTCGTCGGTTGTCCGGTGATAGAGTCCGGTCCTTCGGAGAACACTCTAAATTATGCTGTCGTACTTTAATGTTTCGTACTTTGTTTTAAATTTGCTTTCGAATATTTCCGTTTTAATTATCATGTTTTAACAAAACGACTAGGCCCAAATTAGGGTCGTTACAAATGGTATCAGAGCGTAACATCGTTACTAAACCGTTAACGGTGCGGTCCTACGTAGAAGAGTCCACGAAACCCGTGGGAGGACAACCGACCATAGGAGGGGATGGGTATAGAATGTAACAGATGACATGAGTAGACATAGCATAGACATAACGAAAGTTTAATGTAGGAATGGCACCAAGGACGAGAGCGCATGGAAACCGAGAGGAGGATTGCAATGCATCAGAACAAGCACCGGCGACAGAGACTCCGGTTGCGGATTCATTGACGCCTCTCACGTTTAGCCAGGAAAGTCTCAGGGATCTGTTCCAGACCATGGCAAGTTCCCTAGTTAGCGCAATGAGACAGGGACAGACGGAGAGGGGAAACTCCGTGCAAATGGAACCAGGGGCAAGGCCCGAAAAGGGTAGGATGTATGACAACGAGGCATTAAAGAAGGCTGGGATGAACAGCTTCACGGGAGAAAAGATGGGAGATGCAGAAGCATGGATTATCCGCCTTGAAGAGAAGTTCGAACTGATCGAAGCCCCAGAGGAGCTTAGGGCAGGACTGGCCCCACTATGGTTCGATGGTAGTACCGCCCGATGGTGGGGGAGTGTGTCGGCTGCATTACTGAAGGATGGGCCTATCTCTTGGGCAAAGTTTAAGAATGCATTCTTGGACTACTACGTGCCGAAAGGACTTAAGAAGGACAAGAGGGCCGAATTTGACAGATTGACTCAAGGAAACCGCCCCGTTATGGAATACATGAAAGAATTCATTGAGCTAGGCAGGTACGCCCCCGAGATCATGGGGAGCGAACAGGAAAAGATGCACTGCTTCACGGAAGGGCTGAATGAGAAAGTGAAACTGATTATGTATGGCCGCGACGATGAGGAATTTTCTAGTTTTGGTGGGACGGAGTTACGGAGAATGGATAGGGAACGCACAAAAAACTCTACAAGGAACGAAGTCCAAGGACGGGGAGAGTGGAAAGGAAAGGGCACTACAGAGGGTTTCGGATCGGCACCAGGACTACCGATCAGGCCTGCATGCATCAAATGCGGAAGGAACCATTTTGGAGAACGTCGCGCAGGAACTAACAGTTGTTTCAAGTGTGGCCAGGAAGGACATTTTGCCAAGGACTACCCAAAGAGAAGGAGGATCGAAACCGGGGTAACTGAGAACAGAGTGAGGGAAAGAATTACTGGAAATGCTCGAGTATTTGCTGTGAACAAGGAACAGGCCTCGGAGGCTGAGGACGTCGTCGCAGGTACACTACTTATTAACGGCTTTACAGCTTTCGTATTATTTGACTGTGGGGCGACACACTCGTTTGTGTCGGAGAAGTTAGCAAAACGGTTTGGGATAACGGGAAGTAACGCTAAAATCAAAGTAAAAACACCGGGATCCGAAGCCATGGAGGCAAATAGAATCTACAAAGGGTGCACGGTAGAAGTGGACACAGTACGAACAGAGGCAGATTTGATTGAGTTAGGGGATATGGGATTCGATGCCATACTAGGAATGGATTGGTTATCTAAGTACGATGCGCAAGTGAGATGTCGGGAACGTACGATCACGTTTAGTACGCCCCGGGAGGGGAGAAAAGGCATGGTAGGAGAATCGATTACGAGTGAGAATGAGGAATATATGGATCGATCGAACTGGCTAGCATTTGTCACGACGGAGAAGGAAGAGACACCATTGGAGTCCGTTCCAGTAGTTTGTGAGTACAGCGATGTATTCCCCGACGAGCTGCCGGGGCAACCGCCTCAGAGAGAAGTAGAAATGGGAATAGAACTACTCCCTGGAACGCAACCGATTTCCAAGGCTCCATACCGAATGGCACCCCGAGAAATGCAAGAACTGAAGCAACAGATTGAGTCGCTATTGGAAAAAGGATTTCTCAGGCCAAGCAATTCTCCTTGGGGAGCACCAGTATTATTTGTCAGAAAGAAAAGCGGCGAGTTAAGATTGTGCTACGACTACCGAGAATTAAACAAGGTCACGATAAAGAATAAGTACCCGTTGCCTAGGATCGACGACCTGTTTGATCAGTTACAAGGTGCGAAGGTATTCTCAAAACTAGACTTGAGGTCAGGATACCATCAAGTTCGAGTGAGAGAAGGAGACATACCGAAGACAGCCATTCGAACGAGGTACGGCCATTACGAATGCACAGTGGTACCGTTTGGATTAACTAATGCACCAGCAATTTTCATGGATTTGATGAATCGGGTGTTTCGTCAATACCTAGACAAGTTTGTGGTGGTGTTCATTGACGACATCCTAGTTTACTCTCGCAACCAGGAAGAACATGAGCAACATCTGAGGATAGTATTACAGACTCTCAGACAAGAGAAGTTATATGCCAAATACAGCAAGTGTGAATTCTGGATGGACAGCATGCTTTCCTAGGCCATGTGATATCAGCAGGGGGTGATGACGGTAGACCCAACAAAGATAGAAACAGTTACGAATTGGCCAAGACCGACAAATGCTCGGGAAGTAAGGAGTTTCTTAGGATTAGCCGGGTACTACCGGAAATTCATCGAAGGGTTCGCAAGGATTGCTAAACCGTTGACAAATTTGACCCGAAAGGAAACGAGGTATACGTGGGATGAGAAATGCGAAGAGAGTTTTGAATGTCTCAAAACGAAACTGACATCTGCGCCAATACTAGTATTACCCACACCAGGGCAGGATTTCACGGTATACAGCGACGCATCGAAAGAAGGACTCGGGTGTGTGCTGATGCAAGGGGGGAAAGTTATAGCATATGCATCCCGTCAATTGAAGATACACGAGTTAAACTACCCGACACATGATTTGGAATTAGCCGCGGTGGTATTCGCACTCAAGATTTGGAGACATTACTTGTACGGTGTGAAGTGCGAGATATTCACCGACCACAAGAGTTTGAAGTATCTATTCACTCAGAAGGAGCTTAATATGAGACAACGGAGATGGTTGGAACTGATAAAAGATTATGATCTGGACATTCAATACCACCCCGGAAAAGCAAACCAGGTAGCCGATGCACTGAGCAGGAAGACTCATGGCACGCTAGCCAACACATTGATAAGGGAAATGGAGAGCCTGCAACTGGAAATGGTAGAATCGACCACAGTCATGTTAGGGACGATTACCGCAAGGCCGGGGATACTGGAAGAGGTACTAGAGGCACAGATATCAGACCCTGAGAAACCTGTGACGCGAAAAGGGGGAAACATGACCGATAAATTAGGAATAAGCAAAGGAAGCGATGGGCTAGTCCGAATGAATGAACGTATATGGGTACCAAACAGGCCAGAACTAAGAAAGAAGATTATGACGGAATCACACAGTTCAGCATTCTCAGTTCACCCAGGAAGTACTAAGATGTATCGAGACCTAAAGACGCACTGGTGGTGGAACGGAATGAAAAACGAGATTGCCAACTTTGTGGCCAAATGCGAAAACTGCCAACGAGTTAAGGCCGAACACCAACGCCCGGGGGGCGAACTACAACCCTTAGAAATTCCAGAATGGAAATGGGATAGCATCGGCATGGACTTTGTGGTAGTACTACCCAAGAGCCCACGAAAGAACGACGCGATATGGGTGGTGGTGGACCGTCTTACGAAGGAGGCTCACTTTTTAGCAGTCAAGACGACGTACGGAGTGGACAGGCTAGCCAGAATATATGTAGATAACATAGTCAAATTACATGGAGTTCCAGTAAATATCGTGTCAGACAGGGACCCGAGATTCACGTTTAGATTTTGGCAAAGCTTACAGAAATCGCTCGGAACTCAATTATGCATGAGCACAGCCTATCATCCCCAGACGGACGGTCAGACCGAGAGAACCAACTTGATTATGGAGGATATGTTATGGGCATGTGTACTGGAGTTTAAGGGTGGTTGGGATGATTTCCTACCGCTAGTGGAATTTGCGTACAATAACAGCTTTCAGAGCAGCATTGGTATGGCGCCATATGAGGCATTGTACGGGTGGAAGTGTCGTACACCGCTATGTTGGGATGAGGTGGGAGAGAGAACGACCACGGGAACAGAATTAGTGGAAGTCACCATTGAAAAGGTAGCCGCAGTACGAAAGAACATGAAGGCGGCACATGACCGATACAAAAGTTGGGCAGACACAAAAAGGAGACCCTTAGAGTTAAAAGTTGGAGATCACGCATACCTAAAGGTATCTCCTATGAAGGGGGTGCTAAGGACCACAAGGACAGGGAAGCTGAGCCCCCGGTATATCGGACCATATGAGGTTGAACGAAGGATTGGAAACCTAGCATATCAGTTGAAGCTCCCGGAGGAAATGGGGGGGATACACAACGTATTCCATGTATCCCAACTGAGGAGGAGGATAACTGAAGCAATCCAAGAATGTGTGGGAGAACCCATAGAGATAACCCTGGAATTAACGTACGAGGAAGTCCCAGTGAAGATCCTAGGCAGAGAGGAAAGAAGACTCAGAAACAAACAAATCCCAATGGTAAAAGTACAATGGTCAAATCAAGGAGAGAGGGAAGCCACATGGGAAACGGAACGGGAAATTAGACAGAGAGCGCCGGAGTTAATGGAAGATTGGTACGCACGAGTTTCGCGACGAAACTCAAAATGAGTGGGGAAGGATGTAATAGCCGAGAAAAAGGTACGACGAAACAAATAGTAGGGAATGTAGCGATAAAGTCTAGACGAGAGAGATACGGGAACGAAAAAACGTAAAAGGGAACGAAAAATAGAAAATTAAAGAAAAAGATAAAAGAGGGGTCAAAAGCAAAAGAAGGAGGGGTCAAAGTGTGAATTAGAAAAGTTAAGATGTCTATAAATAGGGGTGAGGAGGCCCAAAAACGAGTTAATCATCATTAAGTCCCGAAAATCCGAAAATTCCCACAAAGAAGAAAAATTATCGCGAAAATCTCCAAGTCACAAAATTATCGTGAAAAAGTTGAAGGCAAGAATTGTCGCGAAAATTTACGAATGCAAAATCGTCGCGAAAATTCACGAAGAGTAAAAATTGTCGCGGATTTCCAGTAAGGCATAAATTATCGCGGATTTCATCCCAGTGCAATATTGTCGCGAATTTTAATCCCAGGGTATTATTATCGCGAATTTCAGGGCAGAAGTAGAATTGTCGCGAAAATACTAAGTTCGAGTGTTTTCGTTACGTCCCGAATTCGGATCGTGGGAGGAAAAGTACACGTGAGGTCTACGGTAACCACATAGTCAACAATAATATAATAACGTCAGAATTCGAATAATTAAGACCTGTTATGAAATGCAGGGGAAGCACGGGAAGATTATAACACGCTAAAGCAAACGGTAAGCGGAGTGAACACAATATAGTAATGGAACGTTCAGACTTAGGGAATGGGATTGGGTTAATAAAGAAGGAAGAAACGATACGAATGAACGAGATAAATGATAATAAGACTCGGGGTGAGGAAGGATGGACCGTCCGACCGAACCCGGCATCGTGCCTAGTACACGATTCNCCGGAGTCGATCGGTGATAGACTGGAGGCCTCCATTCTTTGTTGTGAGTTCTTTGACCTCCTCCACAGCTTTCCCGAGAGCTTTTTTGTCGGCCGCGTTCTCTTCTTTGGCCTTCCTCAGTTTCTCCTCAGTTTGCTCTCGGATTTCCTTCAGTTTGTCCTGTGCGTACTTCTCATTCACCTTGAGGGTTTCTATGGATTGCTCAAGGGCGTGCCTTTGCCCGATGTGGAAGGCGGAGTTCTCCGTTAGCTCGCTGCGATGAGCTCGAAGAAGAGACTCGATCGCCTTGCTATGCTCCTCTCGGAGCGCTGCCATCTCCTGAGCATGCTTATCTCGCTGAATCTGCATCAGCTTCTCCGCCGCCTTTCTGGTTTGCTCCCCGATAACGTCTGGCGAGTCGAGCTCCGAATGCCTAAGCATACAGTATTCCCCTACTGCAGCTGCGGTGCCCAACTCGATTATAGTGCGCTCCATCTGAAATGAAACAAGAAGGGTTAGTATATACAGTGTAAAGGATAAAGTTATAAAGAAATCATCGTTAGTGTCGCGACGAACCTCCCCAATGGCGCGACGCATCGTCGCGGTCTGACTCATTAACCGACCGATGTCGGTAAACACTGTGTGGTCATCACGACCACGAGGCGGCAACTCTGGGTTCCGCTCCAAGTATGCCAGGGCCGGCCGACTCGACACATTGTCGCACCTCGGAATTCGGATGGTGAGTCCGTCCTTTATCAATACAAAGCCGGCCCGGCGCCCATATCGAGTCATTCCTTAACCGTCAGCCTCGAGATGTCATGTATACGGAAGGCATCGATAAAATCGGCGGTTAACCCACTCTTTCTGTTGGGTTCCGCAATCTCGAAGACGGTGGGCTCCTCCGCCGGTCTTTTCCCCTTGTCCAAGCGAGGCACCTGACTGGTCCCTCCCTCCGAACGAGCTTCTTGGCGTGTCTCCTCCACCACCGGATCCGTCGGTTGGTCCTCACTTCTCTCGCCCTCCTCGTCGTCCCCGATAATATCCACTAAGGTTTCGGCGAAGTCATACATGCCGTTATCGGGGGTAGGCTCCTCAACCGCGTATCCTAATCGCCAGACAACGGGATTAGGTCTTCGGTACTCTCAGTAATTGCTGCAGCCGGATCCTCATTTACCGGCTCGGGATTGGCCACCGCTGCAGCAGGTTGTGGTGGTGGAGGAATGTCGCATCTTATTTCCCCAGTCGGGGATGCCGATTCTTGTAAACTTGACGCCAGCTCGGCCGCGGCAGTTCGGTTCCGAGTCCCCGATGGCGCCTCGAAGATGAGCTCATCATCCTCCGCAAGAAGGTCACGGAGGAAATTCAGCTGGTCCCCCTTTTTTGTTGGATCCTTAGCTGGAGCCATTATGTTTTCTGCAAAACACGTAAGTTAAGTGAGAAACGCGTAGTTGAAATTTGAAACAAGTTAAATCAAGTTCCTAAATTTCGATCCTATCAAAGAAGAGTTATCAAATTTAGCCTCTATATGAATATACGGTTCAGATACCTAGTAGTTCTCTACTAAAATGGGGGGGGACCGGAAGAAGGTTGAAAGCAACCAAGATCGGGGCGTAAAATAAGGTCTTCACGGTCCAATCAGCGCCGTCAGACCTAGAGCAATCGAGGAGTGCCTTCCTCAGAGGTCTCGGAAGGGCCGCCCGAGGAAGAGGGCCGTAGGCTTCAGGAAAAAATGGTTCCCCTTCAACGGGGAACCGCCAAGGAAGGCTCAAGGGAGACATCCTCGTATCCCCCACCCCGCAGACGAAGAAGAAATGTTTCTTCCAGTCGTGGTTGGAGTGGGGTGCAGAAAAAGGAAGGCTCAAGGGAGACAGCATAGTGTTCCTGGTTTAAGTTATAAGTCTGATCTGCGAGTCGCGACTTACTGAGTTTGGTCGCGAGTGGCACAGTAATACGATTGGTCGCGAGAAACCCTGCAGCGATATGTCGCGAGTGGTACAGTATGATGATCTGTCGCGAGTGTCACAGTAATACGGTTGGTCGCGAAAGTCCGATTGGTCGCGAGTGTCCAGGAGTCCGCGCGAGAGAGTGAATTGTGAGGAGCGAACAGCGTATTTATAGGGGCAGAATCCCGAGTCGGAAAATCCCAAAATTTTCACCCGAGCTCAGAATCTGACGTACTTAGTGTCAAAACGATCGTATCGACGAGAGAATTTCATCCGTGCTAAGGATTTCCTCTGCGGGGCTCCAGAACGATAATCGGCTTTCGGGACGAGCTGTTGACATATGGTTTACGACTCAGATTCTGAATCTGATAACCAGGGGACTATTGATATTATCCGGGTATATTCCCTTGTGTTTATCCTTACCCGGGGGCTCGTCCGACGTGGTTATTGGTATCTTCGGTATTTTCATATTTTTATCGGATGGCATTCTCAAGTGGTATTCTCACAATTCTGGCTCTCCGGGCCCCGTATAAAGCTTCTGTAAGCATTTTGAGATGTTTCGGGTCATTTTGGCCCCGGACGGGGCCAGGGGTATTTTCATAATTTGCCACCCGGGAGTGCACCGGTCGAGTGCAATGATGTTATGCAGCTGCGTATTCACTATTTGGAGGCAAATAACTGACATACGAGGTTTTCGGTAATTTTCTAATCGTATTTCCGACTAATATCTTGTCCGGGATTGGTTCCCGAAGCTTCGGGATCAACATGGCGTTTGTTATATTATAATTGGATAATATTTAATTATTTTGGGCTTAGTGGAGTAAATAGGCTTATGGGCTCAAGTAAGTGGAGTTGGGCTGGATTTCTCTATAAATACAAGGTCCGGTGCACTTGGACGGGGTTCGGACTTTTATCACAC
Source organism: Utricularia reniformis (assembly GCA_009725065.1). Lineage (NCBI taxonomy): Eukaryota > Viridiplantae > Streptophyta > Magnoliopsida > Lamiales > Lentibulariaceae > Utricularia > Utricularia reniformis. The sequence goes on along the minus strand of RWGZ01000861.1, from coordinate 27,608 downwards.
TTCCCAAGGCAGAACCTGACCCTTGACTCGCGACCAAACACTCTTAGTCGCGCCCAATCGCACTTAGCCGCGATCACCTGTTCAGATCTGCGATCAGTCGCCCACTCGCGACCAAATAGTATAGTCGCGACCAATGGTTCCCTCAACGAGTCGCGACCAGTGATTACCCGCGACCAGTGGTTCCCTCGCGCCCAACCGTGTTAGTCGCGACCAGCCCTGCCTGCCTGCACTGTTCACTCGCGTCCAGTGGTGCGCGACTGCAGATTTGATCGTTTTTCGAGCCGTTTTTGCCCGTATTATCATTATCACCTCATTGTACTTGTATCGCTCGATTATTATAGTGGAAACCAAGGTAGAGCTTTGCTCTCCTGATGACGTAAGCTCACACATTGTGGGCCCAACCTCGTATATCGCTCGTGTCCTCACGACAATATAATTTTGAGTAAATTATAAATTGACTGATCTAAAAATAAATACCCAACATATTTTTAGACTAGATCAGCGCCATATGAGGCATTGTACGGGAGGAAGTGTCGTACACCGCTATGTTGGGATGAGGTGGGAGAGAGAACGACCACGGAAACAGAATTAGTGGAAGTCACCATTGAAAAGGTAGCCGCAGTACGAAAGAACATGAAGGCGGCACAGGACCGATACAAAAGTTGGGCAGACACAAAAAGGAGACCCTTAGAGTTAAAAGTTGGAGATCACGCATACCTAAAGGTATCTCCTATGAAGGGAGTGCTAAGGACCACAAGGACAGGGAAGCTGAGCCCCCGGTATATCGGACCATATGAGGTTGAACGAAGGATCGGAAACCTAGCATATCTGCTGAAGCTCTCGGAGGAAATGGGGGGATACACAACGTATTCCATGTATCCCAACTGAGGAGGAGGATAACTGAAGGAATCCAAGAATGTGTGGGAGAACCCATAGACATAACCCCGGAATTAACGTACGAGGAAGTCCCAGTAAAGATCCTAGGCAGAGAGGAAAGAAGACTCAGAAACAAACAAATCCCCATGGTAAAAGTACAATGGTCAAATCAAGGAGAGAGGGAAGCCACATGGGAAACGGAACGGGAAATTAGACAGAGAGCGCCGGAGTTAATGGAAGATTGGTACGCACGAGTTTCGGGACGAAACACAAAATGAGTGGGGAAGGATGTAATAGCCGAGAAAAAGGTACGACGAAACAAATAGTAGGGAATGTAGCGGTAAAGTCAAGATGAGAGATAATGAGAGATACGGGAACGAAAGAACGTAAAAGGGAACGAAAAATAGAAAAGTAAAGAAAAAGATAAAAGAGGGGTTAAAAGCAAAAGAAGGAGGGGTCAAAGTGTGAATTAGAAAAGTTAAGATGTCTATAAATAGGGGTGAGGAGGCCCAAAAACGAGTTAATCATCATTAAGACCCGAAAATCCGAAAAATCCCGCAAAGAAGGAAAATTATCGCGAAAATCTCCAAGGCACAAAATTATCGCGAAAAAGTTGAAGGCAAGAATTGTCGCGAAAATTTTGAAGAACAAAAATTGTCACGAAAATTAACGAAGGCAAAATTGTCGTGAAAATTCACGAAGAGTAAAAATTGTCGCGGATTTCGAGTAAGGCATAAATTATCGCGGATTTCATCCCAGTGCAATATTGTCGCGAATTTTAATCCTAGGTGATATCACCCTGAGAAATTTATTATTCGATGACAAATATATTTCTATATAGTCATTCCCAAGTCGAGAAATGAAGCAGATCGAGATATTTTGATGATTGACATTGTTTATAACTTATCGTGGTATTTGGATCAACATGCTTATTTACAGGATCCTTGTGCCTAATTTAGAGATTAATGGGTCATTATTTATTGGACTCCATTAATAATGGGCCTAGTGAGATATAATTGGGCTGAATTAATTATCTATATAAACATGGTTAAACAAAGAAAAAAGGGGTTTTTTTCTTGGACTCTTGACCTAATGGAGCTTGGATTCTTGACCTAAAGAGGAGGCCGATATTCTTTTCATTTTCGACCGGGAAACCTACGACTACGGCCATCAAAACACGATCTTTTTTCTTTGGTTTTCTACCTCATGTTCTCCTATTGTAAATCTACGAACTTGACATTTATAGTGAATTCAAAGGCTACGGCCGGGGTGGTTTTTTATCATTTCTTTTACAGAAAGGTTTTCCATCTACAAAAATCGTGTCTTTTTACTTCTTGCTTTCGTATTACTTTTTCGTTCGACCCCTATCCGTAAAAGGGGTCTAAATTTTGTTATTGCGGATTTTTAGCAGCAATAACATTGGCGCCGTCCGTGGGGCGGTTTTTAGTCCCATTGAGTTTTTATCCGGAGTATAGGATGGAAAACGCGAATATATTTTCGATTCAGCGCAGCTTCGGTATTAAGTTTGTTTCTGATTATTGAACCATTGGATCGGTCTGAAATTTTGATATATAGTTGTAAACATATTTATCTCGGTTCTGAACGGTAAAGATCGAATTTTATGATCGTTTGGATTTTCGAATTAACGTTGGTTTACAAGTGACTGTTTCTGATTTTTCAAGTATACAAAAGTTGGTTTTTCGATTCGAATCTCATAGTTGTAACATCGGATTGTTCTGAAATTTTTAGCATGGTTTGATACATATCTTTGGTCTTCTGATTGGTGGAAAGCAGTTTTTATGGTACTTTCATATTTCGGTTTACTATCCGAATATATGGTTGTTATTTCTAATCCTATATTAATGCGATGTTCGGGTATTCTATTTAGTTTGCATAATTGGACCTATGGATGTTTCTGAAATTTATTTATATAAGTCTAGACGTATTGATTAATGTTCGAGACGGTGGAGATTGATTTTGAATTCTATTTCGGTTTTAAATTCACGACGAACTTTCAAAGTTTCAATCTGCGTTTTNGGAAGCACGGGAAGATTATAACACGCTAAAGCAAACGGTAAGCGGAGTGAACACAATATAGTAAGGGAAGGTTCAGACTTAAGGAATGGGATTGGGTTAATAAAGAAGGAAGAAATGATACGAATGAACGAGATAAATGATAATAAGACTCGGGGTGAGGAAGGATGGACCGTCCGACCGAACCCGGCATCGTGCCTATTACACGATTCGCCAAAGGAAGGGCATGCCTGATGAAGGGAACGATAAGTTTCAAAGAGGAAAAGATACGTACGAAGAGGGCGGAACGGATCTGGGTGGAAAAAGGGGTAGTGCCTAAGTACCCACCCGGGTAAGGGATGCATATGGCCCGTCGAGTCATCCAACAGCTAACGGTTGGCTTGGGGTGGACATGCGCCGAGCATGTTAATCTCGGCAACAGAAAAGTTACTGAATGATGGAAATGATAAGGGTAAAAGAAGAGGGAAATAAGAAAACGGTTAAGTGAATTGGTTCATGTGTGTGTGTATGATGTAACTAAGAAGTAAGAAAGATAATGTGTAGTGTGTGTGAAGTTTCCTTTAATAGATTGTGACCGCTTTACAGATTTTGTAGGTGACGCAGGTGAGATATGATAGGGACGGGGAAGGAGGTAGTCGGTTGTCCGGTGATAGAGTCCGGTCCTTCGGAGAACACTCTAAATTATGCTGTCGTACTTTAATGTTTCGAACTATGTTTTAAATTTGCTTTCGAATATTTCCGTTTTAATTATCATGTTTTAACAAAACAACTAGGCCCAAATTAGGGTCGTTACAAAGGTGGTACTGGAAATTACGTCGGAGAGAAGTGGAACAGAACCACCGGCTGTTTCAAGCCCTGTTCCCAAAAACAGATGTTATGAAAGTGATCCTGACGAACACAACACTGATGAAGAGGAAATCATTAGGCGTGGAGTCACAACGAGGAGGCCTAGATATCGATCTACTCCTCCCCTTCCGGCCAGAGCTCTAACTCCCGCTCTTGGAAATGACCAGGAGCAGATGCAACGACGAATAGATGAGCTCACCAGGGAGTTGGAGAATATGCGTGCATTGAAGGATTGTGAATCGAATCTGGGACGCAATCCTGGTTTATTTAACAGGGCCATGGAGGCTCCTATCAGGCGAAGTAAGGATGACGATTGCTGGCATAATTTACATGCTGTTCAAACGTCATCTCAGCAATCTGAAGGCGTATCAGCCGCCTTGGGAGATTTGATGCTCCCCTTTTCAGAGGAAATCTGGGCAGCAGTCCCAGATCGGCATTATCGCAACCCCGAGGGGTTGCCGACATTTCGTGGCGATGGTGATCCGATCGATCATGTCGCTGATTTCGAGTTACGTATGGGAACGGTTCGGGCCTCTGATTCATTAAAGTGCCGCATCTTCGCGGCAGGATTACAAGGCGATGCCCGAACATGGTTCAAAAATCTGCCGGCCCGATCCATACAGTCGTATGGCGGGTTTATTTTGGCTTTCTCAGAGCAATTCGCTCCAAATGTAGGACCGCCTTGAAGCAAGCAGGAACTATATCAGCTAAAATATATCCCGGCTAAAATGAGTGTTCGGTCCTTTATGGAGAAATTCAACAGGACCGCCCGGGGTATCAAACTCGAGCTCCGGGATAAAATCGATATTCTGCAGCAGGTCTTAGGACCGTGCGGCCTTTCGGCCAGCTTGGTGAAGAGCCCACCATCTACCTTGGGAAAACTTCTTCAGAAAATCAACAAGTATATTAAGGTAGATGAAGCACTGGGGCTTGGTTATCGGAAGCCTAGTGGGAATTCTGAGCCCGCAGGTGATCATAGGGTTTCATACCCGAAGAAACAGTCGCGAGAAGTAGCGTCTGTGAGTGAAAAAGACGTCCCCCCGATGCAGGAGGACAATCGGGTGTATTGCGAGCTTCATCATAATCGCGATCACCCGACCTTGAAGTGCCCGCTGTTGAAAGAGACAGTAGAGGCAATGAGTAAAGAGAAGCCCGACCGGAATGGTCAGAAGGGCAAGCGAGCGGAATCCCCCCGAAGGGGCCATCAAGGTGACGATCGTAACAGGCCGCGGGGAAGAGATAATCGGGGACAACCCCGAAACTACAACGATCGGACGGAGGACCGAAGGTCTCCTCCGCCAGAGCAAGAAAGAGGCCAACACAGTCGTGAGAACTGTGGTCAGGGCCGTAGAAGAAGATGGCGGGGCCGTGGCGGCAGAGCCCCGCAGAATGAGGGTGGGAGACAGGAGCAGGCTGCTCCCCCACCTGCTGAAACTGTTGCCCAACCTCCTCGAAATGAGGCGGCACCCAGGGAAGTGGCCGGAGATATTTATGATATCTCCGGTGGATTGAAAATAAATGAATCGGTCCGGGACCGAAAGACAACTGCGCGCGGAGTCTCTGCTGAGAGCTCCGAATCTGTGGCGCTGGTAAAGTATGATCCCTTGGAACGGTCCTCCTTCTTCAGAGAGGACATTACTTTCACCCCGGCTGATCGGGATGGGATCATGGATCCATGTGACGATCCCCTCACCATTACTGGGATCATCGGAAATCAACGGGTCCACAAAATTCTAGTGGACACTAGGGCTTCGTGCAATCTGATGAAGCGCGAGGTAGCTGAAATGTTGGGAGCTGCTGCTCACGATCTCCCGATCGCCAACATAACTCTTTGGTTGTTCGACCAAAGGAGCGTTATCCCGTGCGGGAAAATGTTGTTTCCCGTTAACCTTGGAGAACCATCCAAGGACCGTTCTGAGGACTTGGAATTCATTGTCGTTGAATTCAACTTGGCTTACAACGCTATTATCGGACGGACCGGCCTGAGTAAGTTTGAGGCGGTCCCTTCTACTTATCACATGATGCTCAAGTTCCCCTCCATTCATGGAGTTATTTCTGTTAAGGGGGATCAGAAGGTAGCTAGACAATGCTACATGAGCTCGTGCCGAACGTTGGCACCGATTAAGAGGGCCCGGGTGGATTTGCTGGAAGAGCTGCCGCACCCGAGGCAAGCAATGGAACCCGTAGGGTTCAAATTGATTAATCTGGTTGAGGATGACTCAACCAAGACAACTCGCATCGGGGCTCATCTAGCCCCTGACTTTGAAAAAGAACTGATCCACCTGCTGAGAAGCCACGTGGATATATTTGCTTGGACCCCGGATGATGTTCCGGGGATTGACCGATCCGATAGTGAACATCGGATCAATACTGAGCCTGGAACGAAGCNTCAGCGACGCATCAAAGGAAGGACTAGGGTGTGTCCTAATGCAGGAGGAAAAGGTCATCGCTTATGCGTCGCGAAAACTAAAGGAACATGAGGTCAACTACCTAACACACGACTTAGAACTGGCGGCAGTGGTGTTCGCCCTAAAATTATGGAGACATTACATGTACGGGGTGAAATGCGAGGTGTATACCGATCATAAATGTAATAGCCGAGAAAAAGGTATGTCGAAACAAATAGTAAGGAATGTAACGGTAAAGTCTAGACGGTAGATAATGAGTGATACGGTAACGAAAGAACGTAAAAGGGAACGAAGAATAGAAAAGTAAAGAAAAAGATAAAGGAGGGGTCAAAAGTAAAGGAAGGAGGGGTCAAAGTGTGAATTAGAAAAGTTAGGATGTCTATAAATAGGAGTGAGGAGGCCCAAAAATNCGATGGAACCCGTAGGGTTCAAATTGATTAATCTGGTTGAGGATGACTCAACCAAGACAACTCGCATCGGGGCTCATCTAGCCCATTACTTTGAAAAGGAACTGATCCACCTGCTGAGAAGCCACGTGGATATATTTGCTTGGACCCCGGATGATGTTCTGGGGATCGACCTATCCGATAGTGAACATCGGATCAATACTGAGCTTGGAACGAAGCCTGTTAGGCAGAAAAGGAGATGCTATTCTCCTGAGAAGATCGAGATCATCCGGGCTGAAGTGAATAAGCTGCTACTGTCGGGATTTATCAGAGAAATCCACTATACTGAATGGGTTGCAAACCCAGTGGTGGTTTCCAAACCGGACGGGAAATGGCGAATGTTTATCGATTTTACCGATGTGAACAAAAGCTGTGAGTCAGAAGCTTTTCCGTTGCCGCACATTGACAAACTAGTGGATGCTGTTTCTGGTAGCACCATGATGAGTACCATGGATGCTTATTCTGGGTATCACCAGATCTTCTTGGCTGAGGAAGATCAGAAGAAATCATCATTCATGACCGAAGATGGGGTTTTCTGTTATGTGGTTATACCATTCGGTCTCAAAAATGCTGGAGCAACATACCAAAGGTTGGTCAACAAAATCTTTAGAGAGTTGATTGGCCATATGATGGAAGTGTATGTTGACGATATGATTGTAAAATCTATGAATGATGAAGACTATCTTTCTTATTTGTCTCGTTGCTTCGAAGTATGCCGAAAATATAAGCTCAAACTAAATCCAAACAAGTGATGCTTCGGGATCCGAAGCGGAAAATTCTTAGGATATTATGCTTCAGAGAAAGGCATAGAGGTTAACCCTGAGAAGGTGCAAACTATCATTGACATGCAACCTCCGAGAAACAAAAGAGAATTTCAAAGGCTTACTGGCCGACTAGCCACGTTGAGCAGGTTTATTTCGAAATCGACAGACCGGGCCTTACCTTTTTCAGAGTGCTAAGAAAAGCAAGCCATATGGATTGGACCGAAGAATGCGATCGGGCCTTCTCCGAGCTGAAGACTTATTTAAGCACTCCACCGGTGATGGTAAGTCCAACTTGTGATGAACCTTTGGGGTTATATCTTGCGGTGTCCGAACTTGCCGTCAGCGCATCTCTGGTGACCATACGAGATGACATTCATTGACCTGTTTATTATGTCAGTCATTCTCTAGTATCTGCAGAAACCAGGTATTCCACCTTGGAGAAATTCATGCTAGCTTTAAAGAAAGCTGTATCCAAGTTGAAACATTATTTCGAAGGCCGAACGGCCTATGTTTATACGGATCAGCCTCTGAAAATACTCCTTAAACAAAAGGATTTGAATGAGAGATTGGCAAAATGAGCTATCAAACTCAGCGCTATGTATCTGGAATTCCTGCCCTGAAGGGCGATCAAAACTCAGGTTCTAGCCGATTTTTTGGTTGAAATGACCCAGTCGGCCATTTATCTTAACCAAGAAAATGATCGATGGATGATCCACGTAGATGGATCAACCTTCGGGGGAAGAGGAGCGGGCATTACCCTGACAACGGTACAAGGTGATCTTATTCATTCCGCAGTCAAGTTTTCCTTTGCTGGAACAAATGATGTGGTGGAATATGAGGTAGTATTGTCATGAATGACCTTGGCTCAAAAAATGGGGGTTAGCAGAGTGCGAATGTTCTCAGACTCGAAGTTAGTACTTGAACAATTCGCAGGGAGATTTGAGGCTCACGATCCGATGATGAGGTTGTATTGCGCTAAAGTTCTGGAGTTATCCAAGAAGTTCAATGAGTTCTCTTTGGACCATGTGCCACGAGAACAAAACAAGGTTACCGATGCACTCGCCAGATTGGCTTCGGGCATACCCAACATAGAGCCGAGCAATATTTCAGTCCACCTTCAGGACCGACCTTTACTCGAGAATCCAGTGACCGAACAGTCTATTGAAGAGATCGGGGCTCTATGTCATGAACTCCAGGGCTTGAATATTGATGCTACTGAATCCCCAGGAGAACCCAATTGGATGGACTCCTTTACTAAATACCTCTCAAACGGATATCTCACCGAAGATAATTCTGAAGCCAGGAAAATAGAGGTCCGGGCTAAGAGATTCACCTTAGTCGACGGACGCTTGTTTAAAAAGAGTTTTGAAGGCCCGCTTCTGCGATGTTTATCTCCTATTGAGGCGGAAGCCGTCATGATTTATGTTAAAGAAGGGATATGCGGCATCCATTCAGGGGCCCGATCTTTATACCACCGCATTATAAGAGCCGGGTACTTTTCGCCAACATTGCTTGTTGATGCTAAGTAGTATACCAAACGTTGTGCCATATGCCAGTACCATGCTCCACTCCCACAATTGCCTGGGATCATCTATCGATTACCCCGTTGCCTTGTCCGTTTGACAGATGGGGGATCGATATCCTCGGACCTTTTCCTCGGTCCATAGGGCAAAGGAAATTATGTATTCTAGCGGTGGAATATTACTCGAAATGGATTGAAGCAGAAGCAGTAGCCATCATCTCGGAGAAAGTGGTCAAGCACTTTATATGGCGAAATATTGTGAGCCGCTTCGGGGTTCCCCGAGCGCTCGTATCTGATAATGGGACTCAGTTCCGGGGAAATAGCATACGGGATCTATGCACCAAGTTGGGCATCACCCAGCATTTCTCATCGGTGGCTCATCCCCAAACTAACGGACTTACAGAGGTATCTAACAAGGTTATCCTGAAAGGATTGAAAACCAAGTTAGAAGATTTTGGAGGGAAATGGCCCGAACACATCTATGAGTCCTATGGGCGTAGCGAACTACACCTCGCTCAGCAACCCAGGAATCACCTTTCTCATTGGTGTATGAGACCGAAGCTGTTAGCCCGGTGGAGTTTGCCATCCGATCACCTCGGATATCTCAGTACGATGAGCATATGAACGGTGAAAGGAGATTATTGGACCTCGAGATGATCGAAGAAAAAAGAGATGCAATTTATGCACGGATGCGTACTTATCAGCGGAATATGGAACGGGCCCATAACAAACGATTCCTCCCAAGGGAATTCTTTGAAGGCGATCTCGTCCTCAGAAGCATTAAGGTGCAGAGGAATGTGGGAAAGCTGGACAGAAATTGGGAGGGACCGTATCGCATATCTACGAAATTTGAGTCAGGTGCGTATAAACTTGAAACATTGGATGGTATAGAGGTCCCCGAACTTGGAATGTCATGAATTTAAGTCGATACTTCTTATGAATTTTCGATTAATGTGTTTGACTCAATAAAAAACATTCCATTAAACGTAAGTAGTAAACAAGTAAGTACAAGAGTTAACTATTTCTTATAGAATGATGGACCGATCTTGGAGTTGGATAAGCTTAGGACGAATCTGGACTGGTGACCGAAGCTTCATGTCCGCAAGGTTCCCAAGTTGTAGTGACCGCTCTGACGAGTCAGATGCTCCTGCACTTGCCTAGCACCATGGATGAGTTGCGATTCTCCCAGAACTCATTACGAACTAAGACATTCCCTTGAACGGCATTCAGTCTTTAGGGATGGCCTTTTGTACCTATGAAATCTGCTACAACGAAAGGAATGATAGTCAGCATATCGAAACATAAGATCGGTCCTAACATAAGACGTATTATGAGCCAAGCTTAGCCAGCAAAACCTAAGGGACTTTATTAGAACCAAGGTTCGGCGAAAGCTCGTAAAAACCCATAGTGAACGCAGACTACACCTATTCAGTTGAGTAATGATTCCAAGGACGAATAAGAGCGACCCATAAACCATGTAAAACGACTGATACAATCAAAGTTGACATAAATAAACTAAATATAACGTCTGGGACCGATGGTTGACACCCTGTAAGTGTCCCCGATCATATACTTGTTAGTTTATTCAGAATTTAAGATAGAACAGCTTCGTTTAGATAAAACTTATTAGTTTATTCAGAAGTTCGTTATATCACTTCGTTTCGACAATTAAAATAATCAAAGTGGAAGAAAAAAGTCTTTATATTAAGTTAGAAGGGCGGTAGATACAAAATGATAACTAAATCTAACTAATCTGCCCTTCTTCTTTGTCTTCCGCTTCGGGCTCCTAGGGTTCGGTCCGGGTCGCGAGCCGCTTCAACTCTTCCTCTTGATCGGCCACCTTCTGGTTGACCTTTTTCTCCATCTCTTCAAAGAGGTAGAGGAAAGGCTCTTCTTCCAGCACAGGTTCTTCCAAGGTTGGAATAACCTGAAACTTGCCATCTCTCTCAAGTGGCTCGATCATCTTCCAGCGCTCATCCGAAGGGGAAAGCCCGAACGTCTGGATAACTTGCTCTCACATGTTATCCAGATACTTTGCAGTGTAAACCCCATGTATGTTATCCGCTAAAGCGAATAACAACGGGGACTGAGCGAACCCCAGAATTGCTTCCCGAACCGAACCTTCTGTCGAAGTGCGGGCCCTCGTCAACTCTTCATCCAAGGCCGCCTTTTCTTCTTGGGCCTGAAGGAGAAGCTCATTCAACTTATTCCTCTTCTCCTGGGCCCGACCTTGGACTTGGTTGATTTCTTCGTCTTTGGCCCGCAACTTGGCCTCGAGGTCGTCTATTCGCCCCTGAGCCGTTTCCCCCAAGTTCTCCAGCTCAGAGACTTTATCTGCTAAGAGTGAGACCTCCGTCCCTGCTCTTAGCAGCTCATTGTCCAATCGGTCACGGTCCGCCCGTACCGTGACCAACTCCCCATGCTTGATCTCAACTTGCCTTTTCGCAAGGTCAAGTTGATCTTGGACTTTTTGGGATACAACGCTATCACCTTGGTACTTCTCCACGGTGATAGCGGTTGTGAAAGCTTTCCTCAACATCTGCAAAAGACCACACATTGTTAAAAATGAAGCTTCGGGCCTCCGCTTTAAGCCAAAGTTACCTTGGTTGTGAGGTCGAGGAGCTTTCCATAATATCTTCCCCAGATACGTCCGCTTGGACGTTATCTGGGTTCTGCTCCCCGAAAAGGCGGAAGTCCTTTACGAAGGCACTTCACCAGGAGGATAACTTCCTCCCCTTGCTGAACCTGTCCAACAGGCCCAAGGCAACTCCCCAGTCGGAGTTGGTCTTCGGGCCCTGCGCAGGCTCCTTCAGGACGATCCCCTTATTGGGGACCGGAGCGCTGCCCCCCTTCTTCAGCCTCTTCGGCTTCTGCGGGGCTTCCACTTCGGTCACCCTCTTCCCTTTTCCTAAAGGGACCGGCGGCAGAGAGACGTTCGGCTTAAGCTGAGGGCCGGGGAGAACCTTCTCCACGGGAACGGCTCCCTGCAGCAACAAAGTAATAGTCTCAGTGTTAATAAAAGAGGTGTTACCGATTTGATAGAGGCTGGATAAGCTCAAAGAACGAATCCAAGCCTTTATTACCTCCTCTACCACTCCAAATACCCGAAACGCAGGCCCTTCTCCGCTTGAAGACTGCCCAGTGCAGCGAAGGGTTAGCGTGCCCGTGCCGGTTGTTTGGATCGGGGGGTCCCCGGACCCCGAAGGGACCAGCGTACCCCCCGTTGCTGATTCACTTGCTCCAGCACTGCCCGATGTTTCCCTGTGTCCCTCAGAAGGACGGACCGAAGCAGCTGCCATACGTTTAAAACGTGAGCTCGGCATTGTCTCAGTTGAATATGCAAAACAAATACATAAGGATCAGGAAAGATTAAAATGTAAACACTATTTGATACCCGATCCTTCTGATGGATCTGAATCTGAACTAGAAGATAAAACCCCATTCGGGGCTGGGGCTCCGGTCCTACCCGCAACACCCATCTCTATTAACCTTCTCTTCCGAAGCAGATCTATTCGTTTAAGGCGTGCTTCAGGAGGGGGGAACATCGCAAGTGTATTTGCGGTGTCCGTGCGGGAGGGGTTGAACCTGCTTTGGTCCAACTGACCTATGTGTGGGTGAGTTATGCGTGGCCATACTTTCAACAGATCCTCTTTCGGAACTGTCATCCACACATAACAAGCCTCCCACGCATGGAGAGACTCGTCTTTATAAACAATTGCGCACTCTTTGGTGCGCACCGCTATGTAATACAACTTACAACACCCCAATAGACCCTTCCCCTTTCGGGACCCAACCAAGAACACGTTAAAGAAGTGTTTTAAGGTTGGGGCCCGATTCTGTTGGTGACAATAAAAAATGAACGCTATAATATACACGTAACTGCCCGGGAATAACGCAAAAGTGGTACAGTGGATTTCTTTAAGCACGGCCGCTACAAAAGGATGTAGCGGAAAAAGGAGCCCGCACTTTAAAAAGCCGTAACTAACCGAAATAGCAGACGCCGGCACATTCATTTCTGCCGGAAAGAAACAGGGAATATCTTCCCGTCCCTTCCAAATAGAGTAATGTGCCGGGATTGAAAACCTAGAACTAAACTCCTCAATGTCTAACTCAGACATAGAAGGATAACACATTTTGTGAGGATGCATGAAAATATACCTTAGAAAAAGCGGATTGGAAGAGGGTTGACGAAAGATCGATTAAGGGCACAAGAACTCGCTGCGATTTCTCCTTCGCGATAATGACGGTGTGGAGAAACAGTGCCCAGAATCCTGATTTAAATACTAATCTCCCAGCCAATGGTGAGCCACCACGTAATACTGCCCAAAACAACGACTGTACGGGGCGCACTCATCACGCCTTTTGAACTGCCGAATGTGAAGAGGCGCGGGTCGAGATATTAATATTTAAAAAATAACGAAGATAAAAGTATAATTTAAGTATACGTTATTAGGTCTTAAGCGTGATTGATCCATACACTAAGGCAAACTTCGGTCCCCTGGACTCTCACTACCTACAGGTACGGTCCCTTGTTTTCATGAATGTGCAAACATCATGTGATCGGCCTTGTATCACCTCTGCGATTGGCAATCAATCCCGAGGGGCTAGTGATGAGAACTCTAGGACCGGGTACCTTGTGATGGGTAAGGCCCAGCAACGGTTGGGCATATTCAAATGTCGAAAATGAATTCCTACAGCCCACTTACATTTCTAAGGAAGAGCGGCCCGATGTTCAACTAGAGGACCGAAGCTAACCTTAACGAAATACAGCGTCTTCTGCCAGCTGGCACCTGGGTTCGGTCCGAGCGGTTACAGAACGATTACAACTCACGTTTTCCACGCTTCGGGCCTTCCCACGTTTACCACGCTTCGGGCCTGATCACGCAGACCACGCCTCGGTTCCAACCTCATTTTACATCCCGCGATAACAACCTCTAACAAACCTGTCAGAGGCGGTTACGGAGCGTGATTTACACACACTATGAACTCTATAAATACAGGGCAAGACGATGGAAATAGCAGGACCATTTGGACGCGGAAGAACAGGCCGTTACCCTGCCCGAATTCTTACCGCTTTCTTTAACTTGTCATTTTCATTAGCCTCTCTTGTATTGACTATGAGTTATTTCATTAGTGAACAGGCTAAGAGCATAATCTGCTCTTAGTCGAGTGGTTTTCACCCCAATTCCTGGGGTTTCCACTATATATCGCCGTGCACTTATTTTATTTCTAGCTTTTAATCGTCCTCCACATCTAAAACAAATCAGAACCGAGTTCGTTTGTTGAATGAACCGGACGACTGTTGTAATAGCCGAAGAAGTTGATACCCCCTAGAAAGGGACCATAACAATATCAATAGCTAATAATATTGTTTATAATTTTCAGCTATGGGCGTGGTCCAGAATTCCTGCTCTGAAGCGGTGTTCATGTACCACTTCCCAAATGAGTCTTTCCACCAACATTGTTACCAGTACTACGGTTGTAGGTTTGTATTTCAGTATTTATTATTATTTATAATAATTTATTTTAATAATGTATTTTGCATAGAGTTTACCGGTTGTTTGGACCATACGAACACGGCGCACAATGCGCTAAGAGTTTGTCGAGATGCACTAGATGCTATTGGAAGACGAGAGGTACTGTATTAAATAATTACTTATACAAATTATTGTGTGAGTTTGTTAATGTATACTTTTCAGTTCATATGGAGACCATACACGAATGGTGACTGTTATTGATGCTAAAAATCCGCAATAACAAGATTTAGACCCCCTTTTGCGGATAGGGGTCGAACGAAAAAGTAATACGAAAGCAAGATGTAAAAAAAGCACGATTTTTGTAGGCGGAAAACCTTTCTGTAGAAGAAAGGATAAAAAACCACCCCGGCCGTAGCCTTTGAATCCACTATAAAAAAGATCATGTTTTGATGGTCGTAGTCGTAGGTTTCCCGGGCGAAAAAGAAGTGAATAGCGGCCTCCACTTTAGGTCAAGAATCCAAGCTCCTTTTCTTTCTTTAGCCATGTTTATATAGATGATTAGTCCAGCCCAATTATAACTCTCTCGGCCCATCAATAATGAAGTCCAATAAATAATGATCCATTAATATCTAAATTAAATATAAAGATTCATTAAATAAGTAACCCGGTCGAATACCACAACAGCTATAACGAAGTCAACCATCAAATATCTCGATCTTTTGAATACCGTCATCTACTTCAATAACGACTATATAGAAATAGATACATTCTCAAATAATAAATTCTCATGGCGATATAAGAAGTCCCCTGATTTGTGTAGTCGAAGTATTCGAGTACACAAATCATAAATTGCCTTGAGAATATTGTTGCAATAAACTCACAATAGTAGTATCAGATTTTGTAAATAAAAATCCTCTCATTTTAATTAGAACCAACCAAACATGAGTGAATAAGCATATCTTAAATAAATAAATATTACGAATGAATACAATCATCTCAGAAACTTCATATATACTTCTAAGATTATGAGTGCGAATTTTATCTTCTTATTACTGAACCTGGNAGCGTGATTGATCCATACACTAAGGCAAACTTCGGTCCCCTCGACTCTCACTACCTACAGGTACGGTCCCTTGTTCTCATGAATGTGCAAACATCATGTGATCGGCCTTGTATCACCTCTGCGATTGGCAATCAAGCCCGAGGGGCTAGTGATGAGAACTCTAGGATCGGGTACCTTGTAATGGGTAAGGTCCAGCAACGGTTGGGCCAATTCAAATGGCGAAAATGAATTCCTACAGCCCACTTACACCTCTAAGGAAGAGCGGCCCGATGTTCAACTAGAGGACCGAAACTAACCTTAACGAAATAAAGCGTTTTCTGCCAGCTGGCACCTGGGTTCGGTCAGAGCGGTTACAGAACGGTTACAACTCACGTTTTCCACGCTTCGGGCCTTCCCACGTTTACCACGCTTCGGACCCGATCACGCAGACCACACCACGGTCCCAACCTCGTTTTACATCCCGCGATAACAACCTTTAACAAACCTGTCAGAGGCCGTTACGGAGCGTGATTTACACACGCTATGAACTCTATAAATACAAGGCAAGACGACGGAAATAGCAGGACCCTTTGGACGCGGAAGAACAGGCCGTTACCCTGCCCGAATTCTTACCGCTTTCTTTACCTTGTCATTTTCATTAGCCTCTCTTGTATTGACTATGAGTTATTTCATCAGTGAACAGGCTAAGAGCATAATATGCTCTTAGTCGAGTGGTTTTCACCCAAATTCCTGGGGTTTCCACTATACATCGCTGTGCATTTATTTATTTCCAGCTTTTGATCGTCTTCCACCTCTAAAACATATCAAAACCGAGTTCGTTTGTTGAACGAACCGGACGACTGTTGGTACCCCCTAAAAAGGGACCATAACAGTCGTAGTCTTTTATTAGTTCCATCCAACTCCGTTGTCTCATGTTCACCTCTTTCTGGGTGAATAGGTACTTCCAACTCTTGTGGTCGGTGAATATCTCGCACTTAACACCTTACAAATAGTGCATCCATATCTTGAGTGCGAATACCACCGCTGCCAGATCCAAATCGTGGGTCGGATAGTTCAACTCGTGCACTTTCAATTGACGGGATGAGTATGCTATGACCTTTCCGCCTTGCATTAGTTCGCATCCTAGTCCTTCCTTCGAGGCGTCGCTGTATACAGTGAAGTCGTGCCCCAGTATGGGTAACACTAATATGGGTGTCGATGTCAACTTCGTTTTAAGGTATTCAAAACACTCTTCACACTTCTCATCTTACGTATACTTTATTTCCTTCCGGGTCAAGTTTGTTAACGGGTGTGCTATCCTTGCAAATCCCTTGATAATACCTGGCTAATCCTAGGAAACTTCTTACTTATCGAGCATTTGTCGGCCTTGGCCAATTCATTACTGCTTCTACCTTCGTCGTATCCACCGTTGCCCCTCTTGCTGATATCACAAGGCCTAGAAAAGCTATAATGTCCATCCAGAATTCACATTTGCTATACTTAGCATACAATTTCTCTTGTGTGAGGGTATGTAATACTATTCTCAAATATCGCTTGTGTTCCCCACGGTTGCGTGAGTAAACTAGGATATCGTCGATGAATACTACTACGAACTTGTCTAGGTACTGGCGAAACACCCGATTCATCAAATCCATGAAAATTTATGGGGCGTTAGTCAATCCAAATGGTACGACTGTACAATCGTAATGGCCTTATATCGTTCGAATGGCCGTTTTTGAGATATCCCCTTCCCTCACTCGGACTTGATGGTACCCCGACCTCAAGTCATAGCACTTATGCGCCTGTAACTGATCGAATAGGTCGTCCATCCTCGGAAGCGGGTACCTATTCTTTATAGTAACCTTGTTTAACTTCCGGTAATCATAGCACAATCTTAACTCGCCGCTTTTCTTCCTAACACATAGTACCGGTTGTAAGGACCCCTCGGGGGTGCGAGAGAGAGGGCACCTTAGGCGAATCACTACATCGGCTATAGACGGGGAACGATCAAATATTAAGTATAGTGAATCGTCTTCCATTGCACGAGGCATTTTCCCTAGCAAAGTGGCAAGCGGAACGTTAGAACTAGAATGTTAAGCGTGCTCACCCTGGTCCAATTCATGGATGGGTAACCCACTGGGAAGTGTGGGGGCTAGGGAAAAAGTAAGTCTGTGAGGACTAGGTGGGTGTCATTAGGGTCATCCTAGTCCAAAGCGGACAATATCGTGCAAGTGGAAAGGCGGATAGTTAAAACCGGTGCCCCTCAAGGGGAGTTGCTCTGCCTTAGGAAGTCCATTTCTATTAGTGATTCAATATGTTTCTTCAGTTCCTGCATTTCTCTTGGTGCCATTCGGTATGGGGCTTTTGAGATTGGTTGGGTCCCGGAGAGCAATTCTATCTCCATCTCCACTTCCTTTTGTGGTGGTTGGCCAGGTATTTCCTCGGGGAACACGTCATTGTATTAACAAATTACCGGGAATGCCTCCAATGGCGTCCCCTCCTCCTCGGAGGTGACTAATGCTAGCCAACTTGACTGGTCATTATACTCTCCCTCCCCCTTCACAATCGGTTTCCCATCCCTATCTCTTTTCCCCTCTTGCGGTGTACTAAACGTGATTGTACGTTCTCGGCATTTCACTTGTACATCGTATCTAGATAACCAATCCATCCCTAGTATAGCATCGAACCCCATGTCTCCCAATTCAATCAAATCCACCTCAGTTCGTACTGTGTCTACTTCTACCGCACATCCTTTAAAGATTATGTTTGCCTCCAAGGCTTCGGATTTCGTGTTTTTACCTTGATTCTAGCGTTACTACCCTTTTTACCAAATCGTTTCGCTAGCTTCTCTACACAAACTAATGTGTCGCCCCACAATCAAATAATACGTAAGCTGTAAAACCATTATTAAGTAGTGTATCTGCCACGACTTCTTCGGCCTACGAGGCCCGCTCCTTGTTTACTGCGAACACTCGCGGATTCCCAGTGATCCTTTCCCGCGTCCTGCTCTCGGTGGCCCCAATTTCGATCTTCCTCTTCTTTGTGCATTCTCGAGCAAATTGCCCTTCCTGGACGCACTTAAAACAACAGTTATTTCATGCCCGACATTCCCCGAAGTGGTACCTCCCGCATTTTGCGCTTAGAGACCGGATTGTTGGTCTCTGTGTAGACCCGAAACATTCTGTACTAGCCATTCCTTTCCATTCCTCCCGTCCCCAAACCTCGGTCCTCATGGAACCCTTAGTGCGTTCGTTATCAATCCTTTGAATCCCTCCGTCTACTCGGACTACAGCTATCACTAAACTTGAAAAATTCTCGTAGTCGCGAACATACATAGTTAGTTTCACCCTTTCATTCCGTCCTTCCGTAAAACGGTGCATCTTTTCTTGCTCACTCCTCATAATCTCGGGGGAGTACCTGCCCAATTCTATGAACTCATGCATATACTCCATTACGGGGCGATTCCCTTGATTTAATTTGTCAACTTCAACCCTCTTGTCCTTCTTCAGCCCTATTGGTACGTACTAATTCAAGAACGCATTCTTAAATTTCTCCCAAGAAAGAAGTCCATCCTTCAGTAGTGAGGCCGACACGCTTCCCCAGCATCGTGCAATGCTACCGTCGAACCATAGCGTGGCCAATTCTGCCATTAGTTCTTCTAGGGCTTCAATTAGTTCGAACATCTCCTCCAGTCGGATTATCCACGCCGACGCGTCCCCTATCTTATCTCCCGTGAAATTATTCATTCCAGCCTTCAATAATGCCTCATTGTAGTACATTCTACCTCTCTCAGGCCTAGGCGCTTGTTCTATCTGCATAGAATTTCCCCTCTCTGTTTGACCCTGCCTCATTGCACTAACGAGGGAACTGGCCATGGTTTGGAACAAGTCCCTGAGACTCTCTTGGCTAAACTTGAGGGGCGTCGCTGAATCCGCAGCCTGGGTTTCGGTCACCGGCACTTGTTCTGATGCGTTGCTATCCTTCTCACGATTTCCGTTCGCTCTTGTTCTTCGAGCCATCCCTACATTAAGTTTTCATTACATCTATACTTACTCATACCATATGCTACATCCTATACCCATCCCCTCCTATGGTCGGTTGTCCTCCTATGAACTCCTAGACCTCTCTACGTTGGACCGCACCACAATCAGTTTGGGAGTGATGTTGGGCTCCGATACCATTTGTAACTACCCAAATTTGGGTCTAGTTGAATTGGTAAAATCGTACGAAATAAAACATAAAGTTCAAAACGTAAATTAAAACATAGTTAATAATGCATTCGAGTTTAACGACATAATCTAAAGCGTTCCAAAATACCGCACTCTAGCACCGGACAAAAGACGATGTCCTTCCCATGCCCTCCTCATACCTCGTTCTCGTCACCTACAAAATCTGTAAAGTGATCACAATCTATTAAAGGAAACTTCACACATTCTACTTACCATTTCATTTTTAAAAAACAAACGTAAATGCACACATAAACCGTTTCTTTTAATCATTTACTCATTTTCTTTCTGTTGTTACTTTCTTCCTTATCTTCCATTTTCCTTTCCATTTAGACCTTACTGTGGGTGGCCGAGTGTAACATGCTCGGTACATGTCCCGCCCAAGCCAACAGTTAGCTATTGGTTGACTCGACGGCCCGTATGCTTTCCTTCCCCGAGTGAGTACTTAGGCGCTACCCATTTTCTCACTCGGATTCGTTCTACCCTTTCGTAGGTATCTTTACATTCTTGAACTCATTGTTCCCTTCATCTGGCATGCCCTTCCTTTGGCGAATCGTGTACTAAGCACGATGTCGGGTTCGGTCGGACGGTCCATCCGCCCTCACCCCAAGTCTTATTAACATTCATCTCTTTCATTCGTGTATTTTACTTTCCTTCTTATTAACCCTTCTCGTTTCCTACGCACGAACCTTCCCTTACTACATTGCGTTAACTCCGCTTACCTATTGCTTTCATGTGTTATGATCTCTTCGATGTTTCCCCTGCATTCGGAACACATCTTATTACCCGGTTTTCGATGTTATTATCTTATTATGAACTATTTGGTTACCGTAGACCCTACTTATCCTTCTTCTTTCACAATCCGACGTCGAAACGCGACGAAAACATCCTAAATTGAAATTTCTGAGATGAATTGCTATGTTCCTCAAAATCCTAGATGAATTTGGGTTTGGGGTTTAGGTTTCCGCGGTGAATTACTTACTTATGAAAATCCGAGGTGAATTTGTAGGTTAGGGTAAATCCGCGATGAATTTTAGGGTCAGAAATCCGCGATGAATTTGAGGTTTGAAAATCCACGATGAATTTCCTTGCTACAAATCCGCGATGAATTCGTGTTTTATTGTTTTTCGTGACTTCTCCGTACCAAGGTGGCAAATGACTTGATTTTGGGTCATTCCACCCATATTTATAGACATTTTAACTCCCATAAATTACATTTTGACCCCTCCTTCCTTTTATTTTGACCCCTCCTTTATCTTTGCCTAACTTTTCTTCCTTTTCGTTTTTTTTCCTCATTTCATTCCCGTATACTTCGTTATTCCACATCTAGACATTACCGCTATATTTTTCCTATCGTTCTAACATACATTTTTCCGGGCTATTACACAAAGTGTAGCGAGTTCCGGGACAAGTTCACTCAAAAACCTTGCCTTGGGATGTGTGGCATGTGCCAAGAGTTTGAACCTTTTTCTAGGGCCTAAGGTCTTGTAATTATAGAAAAACTTGGCCCAGTAGATCAACTTACGGTCAAAATGTCTAGTCTTAGTCAATTTGACCTAGTCTGGCCTGAGTTGCTCGGAAACGCTCAATTTCACCGAGATATGAATCGTAATGTCTCGAGTTTTCTGAAATGCATCCCAGTCGAACACTTATCACACGCAATGCAGAGAAAATACATGAAAATAATTTTCACTAGTTCCTCATTTCCGAATACTTAGAAGATAGCCTAAAATATAGCATAAACTCACCAACGAGCTCTCTTAGTGCCAAATTACGAAAATACCCATGCTATCATTCTCGACTGGAATCATCCAAAATTGCTCAAAACGTCATTAGAATTCGGCCGGAAAAATTTTGAACCGGTTTGCCTATCATCACGGTTTCAATCTCCACATGAAGTTTTAACTTCTTTGCTTCATCAAAATCGAGCTCTTCACGTCTTAGGGGGTTTGTCAAAACTCCACAACTTCGCAATTCAATCTTGTTCCCATCGTGATTGTTACTCTACGATCTCGAGCTCACATGTCTGCCTAAGATACCCCCACATCCGAATTAGAACATCCTTTTCTCACCTCCGACGGGAGATTTATACTCATTCCTTTGCCATAATCATTACTTCGGGGCAATTAACTAACGCTTACGCTTGATCATATGCATCTTTTATTTGTAGCTCAATTACTAGCTACCTACAAAGACTCTTGTCTGCTTGGCCTGCTTGCTTTCTTGATTAGAGGCTGCCAATATAAAGAAGGCCGATTATCTGACCTTTAAGATTAATGTGTGGTTTAGAGGTCGAGTCCTCAACTTTAAGGTGTAATAATAAATTATTTTTTCTTTAAGAAATGATGTCATCTAACAAAAATGAACTCTAGCCGACTTTTAAATATAGAAAGGACGGCTCAGCTGAATTATTTCTTTGTCGGTCATCGAGTATTATGTAGGGGACAAATCGGTTGAGGTATGGTCATTACCTTCTCTCTATTCGTGCTTCCAATATATATTATCTGAGAATTAAGATTCTATCATGAAGTAAATTCTTATTGCGGGGGAAACTTGGTCCTGGCAAATGTTAGATGAACTCTACGAGTTATAAGAAAAGAACACCGAGAGCCACGAATGGGAATCGTACAGTGAACAACATAAAACTAGGGCAATAACATAAAATTGCCCGATAAGAAAGCTGAGAACTATTATATTTTCATCTACTCAATATTGATTCCTCATATGTTTCCTTTGATAAAGTAAGTCTCTAGTTTTCTTTGAATCTGCTTCTCTTTTTTTGCGAATTCAAGATTTGTCTTTACTTCATTCCGTCTCCTATAAAATCTCGCAACTTGATCAGGCCCGATCATTGTTGCTATAGTCGGATTATTCTCGATAAAAAAATCTATGTCATTCATAAAATGACATTATGACATCTCCGATAATAAATAGGAAAATCTATGTCATACAGGCAATAATTCTCTAGGCCCTACGGTCATAAATAAAGACATACATGTTATAAGACAACGTGCTGATCCTTCCAATCATAAATAATGAACCCGAGTCATCCATAAAATACTTATAATCATTTCACCATATGTTAAAAGATTATAGACCTTTCGGAGATAATTACTTGATCACTTTATACTGATTCTGTGTAGGAATCTTTGATCGTACATAAGACGACAGTCCATAAAATAGCTTTGTGATTCCTTAGATCGTAACATAGGTTTCCTTGCTATAAATGATGGAATTTCCCTTGATTGCCGCAACCGCGTTCAAGGGAACGAGGTTTCCTAATATGTCCAGGCAAGATTCTTGGTCCTTTCAATCGTAAAGCAGAAATGAGACATGCTCACGAGACAATGACTGGATACGCCGATCATTCAAGATAAAGATACTGACTC
The DNA here is from genome assembly GCA_009725065.1 of Utricularia reniformis. Taxonomy (NCBI): domain Eukaryota; kingdom Viridiplantae; phylum Streptophyta; class Magnoliopsida; order Lamiales; family Lentibulariaceae; genus Utricularia; species Utricularia reniformis. The sequence continues at coordinate 4,578 of RWGZ01000861.1, read as the reverse complement.
ATCCACTTAATAAAGATTCAGCATATTCATCGCTTATCTAACCAAGCGCCCAACAATAACTTTGATCTTTTTCTTTGATTTATCTAGTTACTCTCCGAGGGCTAAGTGAGGGATACACCGATGTTTGAATCACCTCTGCAAAAATACACTTTCGTGTGACGTGATTTTACAAACTTAACAAATGTCTATTGTGTGTCTTGGAGGAGATAAACATCTATCCTTGCATACTGTCTGAAATGACTCTACTTCGTATGTCGTTTTACAATCTTTCTCTAGATTTTTCGACTGTCTATAAAATTTCCCATTCATCAATGAGCAAACAATCATGTCATACGATATGATCAATAAGACTATTTAATCATCAAACAGGCAAATTTCATGGCCATAAAATATCCTTATATAATGCCATGATTGTCTGGCAAAATATTCTCTACCGTCGGCCACCCATTTAATCACTTTTAGTCATAACTGAAAGTCCCCAGTTATAATAGAATTTAATAAAATTCGTACCATAAGGCGAATATTTGGCCATTTTGATCGCTTATCCGAATGAAATCCATAAATATGATTCATTGGTCATTCATAGACATATAATTAAGTCATGCGATAGATTCAGACAATGATACCTGTCATACGGAGATTACTTTAAAACTTCGATAATAACTGAGAATACCCGATCATAAATAATGGGAATTGATGCCATAATGCCATCACTTGGTCACTTCGATCATAAATGAAAATACCCTATCATAAATGGTGAAAACCAGACCATAAGACCATCACATGGTCGCTTTGATCGTACTAGAAAATATCTGATCATAACAAGAATTCCTGAAATCTCGGTGTTGGACCTAAACAAGTGCCCAACATCACTTACCTAGATCGACATGTCCCGTTCTCCTGAAAGGTGTTCCCCTTGCCCACAAGTATCGTGCCCTTAAAATCTCAGCACCCACCCCGAATACCCTGCTCGACTCTGTCCAAGGTATTATGAAGAGCATGAAGGCCCAAAAGTAATCCATGCCATTCGGCGACACATCAAAGTCTCTCTCTCGGAAGGACACCTTCATTGAAGAATAGCGACAAGATCCCGCTAGGCTAATGCTGGAGGCTCCAGCGATCAATCGGATCAGTCTACTTATGGACACATTTCAATTTATAAAATATCTATTAATATTAATGCCGAAGTAATGCTATGACCGGTCGATTTTTCTTGCATGTGTTGCAAATGGGCGTAGCTTTGGCCAACTCTCATGTACCATGCATAAAGTGCACCTTTGGTCCCCGAAGATATTCAGCAGCAACTCGACTTAGCACAAAAGCAAGTTGAGATCTAGAAGGAAGAACATGTTTCTATCCTAGCGGAGCAGGATAAAATCAATATCGAGCTGCTTGGAGCGGGGACCAACATTTGCTTTCTGAATGGCCAAATGGACGAGTTGAAAAATGAACACAGTCGGCTAATGCTGCCGCATCTTCAAAGGCTTCTCTCCAGAAAAATGCCCAAATAAGGACGATGACTGAAGAAATGCCCTACTCAAGTTTCGGTCCACTAAAGAAGGGGGCATGAGCAGCTTTTAAGGAGGAAGCACAGATGATCCGATTAGAAGAAAAGTTTGACTTGATTGAGGCACTCACCGAGATGAGGTCGGGATTAGTGCCTTTGTGGTTCGACGAGAGTACGGCTCGCTGGTGGGGAAGCGTATTGGCATCCATGTTGAGGGAGGGACCCATTCCATGGGCAAAGTTTTTAGAGTCATTCCTAGACTACTACATTCTAAATGGAGTAAAAGGACAAAAGAGCGGAGTTCGACAAGCTAGGGCAAGGAGGTCCCACGGTAATGGACTACATGTAAGAGTTTATTGAATTGGGCAGATATGCCCCTGAAGTCATGGGGAGCAAACAAGAGAATATGCATCGCTTTACAGAAGGTTTGAAAGGGTTAGATTGGCCAAGTACGGAAGAGATGGTGAGGAGTTCTCGGTTTTAACCGTGGTGCGAGGTGACGGGTGGCCGGAGGATGGATAACGATAAAAAAAGGGATGACAAAAGCAGATTCCCGTGACCGGAATAAGTGAAAAGAAATAGACAATACAGAGAGTATGGGTCGATTCAAGGGCCCCCCAAGGCCAATCTACCTCAAATGTCACATGAATCACTATGGGGAATGTTGCGGGCATCACATAGTAAAATTGTGGGAATGGGGGCAACTATGCATGGGAGTGCCCCATGAAGAGAAAGACGAAAGCTGCAATTACGGAGATTCGAATCTGGGAGAGGATTACAAGAAATGTCCGAGTATTTGCAATGAACAAGGAACGGGTGTGAAAATTCCCTTGCTAACCTCACCAAGAAAGATATGATGTATGTATGGAACGATAGGTGTGAAAAGAGTTTTGAAGATTAAAAAATGAGGCTAACATCGGCACATGTATTAGTACTGCCGACACTGAATCCATATTTCACCATATTCAATGACTCATCAAAAGAAGGGTTATGATGTGTCTAAATGCAAGACGAGAGAGTCATCGCATATGCATTACCCAACTCACGATTTAGAACTTGAAATGTTCGTGTTCGCCCTTAAACTATGAGACATTACCTATATGGTATGAGATGTGAGGTATATACCGATCATAAAAGCTTGAAGTGCATGTTTCTCTAGAAGGAATTGAATATGAGGCGGAGGAGATGGTTGGAGCTAGTTAAGGACTATGACATCACTATTCAACATCACATAGGAAAGGCAAATCAAGTGGTTGGTGCGCTTAGTAGAATGGATCAAGGTTTACTGGCCAAATCATTAACGAGACAAATGCAAGAATTGAGGTTGGAAGTGGTGGAATCGGTAGAAGCTTTAAGGAACACAATGGTCGCTTGACCAAATATCCTCGACATGGTTATAGAGGCACAATGATAGGATGACAAAATAGCTAAATGTAAAGATGAAATCTAGCGAAACAAAGACCACATGATGACTATTGGGACATACGGGTGCTTCTAAATGCTAGGGTGTATTTGTGTACCGAACATCCCAGAACTAAGGACGAGGATCATGGACGAAGAACATATCTCAACATTCTCTATTCACCCAAGTAGCACAAAAATGTATATGGACTTGAAAACACACTGGTGGTGGAACGAGATGAAAAACAACATAGTAAACTACGTGGCACGATGAGATACCTACCAAAGAGTGAATGCTCAACACCAACACCTGGTGGAGAGTTTCAACCCCTTGAGATCCCGTAATGGAAATGAGATCACATCAGAATTGATTTTGTAGTTTGATTGCCAAGGAGCCCACAGAAGAACGATGCACTCTGGGTGATACTCGACAGACTAAGAAAGGAAGCACATTTTATACCAATAAAGGTCACGGACGGTGTCAATCGGCTAGCAAGAATCAATATCGATAATTTTGTCATATTACATGGGATTCCTGCAAGCATCGTGTCAGACAGAGATGCAAGATTTACCTCAAGATTGTGGCAAAGTTTGTAGAAGTCATTCGGGACCAGACTCATGATAAGCACATGTCACCCTCAAACATATGGACTAACATGACGAAATAACCAAATCTTAGGGGACATACTGAGAGCGTGTGTTATAGAGTTCAAGGGGAGTTGGGAGGAATTTATACCATTGGCAGAATTCACATACAACAACAGTTACCATAGCGGCATTGGGATGGCAACCTTACAAAGCATTATATAGTAGGAATTGTAGAACCCCTCTATGTTGGGATGAAATCGTGGAGAGAATGATTATAGTAATGGAACTAGTGGAGATAACCAATGAGAAAGTCACCATTCTCAAAGAGACGACCACTAGAGTTGGAGGTAAGAGATAGAGCATACATGAAGATATCACCAATGAGAGGAGTACTAAGAGTAATATGTTCTGGGAAGCTTTTCCCTTCGGTATATAGGGCCCTTTGAGGTGCTGAAAGAATCGGGAAACTTGCCTACAAGCTCACACTTTCTGAAAACTTGAGTAGCATACATGATGTATTCCACGTTTCCTAACTAAGGAAAAGCTTAACGGATGGTATACATGAACGAGCAGTGGAACAAGTAGTAGCACTGACCCCAGAACTAACATATGAAGAGAGACTTATTAAAATATTGGAAACGACAGAGAGGAGACTATTGAGCAAAGTGATTCCTATGGTAAAAGTACAGTGGTCTAACCATGGGGGAAATGAGGCAACATGGGAGAAGGAGCAGGAGAATGGTGAGATCACATGAAGTAATGGAATAATGATACGGACGTGTTTCGAGACAAAACTCCAATTGAGGTGAGAATGATGTAACGACCTGGAGAGACTACAGAAATGAGAACGCAAGTGTTAGTCTTGCATTAATTTTCGGTATTCAATAAATTACCGAATACCGATTTTTTTACCGAACCTAAACCAAACACATAAATGACCAAAATTTAAAAATAAAATACCAAACCGATTTCATAATACGGTATCGGTTCGGTAAAAAAAATTCGGTATTCGGTTTCTACCGAATAGTAAACATGTAAGGACCCCTCGGGGGTGCGAGAGAGAGGGCACCTTAGGCGAATCC
>RWGZ01000850.1:487076-503880 GCA_009725065.1 Utricularia reniformis | reverse complement strand
TGAATCAGGATATTTACCAAATACTAAGGGACTAATCAACCTATAAATGTATCGTAATTTACATAATGTTAGAGTCGGGTTCGTGAAGTTTTAGGTAAAGAATACGAATTTACCAATTATTGTAAAAATCCATAGCTCTTTGTGAAGCTTCTATGTCTTCTTTTGAATCAGTGTTTGGTTGTAATCCAAATGTTAAGATATTGAATCCCACTTGACCTTTCTGTGTAGCCTGAAATCGGGTCACTTAGTATTCTCGTTACATAAATTAAACAGATAAAAATCAGAATACAAACATATTTACGATCATACCTTGTACTTTTCCGTATACAATCTCCATGTAGAAGAATGAGCTAACAAGATATTATGACCTGCAATATACGGTTCCAAAGACGAATTACCGACACAACCGTATCCGAGCATCGGAGAACATCGTCCCGGAGGTAGATTTTGTGCGCTATAACCTCCGGAAGCTATTGCATTTGCCTCATTGAAAGTTGTCCAAATTTTAACTCTATCTCCGAATTCCTTAAAGCATACGTCCGAGTATGCAGTAAAATCTTCACTATATACGAAAATGTTAAAGATGGTAGATAACTACGATACGAATCTAAAAAATTACGTACACGATTCTCCGATCGATCCATCCCCCGTACTCATCTTCGAGCACTTGAGGTAGATCAAGGTGATATAATGTAACATGAGGTTGGATTCCTAATACCGAAACATAATCATAAAATTATTATACAGTTTAGAACGGAACGTAAACGGTATGGAAATACGAACGTAGATCTTTGAAGTATTACCATGAGATATAAGTTGGTTAATAAACTCATTGTAGAACTGCAATCCTAATGGATTTAATTCTCCTCTTCCTTCTGAAAATACGTTACAATATTCAATTTATAACCCTAAATCATAAACAATAAACCCTAAAATTTTACAATTCTTACTTGGTATAAGTCTTGACCATGAAATCGAGAATCTAAACGCTTCTATTCCCATTTCATACATCAAATTTATATCGTCCTGTGATGATATTTCGTTGTGAATAAATATTAAAGGCCAGTATTCGAGCATTGGGCGTACGATCAATATATTTCGTAAATTTATTTAATATTTTAAAAAAATATATATAAATATGACAAAAACATGTAACATGGCTCAAAAGTAAAAAGGACCTTGAACTTGTGATATCCATCACATGCAATATCCCCATTGGAGCTACCTAAAAAATATCCAAATTTCACATCAATGTAAACCTGCTATTCTTAAAATCGAATCGAAAGAATAAACTTGTTCGATGTGCGAAGGTATCCCATATGCTTAAAGTCCGGCCGTTTTCGAGTGCTCCACCTTCGTACTTCGTACAAGAAACAACACATTAGTTGCGATTCAAACAACAAACCTCGAAGAAGAAACTATGAATATCAACCTGATAAGCTGAAGTCCCGGACCCAAAAACGAATCCCGGTGGGAAATCATTTCTTGTGTAGTTTACGTCGGCAGCGGTGGCAACTTCGGTCACAAGAAGAAGTCGGAAAAATGAGAGAATAATAATGTGGAAAGTGACGTTCGAGAGAGCTAACTTCATGATCGTAGTTTGACGAGAGAATGAAACTTTGGGATTGAGGGATTTATTTAGAAGAGTGATTGAACTTGTGCCATTTTTGGTAACATTTAATTATGTACTGCAATTAGGTAAACCTAACCAAACATATTAGAATTGAAGACAATTATTCTCTTATTTTTTAAAATTTTAAAATAAATTAATTATTAATTTGGTGACAATATCATAAAATATTTCTACAATAATAATCTTGTCATTTACTGAAAATAAATATGTAAAGTTTAATAGATAATTAATAATAAGGTGGTTAGTGTAGATTTGATAGTATATTGCATAATAATACATCGTTTTCTAATTAATAAGATTACCTCGAGCCAAACATTTAACTTTGGAACATTGATAAATCGTGCAACTTTGAAATTATTTGACAAAATATCTTAATAACAATTTATGCATATTTATTATATGATCAGTCCATCAATTCGATGTTCATCAATTCTTCGACGATATCAAACCTGGACAGAATAGAGACATGTTGATCGTCCCTCGGTGCTCAACATATACAACACGCTCGACTTCCACAACAATAAGTATCAAATTAGTTTAATATAGGAAATTAGATACTCAACTCGACCGAGTACATATTTCAAGCCGTAACATATATAGCTTACATCATGGAAGTCATACCAGTGGTATACCGCCTGGTATACCGGTCGTGACCGGTACACCGATATTCCGATATATCGTTGGTATACCAACGGTATATCGTAAAAAACACTCGTACCGGTCTCGACCGGTACGAGCGGTACCGACCGGTTTGACTTCATTGGTTTACATATTCTAGCATAATTTATTTGTTAACTATATCATTTCTATTTTATAATATTATTTTGATATAATTAAATAAATAAGATCAATTATTTTATCATAAATTATCCTTAAATTAAGTGTACTGTTTTATTATATAACTTATCTGTAAATTAAATGTTTTTATAATATAAGGTTTTTATAATATTATTTATTTTTAAAATATTAAATATAAGGTTAAAATAGAACAAAAACCTATAACTCTAACCGATAATCAAAATACATGTTTTTTTCAATATTTCAAGAAACAATGCATTCGAATAAACCGTTCATATTATGATATGTTCGTTCATGTATATCGTTTAAAAAATCGACAATCAAACATTAAAAAATTAATTTTTAATAAAAATATAATTTGAACTTTAAAAATTTAAAATATGAAATAAACGTAATTTTTTTAAATCTATATTGAATACATCAAAATTCATGCATGAACTAAATATGGTAATGAATGAGTGATGTAGAGATAAGCCACGTCACCACAAAGATTGCCAGCTAAGCTTGGCGAACCAACGGGTTGTTGGAGTTGGATCTTGCGCCACCCACCATCTGTTTTAAAACTATGAATTGCATACCTTCTATTTTAAGACATTTGTAATATTGATCCTACCTTGAATTTGATCATTATTGGAGGGTCTTATATGAACGATAAGATAAATTTGATTTCTATAGTTTCATATATTTGGAAATTTTTTTTTATATAATTTCATTGTTTTGATATTTTTTGTTCATAATATTTTATGATTGTTGTCAAGTACAACGATAGCAAAATAATCTATATGAGAAAATTGTATAAATAGTCCCCCAACTTACCAGTTGTGTAAATGTCATGCACTAAAACTTATAAAATTGCATGAATGATACCTCAAGTTATCAAAACCGTTTGTTTTTTTACCCATAGTATTTAGCACATGATTTTCCGTTAAATTTACAAACATTTTTCGTTGGCATTGTTTGTTCTCAATATTCACAAATCATGCAAATAAGACTTTTCTACGAATAATTATACAAAATTGATATTTCAAGTTCGAGAAATGTGCATCCAGACGTAAAACAATAACAATGTCGTAGAGAATCAATATTAAACAGTATTGTTTACTTGAGGTGTCGTACATGCATTTAATTAAAATTAGAGGATCATATGTGTATATTTTTATTAACTTGATGTGTCATATTTGCATATTTTTATTAATTTAAGTTGTCATATTTGCATATTTTTGTTAACTTGAGGTGTCATATTTGTAATTTCGTAACTTGCAGGGCATGCCATTTACACCGCCTGAAAATTGGAGGGTCACCGACAAATATCACCTTAATCTATATATATTGTAAGTTGATAAAATAAATCCCTAAAATTTAGTATGCATACCATAATTGATGTCTAAACTTTTAATTTTGACAATTAAAATCTTCTATCAAAATCAATTTTCGATAAACGATTTTAACAATTTGAGAATACTAATTGCCAAATATTACAAACTTAGCTAACCAAATTTTCTAAAATCTTAATTTGACAAATAAAACCATTATTGTAGGATTGCAGCAAACATAAGTTATGTGTAGATCTATCCGTCAAAAATAAATATACGTATTACGCGGTAAAAATCCACGTATCCAATCAACGAGTCTTTATTTTGGGGTGTATAAGATGAGGGGAGACGTAAAAATGAGGCTACACAAATATAAATTTATTTAAACAAAATACACATCTGTGATATCCAAACTAATTTAAAATGTAACATGACACTGGTGATGTTTGGAAACCCAATCCACCGCCCGGTGCGATGGACATACCGTAGTTGTATTTTATTTTTACCAAACATCATTAATAACTACGTTCATGTGACCGCAGAAAACAGCGGTGAATTCACAACTGTGTTAACCCAACGACCACCAGAACGTATTTGCCAAATGTCAATTTTACCCTTAATAAATTATAATTTATTTTTTTAAAAAAATAATTTTGATCAATAACTTCTTATATTCTATCATTTACGTGTTTAAACTATAAAAATATATATAACAATTTAAAATGTAATTTTGAAATAACGAATTTATTATAAAATAATATGAAATATAATTTTTAAGTTATAAACATTTATTAAAAAATAAGAGCAAAAAAATCATTTTATGACATAACGATCACTATACCGCTGTTTCAAAAACAGTTTTTTAAAATCACGACTAGTTCACCTCACAACACATTATAATCATCTCACCTCACCGCTATTTGCCAAATACTGTTCCAAACGTACCCACTATCAAATGATATATATACAAAGTGTGATATTTGCCTATGACCCCAACTTACCGGATGTGTAAAAAGAATGTTATCCAGTTTACGAAATTGAAAATATGATATACTTTTAAGAAAAGATATACATTTATAATCCTCAAACTTCAATTAAATACATATAATACACCCCAAATTTCTAATATCGTTTATCATTGACATTCTAACGAACTCCTTAATATTTTATATTTAATGATCAATTCTCTAATATCAATGGTCAATTTGTATAATTTTTTGAATGGGTCTTATTTGAATATTCTAAGGATCACTCATGCTAGCCGAAAACGTTTGTCAACTTTACAGAAAACCAGGTGTTAGAATGTCAAAAGCAAAAAAACAAACAGTATTAATAACTTTAAGTGTCATTCTTGCAATTTCGAAAGTTAAGAACATATCATTTACCCAACTCATATGTTGAGAGATTACTTATACAATTTTCTCTATATACAAATATCAACCCCTAAAGTTCATTTTTTTCATTTTAAAATAAAAATGAAGTTTTTAATTTAGGGTTTGCATTATGCCTAATCATGAGATATATGCGTAACCCAATTGAAAAATAACACTGACATTGCTTATAGTAAGTAAAATTTTTGATGTAATTGAAATACCGACCTTGTTTTGTTGAAATACACTATCCCACATCGGAATGAAAAGATGCAAATAAAACACCTAATCCTCATCTTCCTCTTTTTGCTCTTCTTCATTATCATTTATTTGTTCCGAATTTTCTTCACATTGTTTGTTTCTAGTTTCATTATTCCCTGGAATGACAAGAGCATTGAGGAACAATAGTGTAATATTAAAGTTTCTACAATTCATTACCAGATTCACTGAATATGATTGCACCAGAGCACAATCCTTCCTCGACTTTCATAAGCTGTAAAGTCATCCTCGGCCCGATTTCTTGAAGTCTAATAGCGCTCTTATTTGATGCACGGTTAACTCTACCGAGATCAGTAGGTAGATCAACGAATGCAGCTTCATCGTCTAGTTCACTTTCCGATAAATATCCAGCCCTTAAGTGAAAGCACAAAAAGTAAGTTTTCATAACTTAAATGTAGAAGAAAGTGTTGTATCTTACTTGGTCACATAATCGCTAACATCCTGAAGACTTTTTAAATCGGGAACTTGATGATTCTGTACAAATTTTCTTAGTCGTCGGGATACACCAACTGGTTGTAATCTGATGGAGTAATGTCTGAAATCGATAAGTTTTGTGTCTTTGTTGTAGTTCAGTAACACAATTCTTTGGCATGATGAAAGTTTGACCTGCACAACATTTTATTGTAAGATAATAATGTTCAAATATCAAATTGTCTCGTAGTAAATGACTTGTTCAGTCTTTTACATTGCAGCCTTCTTCCCTTACATGCTATATCTGTGCACACTGTCGTCATAATTTCAACTAGACTCTATAATGTCAACAAAAACAACTTTCTCAAGCTTAAAGAAGACCTCATACCGTGTTTATATCAATGGCAGGAAAAATGTTTTGAAACATTATGGTGGTGAGCTTTAAATGTTGTTCACCAGTTCCGAAACCAGATAGAACAATCTGCACATCAGAAGAATAGAGATGAGATCATGCAAAACTTCAATTACAAAGCTATAAAAGCTCGGTAATATACGATAAAATGATAAAATTACCAAGGGAGGATTTTGGAAAAGATCTTTATGAATTCTAGGTCGTTGCTGTGCCTGAGCAACATCAACAGCAAGTGAATACTGATTTATCTTGAAAGTAAGAGTTGGGCCTTGGGGTGTTCTTGAGACTCTCAAGTATGGCGATGTTTCAGATTTTGATAAAATGAGGAAATGCGTAACACCCATTGGACCAGCAACATTCAAAAAGTCCCTCATACTGTTACGCTTTTTTTCCTAAAAGCACAATAACAATATGCCTAAGAACAACGCTGCAACACCAGCATAAATACTCTATCAAAAGACTATAAAGAACATATGCTGAATTAACACCTTCAGATTCAAAGCAGTGTACGGAAGCATCAGTTTCCTTAAGTCCATCTGCAATTGTCGAAGAAGCGCAGGCATCTTTCCTCTCGAAAATACAAAGCTCTTGGGGATTTTATCTCCGGTTACATGGTCGACGGACGCCTGCTTCTTGACTATAGATTTAACAAACGGCTTCTTCTTATTCTGAAACATGAAAATTCACAAACGCGCATAAATCACAAGAACAATAAACGCCTAAAAAAGTAGCGAAACATCTGCACAACGCAATACTCGCATTTCGGAATCTAGCCATCGAATTTGAATCAGACTACACAGGCGGCGCAAGCAACTGAAGCGGCCTCCGGCGTGAATAAACGACGAGGTTTAGGCGTTAGGGTTTCTATATAAAAATTAAACAGAAAAATCCAAAATCGAAGGTAATAAAGATTTTGCGCAGAACCGTGGATTGAGAGTGCAGGCCCATTTGCTTCTGAAATCATAAATACTGGCCCAAATTAAGATAAAAGTAATAATATCATAATCTATATTTAATAAATTTGAATATACTTTTTATCATAAATATATAAAATATCATAGCTATATATTTAGAAAAATATTTTTTTATATATATTGAACACGAAATCAAACTCGATCCAAATTCAACTCATCAACCATAGAGTTGGTAAATCCAAATTTAATTATGTAATGCTTGTTTTTCAAATAAAATTAATTTCTAATTACAAATTTAAAATATAAGTATTATTAAACCTAATAAATATTAATTAGCATTATAGAGAAGTTGCAGAATATACATTTAATTAATGAATTATTGCTAATAATTTTGTGTTGATTAAATATGATATCTTTGTAATATAAAATAATATTAAATTTATATAATATATAAGTCTCCAAGTCCAAGTCCAATTTAATTTAATATTTTAAAAACAGAAAATAGTCATATCATAATTCCCATTACCATGATAAACTCTAGATAATTATTATTTCAACAATTTTGTTATTGGAATTATTCTAAACATATAATTTTTTATAAGTTCACACCTAGGCACAAATTTCGGTCATCTCGGACCAATTTTCTTATAAGTTCACACCAATTTTTTTATAAGTTCACACCGATTTTTTTTTAAAAAATAATAGTGAATTTTTGAGTTTTATAAAATTAAATCTAACACAAATTTCTTTTTCATTTTACCACTAACTTTATACTTACACAAATATATATATATTATATTGTCATAAGTAATACCTTTAAAAACAATTAATGAATTAATGTAATTTTTAAATTGCAATATAAATTTACTTTATTGTAGAAAAAAATATTTAGCAATATCAAACTATAATTTGTAGTAATAGTATTCTCAATAATTGTTTTTTAACAATGATAGAAAGTTTTCATGTAGTCTTATTGTTTTTACCAATGTTTGAATACCGGTTTTGTACCGATCTTGATCGGTACAACGATATACCGTCGATATACCGGATATATCGGCAATATATCGAAATTTCGGTCATATCGGTGAACACCGGTAGAAACGAAATTTCGGTCATCTCGGACGAAATTTCGTCCGAGATTAAAACACTGGTTTTTACAATCAGTGTTTTAAATTTCTGGTATACCGGAAATTTCGGACTTACCGGATTCAATCGGTATTTTGCAAAATATCCGGCGGTACGGGTTTTTTTGGATCGGTTGGGATTTTTGTTGGTCGGGATCTAGTATATATCTGATATATCCGAAACATATGAATATTTTATAATTTAATTTATTTTAATTTTTTGGTACGAATCCGATACATATATGATATATCCGAAACATATCCGATATACCGATCCAATGAACTTGTCCGGCATACCGACCGATACATGATTAATAATATAATATAATAAATATTAACAGTTTTTCTTCTAATATTCTTTTTGCAACTAAAAATGTTGCAAAAAGATAATTTTATATTAATAATATAATATAACTAAATGCCGATTTATTTTGTAATTAATGTTATCATAATTCATTCACAATTTTTAATCATCTTTCCAATATCTAAATATATTAAGATAATTTTAATTAATAATAATAATTTCAACACAAAAATAATTAAAAGTAATCATTACAGTGGTATAATACTAAATACAAAAATGATCAGTGTTAACCAACCAAATTGATTTTATTTAGTGCTAAAAGTACAAACGGGACAAATGTGCAGTGTTACGCTAAATTTTTTGCCCAAATTATAATTGAATTTTACACCTTTTATTTCTTTAAGAGAAATTTATTCTTTATTACGAAATGTACAACTTTAGGGGTAGATTAGTAAATGTAATTGTGATTGCAGGCTTTTTAAACTGAGCAAAGACACCTTTTAGGAGAAATTGGTGACCACCCACAGACGGCTTTAAACATCACGCGCCGCCGAGCACCCACAGAACGGACATATTCCTCGTGATCATTCTCTTCGTCTCTGATATTCAAGAATTCGCTGTTTTGTATTGATCATAGACAGAGACAGAGATATTTGTGTAAATGGGCAACTCCGGGAAGCCTGTAAGACATTGGCTTCATATTATTCGTCCGATTCGGTACGTACTGCGCGAGCAACGTCTGGTTTTCCTATTCGTCGGTATCGCAATAGGCACGCTCGTATTCTCCGTCATTCCTGATTCTGATCGCCAAGCGCTGATTCCAACAGGTTCAATTTCATCGGAGTTAACTAAGTTCGATCCGCATCGCCAGAATCGCTACCTATCCACTGGCGTCGGAATAAACTGGATTGGAAAAATTCCGCTCGGACTGAAACCTAAGGTATTACGGATTGTTGTAACCGGCGGCGCTGGATTCGTTGGAAGTCATTTGGTTGATCGTTTAATTAGCAGAGGCGACAACGTAATCGTCGTTGATAACTTCTTCACTGGAAGAAAGGAGAATTTAGCGCACCATTTTGGGAACCCGAGGTTTGAGCTCATTCGACACGACGTCGTTCAGCCAATTCTATTGGAAGTAGACCAGATCTACCATCTTGCTTGTCCTGCTTCCCCTGTTCATTACAAGCACAATCCCGTCAAAACGATCATATCCTTTACATGAATTTTCTTCCATTGATTCTCCGATTTTGTATTTAGTTTTTTTGACAGATCCTTAACATTCAATGGGCACAAGACTAATGTAGTGGGGACGATGAACATGCTCGGTCTTTCAAAACGAGTCGGTGCACGGTTTCTGCTAACCAGCACCAGCGAGGTATACGGTGACCCACTGCAACACCCGCAGGTTGAAACCTACTGGGGCAACGTCAACCCAATCGGTAAATTTTGTTCTACATTCTTTTCCCCTTCAATCGGAATCTTGTTTCTTAATGGAATTTAGGTCAAAAGCTATTACTCTTACAGTTATTTTATTTTCCCCCGGTCAAATTGCGGGCCTACGGCGGCGGCTGCTCTCTCTGTCCCTACCATCTGTGTTTTTTTCTTCCACGCAGCCGTGATTAATTACTCATATATCCTTTCGTACCTGCCCAAAAATGTAATTTTCAACAAATTTCTAGGACTGTAATAGGGGGTAGGTTAGGGATTTCACTTACTTTCCATCATGTTACATTTATACAACAAAATGTGCCGTTTATACAACAAAGCTCTAGTTGCCTATATTGTATTACTTATGTGTATAGATGATATACTGATAGAAATCGGGGTATCGAAATGAAACGTTTATATATATAGACATTGTGATTATATTGTGTTTATGGCATTTTTGCTTGGATGTTGACAGGAGTCCGAAGCTGCTACGATGAGGGAAAGAGAACAGCTGAGACATTGACTATGGACTACCATAGAGGAGCCGGTGTCGAGGTAACATCCCACTTTATCTTTCCACCTTTTTCTCGTTTTGTGAGTACTGTCTTGAAGTTTTGACGTTACGCGTTTGTGAAATGGACCACAAATTGACGCCACCCCATAAATTAATATCTGTAGTTAAGTGGGCGAGTGACCTTTTAAATGCTCAAGTTTTTATAATTTTGTGAATTTGGTTATCTAAAGTTTNTTTAAATTTCTGGTATACCGGAAATTTCGGACTTACCGGATTCAATCGGTATTTTGCAAAATATCCGGCGGTACGGGTTTTTTTGGATCGGTTGGGATTTTTGTTGGTCGGGATCTAGTATATATCTGATATATCCGAAACATATGAATATTTTATAATTTAATTTATTTTAATTTTTTGGTACGAATCCGATACATATATGATATATCCGAAACATATCCGATATACCGATCCAATGAACTTGTCCGGCATACCGACCGATACATGATTAATAATATAATATAATAAATATTAACAGTTTTTCTTCTAATATTCTTTTTGCAACTAAAAATGTTGCAAAAAGATAATTTTATATTAATAATATAATATAACTAAATGCCGATTTATTTTGTAATTAATGTTATCATAATTCATTCACAATTTTTAATCATCTTTCCAATATCTAAATATATTAAGATAATTTTAATTAATAATAATAATTTCAACACAAAAATAATTAAAAGTAATCATTACAGTGGTATAATACTAAATACAAAAATGATCAGTGTTAACCAACCAAATTGATTTTATTTAGTGCTAAAAGTACAAACGGGACAAATGTGCAGTGTTACGCTAAATTTTTTGCCCAAATTATAATTGAATTTTACACCTTTTATTTCTTTAAGAGAAATTTATTCTTTATTACGAAATGTACAACTTTAGGGGTAGATTAGTAAATGTAATTGTGATTGCAGGCTTTTTAAACTGAGCAAAGACACCTTTTAGGAGAAATTGGTGACCACCCACAGACGGCTTTAAACATCACGCGCCGCCGAGCACCCACAGAACGGACATATTCCTCGTGATCATTCTCTTCGTCTCTGATATTCAAGAATTCGCTGTTTTGTATTGATCATAGACAGAGACAGAGATATTTGTGTAAATGGGCAACTCCGGGAAGCCTGTAAGACATTGGCTTCATATTATTCGTCCGATTCGGTACGTACTGCGCGAGCAACGTCTGGTTTTCCTATTCGTCGGTATCGCAATAGGCACGCTCGTATTCTCCGTCATTCCTGATTCTGATCGCCAAGCGCTGATTCCAACAGGTTCAATTTCATCGGAGTTAACTAAGTTCGATCCGCATCGCCAGAATCGCTACCTATCCACTGGCTTCGGAATAAACTGGATTGGAAAAATTCCGCTCGGACTGAAACCGAAGGTATTACGGATTGTTGTAACCGGCGGCGCTGGATTCGTTGGTAGTCATTTGGTTGATCGTTTGATTAGCAGAGGCGACAACGTAATCGTCGTCGATAACTTCTTCACAGGAAGAAAGGAGAATTTAGCGCACCATTTTGGGAACCCGAGGTTTGAGCTTATTCGACACGACGTCGTTCAGCCAATTCTATTGGAAGTAGACCAGATCTATCATCTTGCTTGTCCTGCTTCCCCTGTTCATTACAAGCACAATCCCGTCAAAACGATCATATCCTTTACATGAATTTTCTTCCATTGATTCTCCGATTTCGTATTTAGTTTTTTTGACAGATCCTTAACATTCAATGGGCACAAGACTAATGTAGTGGGGACGATGAACATGCTCGGTCTTTCAAAACGAGTCGGTGCACGGTTTCTGCTAACCAGCACCAGCGAGGTATACGGTGACCCACTGCAACACCCGCAGGTTGAAACCTACTGGGGCAACGTCAACCCAATCGGTAAATTTTGTTCTACATTCTTTTCCCCTTCAATCGGAATCTTGTTTCTTAATGGAATTTAGGTCAAAAGCTATTACTCTTACAGTTATTTTATTTTCTCCCGGTCAAATTGCGGGCCTACGGCGGCGGCTGCTCTCTCTGTCCCTACCATCTGTGTTTTTTTCTTCCACGCAGCCGTGATTAATTACTCATATATCCTTTCGTACCTGCCCAAAAATGTAATTTTCAACAAATTTCTAGGACTGTAATAGGGGGTAGGTTAGGGATTTCACTTACTTTCCATCATGTTACATTTATACAACAAAATGTGCCGTTTATACAACAAAGCTCTAGTTGCCTATATTGTATTACTTATGTGTATAGATGATATACTGATAGAAATCGGGGTATCGAAATGAAACGTTTATATATATAGACATTGTGATTATATTGTGTTTATGGCATTTTTGCTTGGATGTTGACAGGAGTCCGAAGCTGCTACGATGAGGGAAAGAGAACAGCTGAGACATTGACTATGGACTACCATAGAGGAGCCGGTGTCGAGGTAACATCCCACTTTATCTTTCCACCTTTTTCTCGTTTTGTGAGTACTGTCTTGAAGTTTTGACGTTACGCGTTTGTGAAATGGACCACAAATTGACGCCACCCCATAAATTAATATCTGTAGTTAAGTGGGCGAGTGACCTTTTAAATGCTCAAGTTTTTATAATTTTGTGAATTTGGTTATCTAAAGTTTCTTAATTTTGATAAATAAAGTCATCAAAGTTTTTCGAAAGTAAAACGAATCCACAAATATAAAACGAAATGCTCAAGTTTTTATAATTTTTGCAAACATAGTCTTTAATGTTTAATGTATATGGTAAATTAATCCTCACAAGAAGATTGAATTTGCCAAATTTTTGAAAACTGTGAACAATTTTTGATATATGGTAATACATATGTCAAATTCAAATTTAAGAATCAAATTTACCAAAATCATCAAATTTTGGGAAGAAACACTCAATTTTCTAGTACTTAATTAGTTGTAGTACTTTTTGAGGCTAATTTATAGCTTGAATGTTTTGAAAATTCTCTTTAAATGTGCAAGGATTAACCTCATAAATGTTGTGTTTTACTCTCACTATGCTTTTACAGCTTTGAAAATAAGGTAAAAGGGCTGTTTTCATGCCAAAACTCTTTCATTTTGTACACCTAAACAACAGGGGTTTTCATTTTGTAAACTGCGGTTTATATAGGTGAGGATCGCTAGGATCTTCAACACATACGGGCCTCGTATGTGCATCGATGATGGACGCGTTGTTAGCAATTTCGTTGCACAGGTAAATATGTATCTTTAACGATATTCTACTACGAATTTCTATAGTTTAAACATTCTTCATTCTGTAGGCTCTAAGAAAGGAGGCATTAACAGTTTATGGAGATGGGAAGCAGACAAGAAGCTTCCAATATGTTTCTGATCTGGTATTCCTTTTGTTAGTTTCCCTTATGACACTTGTCAATTTACGTGTGGATTGTGTGTTGAAATAGAAATATTAAGAAAGTGATAATTAGCTTGACATAGTATTTTCAATATGATTCATTTCTATTATACATTAATCTATTGAATCGTGAATTTATATATGATATCGGAGCACCAGGGTGGATTTCAAATTAGTTCGTATCGATTTAGACAAAAAAACTTTGGTAGTTAAGCACATTGGGCTTTGCGTTACTAAAATAGATATACCCATGATTCGAGCACTACCAAATATATTGAACACAAGTCTTAATCGGATTAAAACTAGTTTGATTTGAGAGAGAGTGTTGAAATAATATCCTACATTGATTGTAGAAATAGAAATGATTTGTATAAATTCATGATTCAATAGACCAGAAGATTGTCGATTTAGCTCAGTTTATAAGAAAAGTGAATCACATTGAAAAGATTAGGTCAAATCAATTACTTATTATATCACATCCCTTATAAACTATAATTATTCTAATTTATAAGGGGAGTGATAATATAGGTAGGTTAAGTCTAGTTTTTTTAATATGATTCACTTATCTTATATAGACACTCTCTCGGCCCAATTAATCATGGATTTCTATAGTGTGCACGGATATAATGTATAAAATAATTTGATTTCGATGTGAAATATCATATTTCAATAGTTTATGTTACTTGGGATGAATGATAAATAGGTTGAAGGACTCATTCGTTTAATGGAAGGGGAGCACGTAGGGCCTTTCAATCTCGGAAATCCGGGAGAATTTACAATGCTTGAACTTGCTCAAGTTGTTCAAGAGACGATTGATCCAAATGCCAAGATCAAATTCTTGCCTAACACCGAAGATGATCCACACAAGAGGAAGCCCGATATTACAAAAGCCAAGGAACTTTTGGGGTGGGAACCGAGAATCGCACTTCGCGAAGGTCTCCCGTTGATGGTATCGGATTTTCGTCAACGAGTTTTCAGTGATCATAAGCAGAACCTTGCTTAGTTACGTGTTTGAAGAGTATGAACCCGGACAACATATGTAATGTTCCATTTGTTACTTAGTATGATTTGGTCGAATTGACTTTGGTCTAGTCCGGATTTTTCTAAATAGTATCATTTAATCAAGTGTACTTTCTTGTTATGATTTTTATTACAAGGTGTTAAATTTATGATATTTTGCCCAAATTTATGTCTGAAATATAATTTATTTAGTCCTAAATTTGGCATTGGGTTTATTTTTATTTTAATATTAAAAAAATCCAAAATATACATTTTTAAATTTAAATGTTTTGAATGATAATATATTAAATATTAAATTTGATTTTATAAATAATATTTATTTTAAATAATCAATTTTAAGTTAAAGTTATACTTTATATTTTTATATTTCATTAGAAAGAAATTAATGATTAACATATTTCTTATATTTAAAAATCAATTTAACTCATATATTTTTGATTAAATAGTGTTATTGAAAATTCCTTGAAATTCTGATAGTTTCCTTGAAATTTCATTTTTCGGTTCCAATCCGAAATTTATCTGAAATTAATACATTTGTACAAACCAAGCCTATACCAATAGGAAACACATTCTAACATTTGATAGATATTATGTTGAAATTCGGGGTATTTTTCGAATTGTTATGGATAATGTGAAATATATATTGATTGACTTTTGCTTGAAATGCAAGACGTCGAATCTATTGAGAATTTATAGTTTTAACTTTTGGTATTTCAATAAAATTTTGGTCGATATCGAAATAAAATTCATTCGGTCGGAATTTAGCTGTCGAATTATATTTTGTCAATTAAATATATTTATTATTTTACATCAAAAAATCCAAAATTGAATATATTAATTTATAAATTTAAAGTTTTTGAATAATAATATTTTAATATTAAACATAAGGAGTATTGATTTTACATAATAAAATTTAAGTTGATATTTGTATATTTTAATAAACATAATCGGAAAATGACGGCATTAATCCCTAAATTTTGTTGATTTTGGTAAATTTAATTTCCAAATTATTTTTTGGAGTATACAGTCCCCAAACTTCAATTAATTGACAATATTCATCTCCATAATTTGTAAAATTTGACAAATTCAATCTCTAAAGTTCATAATTTGTCCCTAAAGTTTAAAAAATGCAAAACAAGTCCTCATTATTTACGTTTGGTAGCAAAACTAGTCCCCAAATTTGGGGAATTTGGCGAAATTGGTACCTAAATTATTTAACGACCGTTAGGGTTTACGTTTTTCAAAACGTTGAGGACCACAGTTGCAAAATTATTTAACGGCCGTAATTGTCATTTTCAAAACGTTAAGAATCTCTAACACCGTTATGGACCTTTTTTGCCAAAACTCTGGAATTACGATGATCAAATACGCCATTATTTTTGTTTGGGGACTCTTATGGTCCCTTTTTAGGGGGTACCAACAGTCGTCCGGTTCGTTCAATCAACGAACTCGGTTCTAATTTATAAAAGATATGGAGAGCGATTAAAAGTTAAAATCAAAGTAAGAACACAGCATATATAGTGGAAACCCTGTAAAATGGGGTGAAAACCACTCGACCAAGAGCCGATTATGCTCTTGGTCTGCTCACTAATGAAAATAAGAGAAGTTTACACAAAGCAGGCTAATGAAAATGACTAAGTATAGAAAGCAGTAAGAATCTGGGCAGCGTAACAGCCTGTTTTTCTGCATCCAAAGGGTCCTGTCTTTTCCTTCGCCCTACCCTGTATTTATAGAGTTGCCGGCGAGTGTGATCCACGTCCTGTAACCGCCTCTGACAAGTTTGTTAGAGGTTGTTATCGCCGGATGTAAAACGAGGTTGGGACCGATGCGTGGTCTGCGTGATCGGGCCGAAGCATGATAAACGTGACAGGG